>JARWKJ010000020.1:0-207500 GCA_029959095.1 Rhinichthys osculus | reverse complement strand
GACGACCGGGTACTATTTGTGGCGGTACTTTTTGCAATGGAAAACGGAGCGAAAAGCAAACCGAGTCGAGGCGAGCCAAGGCGAGTCGAGTCGAGCTGGTACTGGTAATGGAAAAGCGCCATTTAAGGGATAGTTCACCCGATATCGACTCTTAAAGGGATAGTTCACCCGATATCGATTCTTAAATGGATAGTTCACCCGATATCGACTCTTAAAGGGATAGTTCACCCGATATCGACTCTTAAAGGGATAGTTCACCCGATATCGATTCTTAACCCTTTGACGCGTACGATCACACCGGTGTGATCAGTCTTGGCTGGTCCCTGGAGCGTACGATCACATCGGTGTGATTAGAACGGTCAGTGCATCACGTGATCAACTGCTAAATTCAAACGTGCTTTCGCGCGTTGGCTGGCGCTGAGCCAAAGACAGACGCACTCAGTGCTGTCATATATCACAACTATTGAGTATTTTAAACCACATAATGTTCATTTTAGGTTTCAGACATTTAAATACACATAAGTACTAGCAAAACAGTGATTTTGAATTAGTAAAATAGACACTGATGTCTATGGAAACGGCAACAATAATCATTTCCATTATAATAAGACGAAACGTTTTATTCATATCAGATACACATTGTGTAAGTAGCTTTACATTTGACCCTTTTCTTCTCCCAGTTCACCGGCCACTTACTTTCATGTATTTCGTGAGAAACAACAGATCCGATTCTCTGAACTGTGAAACAAACTAACATGGCGCCGCCCATCGCGCATACAGCTCAACTAACGCAATCGTTATAAAGATGTTTAAACAACAAAACACATCCACTTGCACATATTTGACAATCGGAATATCAGTGTTTCATGCTATAGCTAATACATTTGTGAATATTTTTGATAAAGAAAGGAAAAATGACATAAAAGCAGATCATCATTCATTCAGCTCTGTGTTGTGGTTGCGCTGTGTCACGTGACAAGAAATGACTCGTCACCATGGAAACATTAAAGTGACAGGTTCTAAATAACGGTCGCCTTGAAAAACTCACGCTGGGGGATCAGTTAGAATATTTTAAACTTACGTGTGAAAGGGTTAAAGGGATAGTTCACCCGATATCAACTCTTAAAGGGATAGTTCACCCGATATCGACTCTTAAAGGGATAGTTCACCCGATATCGACTCTTAAAGGGATAGTTCACCCGATATCGACTCTTAAAGGGATAGTTCACCCGATATCGACTCTTAAAGGGAAAGTGCACCCGATATCGACTCTTAAAGGGATAGTTCACCCGATATCGACTCTTCAAGGAATAGTTCACCCGATATCGACTCTTAAAGGGATAGTTCACCCGATATCTACTCTTAAAGGGATAGTTCACCCGATATCTACTCTTAAAGGGATAGTTCACCCGATATCGACTGATATCGACTCTTAAAGGGATAGTTCACCCGATATCGACTGATATCGACTCTTAAAGGGATAGTTCACCCGATATCGACTCTTAAAGGGATAGTTCACCCGATATCGACTCTTAAAGGGATAGTTCACCCGATATCTACTCTTAAAGGGATAGTTCACCCGATATCGACTCTTAAAGGGATAGTTCACCCGATATCGACTGATATCGACTCTTAAAGGGATAGTTCACCCGATATCGACTGATATCGACTCTTAAAGGGATAGTTCACCCGATATCGACTCTTAAAGGGATAGTTCACCCGATATCGACTGATATCGACTCTTAAAGGGATAGTTCACCCGATATCGACTGATATCGACTCTTAAAGGGATAGTTCACCCGATATCGACTCTTAAAGGGATAGTTCACCCGATATCAACTCTTAAAGGGATAGTTCACCCGATATCGACTCTTAAAGGGATAGTTCACCCGATATCGACTCTTAAAGGGATAGTTCACCCGATATCGACTCTTAAAGGGATAGTTCACCCGATATCGACTCTTAAAGGGATAGTTCACCCGATATCGACTCTTAAAGGGAAAGTGCACCCGATATCGACTCTTAAAGGGATAGTTCACCCGATATCGACTCTTCAAGGGATAGTTCACCCGATATCGACTCTTAAAGGGATAGTTCACCCGATATCTACTCTTAAAGGGATAGTTCACCCGATATCTACTCTTAAAGGGATAGTTCACCCGATATCTACTCTTAAAGGGATAGTTCACCCGATATCGACTCTTAAAGGGATAGTTCACCCGATATCGACTGATATCGACTCTTAAAGGGATAGTTCACCCGATATCGACTCTTAAAGGGATAGTTCACCCGATATCGACTCTTAAAGGGATAGTTCACCTGATATCTACTCTTAAAGGGATAGTTCACCCGATATCGACTCTTAAAGGGATAGTTCACCCGATATCGACTGATATCGACTCTTAAAGGGATAGTTCACCCGATATCGACTGATATCGACTCTTAAAGGGATAGTTCACCCGATATCGACTCTTAAAGGGATAGTTCACCCGATATCGACTGATATCGACTCTTAAAGGGATAGTTCACCCGATATCGACTGATATCGACTCTTAAAGGGATAGTTCACCCGATATCGACTCTTAAAGGGATAGTTCACCCGATATCGACTCTTAAAGGGATAGTTCACCCGATATCGACTCTTAAAGGGATAGTTCACCCGATATCGACTCTTAAAGGGATAGTTCACCCATTGACTTCCATAGTATGGGGAAAATATATACTCTGGAAGTCAATGGGGCCATCAACCGTTTGGTTACTCATAGTCTTCAGAATATGTTCTTTTGTGTTCAGCAGAAGACATACATTTGAACCTGTAATATTACAGTAATGTAGCGGCTGACAGGGCTTCTAAATAGTTTACAGCATTAGTTCAGAGAGATTGTTTTCCTTGAGAAAAATTGATGTACTGTATCTGATCCAAATAAATGGATATGGAATCAAAATGAGAGCTGAATGGAATCAGGTGTCGTTGAATGGACTGATGGATGTGTGTGTGTTGCGCAGCCGCTGTACGACCCAAACTACGGTGTGACGGTGCAGGCGGTGAAGCTGCAGAGGCGGGTGGAGATGTTCCAGTGGGTGGAGTACAGCGAGAGCAGGTCCACACACACCTGACTGACACACACACAGTTCACTCGCAGTCATGCTGGTTCACTCGCAGTCATCACACTGATCTCATTCCTTTTAGGGACATTAAGGAAAACGGCGAGACGAAGACTGAAACCACGTACTCGTACAGTGAGTGTCGACAGACGACTGCTGTTTCTCGCAGCGCTCGGGAACGTCACACACACACACACACACACACACACACACACACTGAGCTTGTGTTTCTTACAGACACTGAGTGGAAGTCAGAGGTCATCAACAGCAGACACTTCGATCAGGAGGTCGGACACATGAACCCCAGGTGTGTGTGTGTGTGCGTGTGTGTGTGTGTGTGTGTGTGAGAGAGAGAGAGAGACGCGTACGCGCGCATGTGTGTGACGCATGTGTGTGTGAGACGTGTGCGTTTTTTCTCAGTGACATGGCGGTGGAGAGTGTGACGGTCGTGGCTCCGGAAGTCTGGGTCGGGAGGCTCTTCCTGTCCACAGGTAGAACACACTCCTCCTCTTCCTCTTTCTGCTCCTCCCCATCCTTCTCCTGCTCTCCCTCCTCATCCTCCTCCTCTTCCTCTTCCTGCCCCTCCTCATCCTCCTCTTTCTCTTCCTCCTCCTGCTACTCCTCCTCTTCCTTCTCCTCCTCCTCCTCTTCCTCACTCCTCCTGCTCATCCTCCTCTTCCTCACTCCTCCTCCTCCCTCTCCTCTTCCTTCTCCTCATCCTCCTCCTCTTCCTTTTCCTCCTCTTCCTTCTGCTCCTCTTCCTGCTCCTCCTCCTCCTCCGCCTCTTCCTTCTCCTCTTCCTGCTCCTCCTCTTCCTGCTCCTCTTCCTCCTCCGCCTCTTCCTTCTCCTCCTCTTCCTGCTCTTCCTCTTCCTGCTCCTCCTCTTCCTGCTCCTCCTCTTCCTGCTCCTCCTCTTCCTTCTCCTCCTCTTCCTCTTCATGCTCCTCCTCTTCCTGCTCCTCCTCTTCCTGCTCCTCCTCTTCCTTCTCCTCCTCCTTCCTCTCCTCTTCCTTTTCCTCCTCTTCCTTCTCCTCCTCCTCCTCTTCCTTCTCCTCCTCTTCCTGCTCCTCTTCCTCCTCCGCCTCTTCCTTCTCCTCTTCCTGCTCCTCCTCTTCCTACTCCTCCTCTTCCTGCTCCTCTTCCTCCTCCGCCTCTTCCTTCTCCTCCTCTTCCTGCTCTTCCTCTTCCTGCTCCTCCTCTTCCTGCTCCTCCTCTTCCTTCTCCTCCTCCTCTTCCTTCTCCTCCTCCTCTTCCTTCTCCTCCTCCTCTTCCTTCTCCTCCTCCTCTTCCTTCTCCTCCTCTTCCTCCTGCTCCTCCTCTTCCTGCTCCTCCTCTTCCTCCTCCTCTTCCTGCTCCTCTTCCTGCTTCTCCTCTTTCTGCTTCTCCTCTTTCTGCTCCTCCTCTTCCTCCTCCTCCTCCTTCTCCTCCTCCTCTTCCTGCTCCTCCTCCTCCTCTTCCTCCTCCTCCTCCTCTTCCTTCTCCTCCTCTTCCTCCTGCTCCTCCTCTTCCTGCTCGTCCTCTTCTCCTCCTCCTCTTCCTGCTCTTCCTCCTCCTTTTCCTTCTCCTCCTCTTCCTCCTGCTCCTCCTCTTCCTGCTCCTCCTCTTCCTCCTCCTCTTCCTGCTCGTCCTCTTCCTTCTCCTCCTCCTCTCCCTGCTCTTCCTCCTCCTCTTCCTTCTCCTCCTCTTCTTCCTCCTTCTCCTCCTCTACCTCCTCCACCTCCTCCTCTCCATCAGGCGTGTCACGTGTTGCTCACACACGTGTGTTTCAGGGCTGGTGGAGCAGATCAATGACTTCCAGACACTTAGTCTCGCAGGACTTCCTGTTCCTGTTACCAACCCCTTCCTGACGGTGCAGGACGATTATTTCTACCACACGGCAAACCCTCGACGTCCAGAGGTGAGCGAACACTCACACACACACACACACACACAGATACACACACACACACACGGTGATGCTGTCGTGTTGTCGTTCAGGTCGGTGATGTGCGTGTTCGTTTTGCTTACGCTGGTCTCTGCGGTGACGGATTCTATCCTGGCCCCGCCCATAAGGTGAGAACAGCCAATCAGCTGGACTGAAGCGACTTCAGTTTACTTCATGAGTAACAAATATGATCATCAGGCATTTGATGGTGTCTTGTGTGTCTGTGTGTTTGTGTGTATATAACTGTGTGTGTGTGTATAACTGTGTGTGTAACTGTGTGTGTGTATAACTGTGTGTGTAACTGTGTGTGTGTGTGTGTGTAACTGTGTGTGTATGTGTATAACTGTGTCTGTGTGTGTGTGTGTGTGTGTGTTGCAGGTCAGTATTGTGGCCATGCAGCAGGCGGATCGGCTGACGGCCTTCAGGACTCGAGCCGGAGAGACGCTGGAGATCCTGTATATGGGAGATCTGACAGCAGAGGTGCGTCACGTCACATCACACAGGTCCACCGCTGCAGTCGCGCTGCTGACACGTGTGTGTGTGTGTGTGTGTGTGTGTGTGTGTGTGTGTTTCTCTGCAGGAGGTGTTTGCTAAAGAACATCAGCTGAACACAATGAAGACGTGGGCGCTGAGACTCGGCGGATGGGTGCTCATGTTTCTGTCCGTCAGTCTGAGCACACGCATCATCTACACACTGGGTAACACTCACACACACACTCACACACACACACACACTCACACAGACACACACACATAATGGAAGCGACACGGTTTTTCCAGGCACGCCGATGCCGCGGCGAGGTGAGAACATCTGGACTTTTCAAGCGCACCGCAGGTCATGAGACAAAGACCAACCGATCAGCCTCGGCATTTCCGTAACATCATGGGAAGCTCGGCCGAACGGCTGATTAAAGCTGTTCACTGCGGGTTTTTATTTCTCATCTCCATAAATGTGTGTCTGCGTGTGCCTGAGGCCTCGTCCACACTACTGCGTTTTCAATTAAAAACGGAGACCTTTTGCTACGTTTGCTCCTCCCGTCCACACTAAAACGGCAAAAACGGAGACCCAAAACGGAGAAGTTTAGAAACGCTGCCGATCCGTTTTTCGTTTTGAATCTCCGGAGGGCGTTTCAGTGTAGACGGGTCAAGACGGAGGACTTTAGAAACTTTGACGTAGTAGAGGCTCCCGCTCGGCTCTATGATCGGGTGTCATCAGTCATGGCGTATATCTTTGCTAGCCGCTGTTGTACAAGTAAATTCTGCAAAAGAACCAGTTCTTTTTTGGTGGAAACGAGGTATAAGAGGCCTAAGTTTGTGGACCTAAGAGCTCTTGCAGGTTGATGGACTGTCAGCAGATCAGAAAGGTAAAACTAATAGCAGAATTTTAATTCTGTGACACACCGGCAGCCATTGAAGTGACTGAAGGACAGGAGTTATATGTTATTTGACTCCTGTCTAAACTCTGGCAGCAGCATTCTGGACTATCTGAAGGCGGTTTGTGGATGATTGACTGATCCCCAAATAAAGCGAATTGCAATAATCCAGCCTTGTAGTGATTAAACCATGTATAACTTTTTCAAAGTTTGAGAATGAAAGGAAAGACTTAATTTTTACCAGGGTTCGAAGCTGGTAGAAGCTTGCCTTCACAACTTGATTTACCTGTCTATCAAGCTTTAGGGCACTATCCAATACCACACCCAAGTTTTTAACATATGGCTTAACATAAGGTGCCAGGGCACCAAGATTTACATTTGTTGTGTTATGTACACTAGAAGATGTAAACACCATAACCTCAGACTTAAAAAAATCAGCGGCATCCATGCTTTAACATCCTCAAGGCAGGCAGCCATCTGTTATAAACTATTTTTATGTTTAAGAGGAAAACATATTTGTGTGTCGTCTGCATAACAGTGATAACTTAAGTCATATTTTCTAAAAATAGTACCAAGGGAAAGCATGTATAAAGAGAACAACATGGGGGCCAGTGTGGAGCCTTGAGGAACTCCACACGTCAGCTTTACGGAGGAAGATCGATAGTCACCCATGTGAACTGAAAAACTCCTGTTTGTCAGATAGGACTGAAGCCAATGTAAGACTGGGCCTCTGATGCCCACTGTGTTCTAAACGAGACAGCAGGACATGGTCTACCGTGTCGAATGCAGCACTTATGTCCAGAAGTACCAATGCTACTGAGTCTCCAGAGTCAGTGGCTAAAAAAATGTCATTGAGCACTTTTACAAGAGCCGTTTCAGTAGAGTGAAATTTTCTAAAGCCAGATTGAAATATCAAAAATTTTGTTGTCGACCAAAAATGTTTGAAGCCGACACAGGACTACTTTGTCTAACATTTTTGTTAAGAATGGGAGATTAGAAATAGTTTGAAAATGTAATAAATCGGAGGAATCCAAGTTTGGCCTCTTAAGTCTGGGTTGCACTGATGCATGCTCTTATCATCCGATCGTGGTTGTATCTCTCTATTAGTGTTACTTGATCTTAGTGCTGCATTTGACACCATCGACCACAACATTCTTTTAAAGTAACACTAAGTAGTTTTTCAACCTTCATAATATATTTCCAAGACCCTTGTGATGGTACATCGACTTAAAATAAGTTAAATGACACGTCTGCCATAGCCTGACGTGGTCTGTATCGCTTTTACTGGCACTATGTAACTTCGGGTTTCGGGTAGGAACCCGTGCACAAAAAGAACTACAGAATTCGACTGCTTTACGGCACACGTCACTTCCCCCACCACTTCCTCAACTGGTCTGTGGCCATTGCAGACATCCCAAGTCTCCCGGGAGTCTCCCGCATATTGATAGCATCTCCCTGATGCCCGAAAATTAGTTCAAATCTCCCGGAATCTAGAGCGCGCATGCGAGACAAAACATACTGCGCCCATAACATACATAGCGCGAGGACGGCAGAGAGGGAGAGACCTTGCGAGTGTGCCTCACCTCACGAAAGCTAGTCAACCCGCCATCCGTCACCAATCGCGCATTAAGGGTTTTCTGTTTGAGCGGTGTCGTGTTAGCGGCCCCTAAGTTAACAACTAATGATCTTTACAATGGAAGTGGTGCGTGAGCTGGTGTCACCCACACACTCACACACACACACACACACACACACACACACACACTCTCTCTCTCTCTCTCTCTCTCTCTCTCTCTCTCTCTCTCTCTCTCTCAGTGGAGTGTGTTCCTGTGGTGCGTGAGCTGGTGTCACCCACACACTCACACACACACACACACTCACACACACACACTCTCTCTCTCTCTCTCTCTCTCTCTCTCTCTCTCCTGTGGTGCGTGAGCTGGTGTCACCCACACACTCACACACACACACTCTCTCTCTCAGTGGAGTGTGTTCCTGTGGTGCGTGAGCTGGTGTCACCCACACACTCACACACTCTCTCTCTCTCTCTCTCTCTCTCTCTCTCTCAGTGGAGTGTGTTCCTGTGGTGCGTGAGCTGGTGTCACCCACACACTCACACACACTCTCTCTCTCTCTCTCTCTCTCAGTGGAGTGTGTTCCTGTGGTGCGTGAGCTGGTGTCACCCACACACTCACACACTCTCTCTCTCTCTCTCTCTCTCTCTCTCAGTGGAGTGTGTTCCTGTGGTGCGTGAGCTGGTGTCACCCACACACTCACACACTCTCTCTCTCTCTCTCTCTCTCTCTCTCAGTGGAGTGTGTTCCTGTGGTGCGTGAGCTGGTGTCGGCGGGGCTGAAGATCTTCTCTCTCTGCGTCTCTTGTTCTCTGTCTCTGCTGACGATCTCGGCCGGCTGGATCTTCTACCGCCCCCTGCTGGGCGTGATGATAGCACTGCTAGCACTCCTGCCGCTAGTCATCGCACGCACACGCGCGACGGCCAAGAAGCACCAGTGACCCATGTGACGTCCTTCAGCTTCTCCTGTTCTTCCTCAGTGTTTCTGTCTCGTTCTCCAGCACAAACATCTAAACATTCTTACATCAACACACATTTACTGGAGAACAAACATTAAGTGAGTTTGTGCCTAAAAAGCCATGTTTCTTCTCCAGTAAATGCATCTTGATTTAAGAATCATTAGATATATGTGATACAGAACCACAGGGGAAGAAGCTCCTGTTCTTCAGTGTGAGCAGGAACTTCATGTACAGTGATGTGTGTGTGTGTGTATGTGACTGCAGAAATCCTCACGTGTGTGTTCAAGCTCTTTATGATGTTTATCGTGAACCGTTCGCCGTGTTCCTCAGTGAATGACTGTAAATGTAAAGCAATGCACGAGAAACACCAAGCGTCTTATAAAGGCTTTAATACACAAACATACCAAAGTCTGTTTATTGTGAAAGACAAAAGAGTGATCTTCAAGTCTGTGGGAGTGTGTGTGCAGGGCTGATCCGGATGGGTTGCATATGTGTGTGTGTTTGGGGCTCGCGGCGAGTCTGAAAGCGTTAAATACTGACATGAACTCTCAGCACTAGAGGAACTGCAGGAGTCGGAGAGTGAGTTCACAGCAGGAGGCACTTGTTGTTCTTCTTGCCCTTGCGCGCCTGCAGCGCCGCCCTGGTGGCCATCTCAAACACCTCACGCACGCCGTCCTTGCTTTTGGCAGAGCACTCCATGTATCCGAAGGCACAGATGCGGTTGGCCATGTCTCGGCCCTCCTCGGGTTTGACCGGCTCCTGCGGGACAGAAACACAGAGGATTCACAGGATCTGACAAGTTCACAAGGTTTGTGGATTTAACCCTCATCTTTCCCTCGCGTTCTGTAACGCATCTTTCACATCAAATATCTTGCATTGGGAGTCTTTGCTGACCTCTTGTGGAAAATAAATAATATAGCATGATATTTCATGACTCTAGATGGCCTTATAACTCTATATGGAGCAAATGAGCTGATCCGCTGGGTCCTAAAGTCAGTCTCCCCAGAATGTATTCAGATACACATGTAGACATTATGCAATAATTTTTTGGTAAATTTTTAGGTTTTTCTATGTGAACTGAAGCTTTCCTCGCATTTCATTCATCCTAAGGGGGTCAAATTGACCCGCGAGAGAAGGATTTGTTACTTTTTTAATTTCAACCACAAAACTCCTCAAAGCCATTCATTTTTTTTAGTGTATTCGTGGTTCCAGTGCGACAAAAGCCCCAGAGTCTTGATTTTAAATACCGACAGACGCCGGACTCGCCTGAACTTCTCTTGGCGTTTTCCACCCGTTCAGCATCAATATATCGAACCTGAAATTTCAATCAAGCTCATTTAAAGTCCCAATTTTACATTTATTTTGTCTGAGAATGAACAAATTCAACAGAATTAAAGCAACACTAAGTAAGATTTTTTACCTTAAAATAATGTTTTCAAAATCGTTTCAGTGGTTCATCAAGTCGTGACATGGTGAAATGCACTTATGCCACCGCTTTGCTGTCCTTTATCTGATATATCCACGCCATGTAAGATTGCCAGATCGGGTCGCGTTTCTGTAGTCCGAATGAGACATAAGAAAACTACAAATTTGACTTGCTTTACGGCAAGCGTTACAATTGCCGATAGGTGGAGCGTACTCGACAGTAGACTACAAGTACATGTAAGATTTTGAATTGTCATCATGATTCCAAAGCCGGTGCTGGATAAACAGAGAGCATGTGCGTGAGCGACAGTAGGATGCGCTAGGCTAAATTATTTACGACAGCAGTAATGGACAATTCCGCTTCCAACCTGTAGGGCGACCGCAGAGGAAAAGTTACTTGGTGTTGCTTTAAGGAAAATGCCAGCAAAACTAGTGTATTTTTTTATTTTTTATGCGCAGAATAAAGGGGCGGGGCCTGGTTGAGTTAGTTAGTAGTGTGTTAAACTGACGGTTATGGAAAGGGGCGGGACATTTCCCAAACACACTCGAAGCGCTCGACCAATCACAACACACTGCTCTAGCCGACCAATCAGAGCACAGTGTGCTTTTCAGAAGGCGGGGCTTCATAGAGACAGGAACTAAACAGAGCGTTACTGACAGACTGGGAAGAGAGGAGCCGCAACAATGGAGAATATGAGGAGAATAATGTGTTCTGGTGCTCTTTACGACACGGAGGAGTGAGAAACGCACCTGCTTCATCTTGATGAGCTCGCGGCGCGTGTGCTCGTCGTTCCGCAGGTCCTTCTTGTTGCCCACCAGGATTATGGGAACGTTGGGGCAGAAATGCTTGACCTCGGGCGTCCACTTCTCAGGAATGTTCTCTGAGGGCAAGAAAGGTCAGAGATGAAGCAGCAGCAGAGAGGTGGAGGTGTGTGTGTGATGTAGATGCATGTGTGTGTGTATGTGGATGTAGAGGTCTGATGTGTATTTGTAATGTGTATGTTTGATGTGTGTTCATGTGTGATGTGTAAGTGTGATGTGTAGATGTGTGTGTGTGATGTGTAAGTGTGTGTGTGTGACGAGACTCACCCAGACTGTCGGGGCTGTCGACGGAGAAGCACATGAGGATGACGTCAGTGTCGGGATAGGAGAGCGGCCGCAGCCGATCATAATCCTCCTGTCCTGCCGTATCCCACAGCGCCAGCTCCACCTGGAACACACACACACGCCATGATACACGCCAATCACATGACACAAGTGTAGTCACACGCCATGCGAGTCACATGACACGCGCTCAGCCACACGCCAGTCACATGACACGCGCTCATCCACACGCCAGTCACATGACATGCGCTCAGCCACACGCCAGTCACATGACACACGCTCAGCCACACGCCAGTCACATGACACGGGCTCAGTCACATGACACGCGCTCAGCCACACGCCAGTCACATGACACGCACTCAGCCACACGACAGTCACATGACACGCACTCAGTCACATGACAGTCACATGACACGCGCTCAGTCACATGATATGCGCTCAGCCACACGCCAGTCACATGACACGCGCTCAGCCACACGCCAGTCACATGACACGCACTCAGCCACACGCCAGTCACATGACACGCACTCAGCCACACGCCAGTCACATGACACGCACTCAGCCACACGCCAGTCACATGACACGCACTCAGTCACATGACACGCACTCAGTCACATGACACGCACTCAGCCACACGCCAGTCACATGACACGCGCTCAGCCACACGCCAGTCACATGACACGCACTCAGCCACACGCCAGTCACATGACACGCACTCAGCCACACGCCAGTCACATGACACACGCTCAGCCACACGCGAGTCACATGAAACACGCTCAGACACACGACAGTCACCACACGCGCTCAGTCACATGACACACGCTCAGTCACATGACACACGCTCAGTCACACGGCAGTCACATGACACGCGCTCAGCCACACGCCAGTCACATGACACGCGCTCAGCCACACGCCAGTCACATGACACGCGCTCAGCCACACGCCAGTCGCATGACACGCGCTCAGCCACACGCCAGTCGCATGACACGCGCTCAGCCACACGCCAGTCACATGACACGCGCTCAGCCACACGCCAGTCACATGACACGCGCTCAGCCACACGCCAGTCGCATGACACGCGCTCAGCCACACGCCAGTCGCATGACACGCGCTCAGCCACACGCCAGTCGCATGACACGCGCTCAGCCACACGCCAGTCACATGACACGCGCTCAGCCACACGCCAGTCACATGACACACGCTCAGCCACACGCCAGTCACATGACACACGCTCAGCCACACGCCAGTCACAGTCACATGACACGCGCTCAGCCACACGCCAGTCACATGACACACGCTCAGACACACGCCAGTCACATGACACACGCTCAGACACACGCCAGTCACATGACACACGCTCAGACACACGCCAGTCACATGACACACGCTCAGACACACGCCAGTCACATGACACGCTCAGACACACGCCAGTCACATGACACGCGCTCAGACACACGGCAGTCACATGACACGCGCTCAGACACACGCCAGTCACATGACACGCGCTCAGACACACGGCAGTCACATGACACGCGCTCAGACACACGCCAGTCACATGACACGCGCTCAGCCACACGCCAGTCACATGACACGCACTCAGCCACACGCCAGTCACATGACACGCGCTCAGCCACACGCCAGTCACATGACACGCGCTCAGCCACACGCCAGTCACATGACACGCGCTCAGCCACACGCCAGTCACATGACACACGCTCAGCCACACGCCAGTCACATGACACACGCTCAGACACACGCCAGTCACATGACACACGCTCAGACACACGCCAGTCACATGACACACGCTCAGACACACGCCAGTCACATGACACACGCTCAGACACACGCCAGTCACATGACACGCGCTCAGCCACACGCCAGTCACATGACACACGCTCAGCCACACGCCAGTCACATGACACACACTCAGCCACATGACACGCACTCAGTCACATGACACACGCTCAGCCACACGCCAGTCACATGACACACGCTCAGACACACGCCAGTCACATGACACGCGCTCAGACACACGCCAGTCACATGACACACGCCAGTCACATGACACACGCTCAGACACACGCCAGTCACATGACACACGCTCAGACACACGCCAGTCACATGACACACGCTCAGACACACGCCAGTCACATGACACACGCTCAGACACACGCCAGTCACATGACACACGCTCAGACACACGCCAGTCACATGACACACGCTCAGACACACGCCAGTCACATGACACACGCTCAGACACACGCCAGTCACATGACACACGCTCAGACACACGGCAGTCACATGACACACGCTCAGACACACGGCAGTCACATGACACACGCTCAGACACACGCCAGTCACGACACACGCTCAGACACACGGCAGTCACATGACACGCGCTCAGACACACGCCAGTCACATGACACGCGCTCAGCCACACGCCAGTCACATGACACGCGCTCAGCCACACGCCAGTCACATGACACGCGCTCAGCCACACGCCAGTCACATGACACACGCTCAGACACACGCCTGTCACATGACACACGTGCTCAGCCACACGCCAGTCACATGACACACGCTCAGCCACACGCCAGTCACATGACACACGCTCAGCCACACGCCAGTCACATGACACACGCTCAGACACACGCTCAGACACACGCCAGTCACATGACACACGCTCAGACACACGCCAGTCACATGACACACGCTCAGACACACGCCAGTCACATGACACACGCTCAGACACACGCCAGTCACATGACACGCGCTCAGCCACACGCCAGTCACATGACACGCGCTCAGACACACGCCAGTCACATGACACACGCTCAGACACACGCCTGTCACATGACACACGTGCTCAGCCACACGCCAGTCACATGACACGCGCTCAGACACACGCCAGTCACATGACACGCGCTCAGTCACATGACACACGCTCAGCCACACGCCAGTCACATGACACACGCTCAGCCACACGGCAGTCACATGACACGCGCTCAGCCACACACCAGTCACATGACACGCGCTCAGACACACGCCAGTCACATGACACGCGCTCAGTCACATGACACGCGCTCAGTCACATGATATGCACTCAGCCACACGGCAGTCACATGACACGCGCTCAGCCACACACCAGTCACATGACACGCGCTCAGTCACATGACACGCGCTCAGCCACACGCCAGTCACATGACACGCGCTCAGTCACATGACACACGCTCAGACACACGCCAGTCACATGACACGCGCTCAGTCACATGACACGCGCTCAGCCACACGCCAGTCACATGACACACGCTCAGACACACGCCAGTCACATAACACGCGCTCAGTCACATGACACGCACTCAGTCACATGATATGCACTCAGCCACACGGCAGTCACATGACACGCGCTCAGCCACACACCAGTCACATGACACGCGCTCAGCCACACGGCAGTCACATGACACGCGCTCAGCCACATGGCAGTCACATGACACGCGCTCAGACACACGCCAGTCACATGACACACGCTCAGACACACGCCTGTCACATGACACACGTGCTCAGCCACACGCCAGTCACATGACACGCGCTCAGACACACGCCAGTCACATGACACGCGCTCAGACACACGCCAGTCACATGACACGCGCTCAGTCACACGGCAGTCACATGACACGCGCTCAGCCACACGGCAGTCACATGACACGCGCTCAGCCACACGCCAGTCACATGACACGCGCTCAGCCACACGCCAGTCACATGACACGCGCTCAGCCACAGGCCAGTCACATGACACACGCTCAGTCACATGACACACGCTCAGTCACATGACGCACACCTGCACTGCTCACCTGCTTGCTGTCCACCTCGATGTCGGCCACGTAGTTCTCGAAGACGGTGGGCACGTAGACCTCGGGGAACTGGTCTTTACTGAAGACGATGAGGAGGCAGGTCTTCCCGCACGCGCCGTCCCCGACGATCACCAGCTTCTTACGGATCGCCGCCATCTCTGATAACACACGCGCAGATTAATATCATACGTTCATGTTTCCCTGCGAACCGAACCCACGACCTTGGTGTTGTTAATGCCTTAATCTACATTTTGAGCTACAGAAATGCCTTTTATTATATTTCATGTTAACTATATATTTATTTATATTTAATTTCTTCAATAGTAAATTAATTCTACAATATATACATACACATATATATTGACAATATAACTATATTATTTTATATTATTTATATTCTAACCAAACAGAACGCAGCCAATTATATCAATTTAATATTTTTGCATCTTGACTTTATTCATGACAATTAACCAGATTTCCTGATCAAATATGACGTACATTACAATAAAATAATAAATCAAGTGCAAAAATGGCACGCAAATTAAAGTCACACAATAGTCAACAGGCAATTTTTTTACCATGTGAAATATTATTGTTATCATTGAGTAAATGAAATACGCTGCTGCTCGTCAGATTTCATGAGATTCACCCGTTAAATGCTGACATATTAAAAATACATTCATGGAAAAACTAAAAATGAATGAAAACAGCACGGTTAATTCAGTAAGAGTTTCATACGCAGTTGTTTTTAAATGTGTTTATATCTGACCAGTTTTGAGTACTTTCTTTTCAGGAATATTAAATGCAGATTCTTACAGCATAAGGGTAAATAATCTTATTATTATGTCACTCACATGGATTCGTTTCTCATTTACATAAACGTTTTTTGTTTTAAAAGTTTGTATTTATTTTCAATGTGCCAAACTGTCGCTGCGAAGCTAACAGCTACACCACCGGAAGTGATCGACTCATCTCAGTAAAGTCATCATTCAAACCATCGAACATCAAGGACCCGACCTACTCTCTCGGGCAGGTGAGGTTTAATAAGAGTATTTATCTTTTTTAAAGATTAAAAAGCGTGGGGGAAATCTAATTAAACTCGGTCTCACCGTCAGTTTAACTCGGCTCGAGTTTTCCGGGTCGGTTCAGTGCGCGCGCCTGAAGCCAGACACAACCAGACAAGATGGCGGTTGAACAATCTACCCGTCAAACTAAGAGTCGCCAACAGACGCATCGGCAATAAGAGTCCTCACAGTTCACTTCCCAACAGTTCGTTTATTAAGTGCATAGAGTTTTCACATTCAAACACAGACAATAGTAACGTCTGAAGAATGACAGACAGGCTTTGTTTCTTAACTTTTACTCAGAACGCAGAACAGAACAGAAGCGCTGCTCACTCACTCCCCCGCGTTAACCCTATAACTGCCGCTGCAAAAATAAAACCGCAATTTCAAGTAATTCCCAATTATCAAGAGTCTGTGCGCCACACTATCATAGAGTTTGTAAGCCAGCACTATTAGCTTAACTAAGTTCATCTTTTTACATTTGACTGCTTGCCGTGCCGTCCTCTGCTTGGTTAACTAAACTACCCGTCAAATAAAGAGTCCTCAACAGACGCGTCAAAATAAGAGTCCTCACAGTTCACCTTCCAACAATTCGTTTATTAAGTGCATAGAGTTTTCACATTCAAACACAAAGAGACAATATAACAAGTCAAGTCACCTTCAGCACTTTTAACAATATTGTTTCAAAGCAGCTTTACAGTGATAGGAAATTAAAGTAACAGAGATTGTTTAGGCTTTACAGCAGCTCTAGAATAAAGTTATTGTACAGCTTAAGTTAGTTTTTGATTAGTTATTAACTTAGGGGCCTAACATGACACCATTCTAACAGAAAACAGAAAACTTTTAATGTGTTCTGGACTGTTCATTTGCACAACAACAGTGTTTGGAGGCTCGAGAAGGCAAACTTTGAAACAGGTTCCAAGATGCAGGGTTTTGAAAAATTTAGAAAAACAAAACGTGACTCCATGAAAACGCTGACGGCGTGCACATGCATCTGTGTTTAGTCTATAGGTATGCGCGTTTGAAAATATATGTGCATAGTCTTTCCTTACAAACATAGAGTTTTAAGCACTATTAGCTTAACTAGGACTCAGAGTTTTTGACGTCTGACTGCTTGCTGTCATCCGCCGGGTCCGCGCTCGCACACACCATCCTCGCTTTGACCTTCTTGTTGGAGGAGATGATGAGGAACGGGCTGAGCGAGGCGTAGCATGAGGAGAAGAACACCCTCATGTCGGCCACCACCGCCGGCACCTGCGCCACTGTTAGCATGTAGATCCAGATGACGTTATCGATGCCGAAGAACACCGCGTACAGAACCACTAGCATCAACACAGTCTTAGCGGCGCGTGTCTCTTTGCCCTGCGAGCGCCGGATGCCCTTCTGCTTCCGGCCGTGGCGGTACAGGAGCACCAGGAGGAACCCGCTGGAGCCTAGCATCACGCCCACGAACGCGAAGTCGCGCACCGACACGGCCACCCCGTTCACCACGTAGGACAGGTTATCACGGAAGTCCACGTGGCAGAAGCCCAGGTTGAGGGTGAACGGCGGGACGGTGCCGTTGCGCGGGGCTACGGAGAAGAAGGGTGCGGCAATGCAGACGGCCATGTTGAGGAGCCAGAGCGCGGCGAAGCCGGGGAGGATTAGCCGCGGGAGTCGAGGCTTGAGGCGGGAGAGCAGCGGGCCGGCCGCGGGGGCGACACTAACTGCCTGGAACACGCTCAGCATGCAGGTCAGGCACACGGACAGCGCGCGCGACACGCGGTACAGGTATATGACCGCCTTGCAGCCGGCGTCGGTTAGCAGGTTCTTCACGCCGAACACGCTCAGGGTCTGCGGGACGCCGCGGGTTAGCAGCAGAAGCAGGTCCGCGAGCGCCAGGTGGCACAGGATAGCGTCCGCGGGTGTTAGCCGAGACTCGCGCAGAAGCATGTGTGCGTACGCTAGCAGCACCAGCGTGTTCGCTAGGATCCCCAGACCCGTCTGCAGCAGGAACGACACGCCTTTGATGGTCACGCACAGGTCCATGGAGCCGCTTAGAGACCGTCTGAGTCGCGGCTCGATATAAAGCCCAATATAAAGCCTCGTCTACACCCGCGGGAGCGACTCAAGAGAAGAGAGAGAGCTAGAAGTGGAGAAGAGGGGAGAAGTGTCCAGCTGGGGCGCGTCCTAATGACTCCAGGGGCCGGTTGCATAAACAGCCATTATGTTAAGACAGTGTCTTAAGTTCTAGTATGACCCACTAGCAGTTAGTCAGGGCCAGTCAGTCTTAGTTTTCGGTAACAAATTAGGCTAATCTATGTTTTTATGTAACTGATTTAAAAAAGCTACAAACTGTCTTATAGAAAAAACTTGTAAGACTAGTCTTCGAGGTTAAGGCAAGCGGCCCCAGGGATCAGGAGACGGGCCGGATCAATGCTGCTCCTTTCCTCAGTTTGCTTTCTTCACCTTAAGATATAATCCCTTTTAAATTAATGTCACATTTAGCTAATCGTTTCGTTATTTTTGACCCGTTTAACCTTGTATTCGAATAAATAAGGTTATTATGACAGCAACAATTTACTTACCAGTGAAAGTTCACGTTTTGATAAGGAGCCTAACTAATGTAAAGTTCATACAGTAATAAAATAAGAACAAATAAACAGATTTTGTTTCAATGCTGCCGATTGTACAGCACTTTGGTCTGCAAGTGCAGTTGTAAAGTGCAAATAAAATAAATAAATAATAAAGATTGCGTTAGATATTTTGGTAACACTTTATTTTAGTGTCCTTGTTACATATGTTACATATATTTACTATAGTAATAAGAGCAAATTATGCATAATTACATGCAACTTACCCTCAACCTATCCTAACCCTATAGTAAGTACATGTAGTTAATTAATAATACTCAGTACTTAAATATATTTTATAATTGTTTTGCTGAAATTTTTCACGAATGAAGATTCGGTTACACTTTATTTTCAGGTGTCATTGTTACAGTGTAAGTATTATTAATTAACTACATGTACTTACTATAGGGTTAGGATAGGTTGAGGGTTAGTTGCATGTAATTATGCATAATTTGCTCTTATTACTATAGTAAATATATGTAACATATGTAACAAGGACACTGTAAAATAAAGTGTGACCAAAGATTCTCCATGTCATTCTTTGTGTACTTCATTTGTCTGTGTTTCTCATTTAGTTAACGATCAATCTATTTCCATGTTTAACGGCCTGACAGTGTGTGTGTTGTTTGTGAGGAACGAAGTGTATGTGTTGTTTGTCCTGTAATTGAGAGTCCTCAGGAGATAATTAGACATCATTAAGCTAATGAGGAGCTGTGGGACGAGCAGGTCTGGGCTGGTCTGTTTTCTTCCCATCATTCCCTCGGGAGAGCTGTGTTTACGCCTGAACGCAGCCCGACACGCTACACACACGCTACACGCGTGTTTAACATCATTACCCCGAGGACTGATCACTCCCGTCGCACACACACCCTGTTCGTTAAACCCGTCTCACACACACCCTGTTCGTTAAGGGTTATTAGTATGTAACAGATGCCCTTGTTTCTGGATGGCTTAGTTAATATGTAGTAATATTATAGATCTGGCACACAGGCCTTTGATTCGATTAGCAGCTTCGTCTGGTTTTACATTTGCTGTCAAGGTTATGAACAAACGTTCTTCTCGTAATGTTAATACGACGTTCATTCAAAGTTATCTGGTCTTTAATACTGTTCTCACACAAAAACATTATTTATACATCAGCTGCAGAGCTATTTGAATGACAGTAATGTTTCTGATGTTTTCCAATCAGGTTTCTCTAGAGAGACGGCACTTGTAAGAGTTTCACTGACTCGGGTGACTCTGTTGTTCTGGCGCGTTTAGCTCTCAGTGCTGCATTCGAGACTGTTGACCATGATGTGCTGCTGTCTCGTCTCGAGTTGTCGGCATCAGAGGAACTATTCTAAGCTGGTTTCAGTCATACCTTAAAAGCTTCTCGATGAATGCAGGAGTTTGTCCTTCGGTGTGGTCGCCCTGATGTGTGGGGTCCCCCAAGGCTCTATTGTGGGCCCTTTATTGTTTTCACTCTATATGCTTAATTTAGGCTCTATTTTTGAAAAGCATGGCTTGTATTATCATTGCTTTGCAGATGATACAAAACTTTATTTGCCCCTGAAGCACAAAAATGTCTTGGACTCGATCAGTGCCTGTCTTCCCGATGTCAAAGACTGGAGGTCGTAAATTTTTTTAAATCTGATTGAGAGTAAATCAGAGATAATTTTGTTTGGCCCAAACATTTCTCATTTAAATTCTGGTGTCTTATCTTCAGTTAAATTCTGTGTAAAAAAAAGTATTTGATAGTGCACTTAAATTTGATAAGTAAATCAATTTAGTGGTCAAATCAAGTTTTTACCAACTAAGAGCGCTGGCTAAAGTGAAGAGTTTCTTTCTTTTAAGCACTTTGAAACTGCGATTGATGCTTTTATTTCTTCTAGAATTGACTATCGTAACTCCCTGTATTTGGGAATAAACAATTCTTCCTTAGTTAGATTACAAATGGTCCAGAACGCGGCTGCAAGCCTCTTAAGCGGTGTTCGCAAACGCAAATATATTACTCCTGTTTTAATGCCTTCACATTGGCTCCCAGTCCGCTCTAGAATAGACTTTAAAGTGCTTCTGCTCGTTTTGAAACGTTTACATGTCCTCGCCCCTCTTGCCGTTCAGACTGGTGTATCACCATCCATGAGAACTCTTCGGTCTGCCAGCCAGAGTTTGTTAACTGTTCCAAAGACAAAGTTAAAATCTATAGCGGTGACCGAGCTTTTTCCAGAGTCGCACATAAACTTTGGAACAGTTTACCGATTCATATTTGAACAGCACCAACATTACATATTTTTAAATTTAAATTAAAAATGTATCTCTTCACTGTACTGCCCTACAAAGGCTAAGAGCAGTATCTTCAATTTTTCACAAAATGTTTTTTTGCACAAATAAAAAGTGCAGGATCTGCTCTACAATCTGTTAAAATTTCATATGGCTACCTAATAAATTTCTTATATAAATTTACATTTTTAGTTGCAGTATTGTATAGAAAAGTAGAGTGAAACCAAGGCAGAATGCAGTATCTGCCCGTACTGCAGTCTGTTTCACTATGATACTGCAGTTTGGCTTTGTGTGGCATGAGTCAGGTTTTATAGCATACTGTATATGTATATAGCTCATATTTCATTTATTGATATATTGATTCCCTGAATGATTAAACTTAAACTGTTTGTAATTACATGTGAAGACCTATCCCAAACTGAAATAAACCAATACGTTAATGATTGCCATAAAAAAAACAGCACTTTTGTGATACAATTAAAATATATTAATCTAATAACGCGTGTTTTTTTTTTTTTTTTTTTTGAAAAATATGATTATAATGCCAAAGGGGATGGAAAGTCACAGCTTAGCAGAAAGAATATAGATGGAGAAAACGGTCAATAAAAAAACAACAAGAAAACGGGGGTTTACATAATATGCCACATCATTTTAATAGTTTGGTTATAATTAACATATACTGTACTTTTGACGACTATAAGCAGCTGCTGCAGCTGTGTGCAAAGGTTTTGGTGATTTATGATTTATGATATAAGCAAGTGATTATGATCACTTGCTACACTTACTGCTATATGTTATTGTATGGCCATGTAAGTATAGGCAGTAATGCAAAGGCAAAGCGCAGTATAGCCTATAAAACTACCAAATTTTGCCTGACTGTCAAAAAACGAAACGTTTAATATTCACCTCCCTTTGATCTATCTAATTGTACCCTTTGTTGTTAAATTTAATTGGATGCTTATATTTGGTGTAAGAAAAACTCAAAAAGCTGTTTTTCTCAGTTTGGAGTTTTTGCTGATACTGCTCTTAGCCTTTGTAGGGCAGTGTAGTCTATAACTGTAGTCTCTTGTTGTCTGTTGATGTTTTATTTTATTTTAATTAATTGTTTTTGGTTTTAGAACATCATACAGCGCATTGGTCAATTTAATTGTGCTTTATAGATAAATTGAGATTGGATACATCATTCATGGAGTGTTACTTTTCAGAAATGTTTTAGCTGGATGTTTGTCTAATGTTTTTTTATAATGTTACTCGTTTCAGAACATTCAAAAGTAAGGTTCCATAATGTTTGAAGAATGATACAATGGAACATTTCCTTAAAGGTGCAGTGTGTAAGTTTAGCAGCATCTAGTGGTGAGGTTGTGAATAGCACCCAACAGAAGTTACGGTGGCCAACAGGAAGTGATGTCGTCGTCTGAGACAGCAGAGAGGAGCCAGTTAAGCAATGAGGTTTCTTTACAAAGATAAATCAAGAAATGATGTTAACTTAATTATTCAGGAAAACGATGTTATTGTGAATATTATTGTGACTTATTCATCATTGTGTCAGTGTTTTACTCGCTGACTTTAGCAGCTTCTTTACACGAAGAACAACACAGTGACGAAATGGGTTTGTCCGTTCAGGGCCACCGTAGAAACATGTGGATGTAAGCGGACCCGCGGTGTGTGTAGAAACATGTGGATGTAAGCGGACCCGCGGTGTGTGTAGAAACATGTGGATGTAAGCGGACCCGCGGTGTGTGTAGAGAGAAATGCCTCATTATAAGCTAATAAACACATAACGGTTCATTATGTTCTTTATACACCACTGAACACATAGTTATGTATATTATATTGCATTTCTGTCAACAGATCCTCCTAAATATCACACAATGCACCTTTAATGTTCACATAACCAAGAAGAAACATTAAAACCCTGAAAGGTTCAGCAGGTGTTCATGGCTTAATGTGCGCTGGAGCTGCTGTAATAGTGTGGCGTTGCTGCACTCGTCAGTGACAGACTCGCTCAGCTGCACATCATTGGTGTAATTGAGCTGAGACTGAAGGCACTGGACCGTCCCGAACATCAGCGTCCCACGGCTCCGACCCCACTATAAACCAGAACAGGTCTCTGCAGCGTTCAGAAGAGTGTGTGTGTGTGTGTGTGAGATGGACGCGAGCGCTCTGACGCGAGGCCTGCTCTTCCTCTCTCTCGCGGCGACCGGAGTCCCAGGGAACATCGCTGTGATCTTCGCCTTCCTCTCGCTGGCGTATCAGGAGCGTCTCTCGCCGGCCGACGCCATCGTGCTGCACCTGGCGATTGTTAACCTGGCTAACCTGTCGGTGCGCTGCGTGCTGGAGGTGCTAGCCTCCTTCTCCGTGTACGTGTTCGACGACAGCGGCTGCAAGGCCGTGATCTTCCTCTACCGCACCTCCAGGTCTCTGTCCATCTGGCTGACCTTCGTGCTGAGCGCGTACCAGTGCCTGAGCGTGTCTCCGCCGGGGTCGCGCCGCGCTAGCGCTCGCGCTCTGCTGGGCCGCTCGCTGTGTGTGGTGTTCCTGGCGCTGTGGCTAATCAACGGCTCGATGAGCGTGGCTCCGCTGCTGTTCGCCGTTGCGGTGCGGAACGACTCCAAGCTCTCGCTGAACGCCATCAACGTGGAGTTCTGCTTCCTGGACTTCCCATCGAGGCTAGCACGGGACGCTAACGGCGCAGCACAGGTGGGGAGAGACGTGGTGCCGATGGCGCTGATGGCGGTTGCTAGCATTCTGCTCCTAGCGTTCCTGCGGCGCCGGCGGGCCACGGCTCGTAGCGGGTCGTTAGCGGAGCGGCGCGCGGCTCTCGGCGTGATCACGCTAGTCTCGCTGTACCTGCTCTTCTACGGCGTGGACAACGGCCTCTGGGTTTATACGCTCAGCGTGCCTCAGACGCTCGGCTCCTCGCTAATCTCCGACCTCAGGATCTTCTTCTCCTTGCTCTACGCCGCCGTCAGTCCCGTCGTCATCATCGTCTCCAACACGAGAGTTAGCCGGAGAGCCGGAGACGCTCTGAGACGCTGCTAACGTCACGGGCACATCGACCACAGGACATGATGCACGAAACCACTCGTGGGAATGTTTACGGGCTCAATGTGTGTCAGCGCTCTTTGAGGAGTTTCTCTGTCGCTTTGGTGCATTTCTCAGATCACAGCTGTGATTCTCAAAACTACCTGTTCAACATCATGATAACTACTTCCCAGCAAGCAATTTTGCGTTTTAAAGACGTCTAATAGCGCCCAAACACGTCTAGGCTAAAACAAGGCTGAATCTGGGCTGCCAGTGAGAATGTAATAGACTAAACCATCGCTGAAGAATAGACTAGTCATCATTAGATAACGAAGAAATGAAACGAGTGAAGAAATGAAACCAAACACCTTGTAATCACTGTTGACTTTGCGTACATGATGGAACATCATACATCTCGCAAGTTATTTACATAAACAACATGTAACCACATTCAAGGATAATTTGGCCAGAAGTGTGTCACTCATAGCCGGACTATATCGGGTCTATAGTTAACCTACTCATAGCCGGACTATATCGGGTCTATAGTTAACCTACTCATAGCCGGACTATATCAGGTCTATAGTTAACCTACTCATAGCCGGACTATATCAGGTCTATAGTTAATCTACTCATAGCCGGACTATATCAGGTCTATAGTTAATCTACTCATAGCCGGACTATATCGGGTCTATAGTTAACCTACTCATAGCCGGACTATATCAGGTCTATAGTTAACCTAGACGGAGAAATGACGGCTATTGCTAGACAGCGAGTGTTGTAACCCATCCGTGTCTCAGTGTCTTCAAGAGGCTTGAGAAGATGATAACAGATTTAAACACAGCACAAGTAAATGATCTTCAGATTTTATGCTCTATGTAGTTTAACTTGACTTCTATGATCGCTCTGCTTATATTATATTTTTAAAAATGATATTAGTAAAAAGAAAATTGGCAGTATTCACGAGTGACCAACCCTCAATAGCAAACTGTAACATTGGAGCCCATATGCTGGCGTCTGTTTTATGATCATATGTGCATTAGTACTGGTCAGCTGACTGTAACGTGGGACAGATTCTGCTCTCGCTCGGGTTTATCAGACGACTCGTCCAGAAGTGACAGACACACTCTTCATCACGAGCAGAGGTTACACTACAGCGCAGGACTGATCCAGACACATCGCAACACTTAAAGCATGAATCAGAATGTGCTTCCAGACACCCTGATAATAAAGCATCTAATTTGAATGTATGAATCTAAAGTTCTTATGTTGAGTCTACAGTTCGAGTTGATAAAGGCCGGCAGCTTCATGTACCTTCACACAATGGTGAACAGAAGGAACCCAGTGTTTCATGTTGTGTATTTGTGTGCATAATCAACTTCAGCTTCACACTCTTAGAAATAAAGATTCTTTACATCTGTGGTTCCATGGAGAACATTTAACAAGATTCTTTATCGTGGAAAAAGGGTCTTTAGATTATTAAAATGTTCTCACTCTCAGAACAAATGGTTGTAATGGTTCCTCTATGGCATTGCTGTGAAAATCTCATACGGGTTGTCCACTCAAATTTATGAAATATAGCTCAACGCTCAAACCAGGTGGAATCAATGCGTTATTATAAATATATAGGTGCAAAACCTGATGATAGATCCATAAAGCAGACCTCTTGATGTGAGTCTAATGGACTCAGACACGTCAGCATGAGCTCCATCTGCTGGACAACTCGAAAACTTCAAGTCAGGTCGTTTTTATTTGCATAGCGCTTTAAAAAGCAGCAAATCTTGCCTTGATGTCTTAAAACATTCATTAATATTTGTTCACAGTTTAGCTAAATTCTGCACAGGCTCAATGGCTTTCACATGGAGTGGTTAGAAAGAAGCATATTGTCTGACTTTGATTTGATGTATGCCAGTGGCTACACTCTTTAATTTTCGTTGTAGTAGAAGGTTTTATCCACTTTATCGCAGGTCATCACTGCCACTTTGCTTATGTCAGTAGTTTTTTTTTATATTATTAGTCCAAAATTTCCCAATGTACCAACTATAATTAAGGCATCAAACTTCCCTCATAGGCTGAGCAGATTCCTGAATAACAACAAATGATCAATGTAACACAACTTTCATCATTTAGACATGCTTAACAGATCATGAGAGCCACAGTTGCTTATGCCTAAATACGTGGAAGCATCGTTACATTTGTTTGACGTCACGGTAATGTTCCTTTTTGAAATATATATATATATATATATACACACCCGTCGCTATGGGCGGGCCATAGGGGGCCGGGCCCGCCCGCAAAAATGCTTGTGCCCCCCCCCACCCCAGGCACATTTTTTTTCTTAAAAAAATTACTTTAATTTTATATTATAATAGTTGCATTCTTTATCATTAAAACATTAAAAATATATAAAGAAACAATGGTGTGATTGTGTTTGATTGATGGGAATCTACACTGCAACAGCCTATCACGGCCTCACTAAAAAGAAAGTTAGGATACGTACGTGACGTATCACGTCAGTGTAGCCGCTCAACAGTTACCGCGCATTTTAAAGCTATAGTCAGATGAGTTTTCGCCGGCTTACTACTCGCTCCAGTTCGAGAGAGGACAGCGCTGCCTCCACTCAAAGTACCGGTAGGTTCAAAGTCTCTGTGCGTGTGTGTGCGCTGCGTGCGACCGTGCGTGTGTTAGGGATGGGCAAATAATTAAAAAAAGAGTTAGTAAATGCACTTAAACTTCCAAAAACCTGTAGAGTAGTGGTCTGGGTTCAAACAGTCCGACACACAAAGTGAAGCAACGTGACTGGAAAGAAAGTGAGGCTTCGTTTTTCGTTGATCACGTGTTTCTCTGAAAACAATACGCGCTCCGGCACAGAGAGCTTCATGAGAAATTGCGCTGCGTACTCGATACGCGCTTTGAAGCTTCAGCCGCGTTTCCATTACCCTTCAAATTGCGCAAATTGAAATTGCGAATTGAAATTACGCTCAATGGAAACACGTCAATTTCGCAAAAACTCCCATTTATCGCAAAAAAGTTTTTACGCTCGCATGAGGAGGTTTTTCAGGCAATTCGAAAAAGGAATATTTCGCAAAACTGCAATGGAAACAGTTTTTGCGCATTTACAGTCACCTGACTTAGAATACGCGGTGTGTTTGGGGTCCGTGGTATACGCAAATAATAATAGGCTAATAATTATCATCCTTATTATAACATTTATTAGGCTACATATTTAGAAGATGCTTTTATCCAAAAAAAAAGGAACAAAGCAATTAGTCAAATGTCATTCATAATGGTTAGACAATAATAATACAGGGCTAAGATTATCACAAATAAACACAAGATTTTGACGCATATCCAAGTGTTTGTGCAGAGTGTGGAGCGCGCTGCAGGCAGGGAGACGCGGGCGCGAACACTTGCGTTTTCCTATTCCTAACTTAAAATACTCTATAATTTCTGGTCATACAGAAAATAATAATACATTATTCGCGCAACTATGCTTTTATTTGTGTAAACTCACAATAACAAGAAAACGTTGTGCTTTTGTAAAATAAAATAAAACAATCATGCGCGCTTTCATGATCTCCGTGAACTGTAGCGCGAGAACTGAAACAAAGTATAGCCTATGTAGGCTAAAGCTTGAAATTTCCACTTTAAAACGAACAAATTCGAATCGAAAGCTAATACCTTCTGATTATGTAATCCGTATGAAAGGTGCATTTCTCTCTAAAGGTGCATTCGCACGGCGCGCCTCAGCGGAGATGGAGATATGTTTTTAGCCGACACTAATTTAGAAAACAATAGTTTATTAATAAAATTTAAATGCCTCGTTATTCTTTCAGACACATTTATTGTCATTAGCCTATAACTCACCTAAAGACACCTTTCTGTAGGCTGTGGTTCCAGAGACATAGGCCTAAATATGGCTCTTCTCATTCAGCACTGCGGGAAAAATATAATTTTCAGGTTCTAATTTGGCCTTAGAAAACCATTAAAATCTACTTCTTCTTTTTTGTATTAAGTTGTGAATATTTTAAATGTTTAATAAAGGGGCAAAAAGTCATAAACAAACATCTTAAATTTAGTCTTTTTTTTTTTGCGCAGCATTTGTGTACAGTTCAAATTTAAAAAAAAAATTGGTGTTCAACTTTGCATTTAAAAAAAACAACCACCGTTCATTTTACGTTTGAAGGAAAAACGAATGGACACATGCAAATGTACACTGACCGTTTGTACTTTGGACAGAGTTCTTTATTAAATTCATAAAAGAAACAATAGGCTACAGGAATACTGGATTCTAAACCTCAAAGAAATGCCACAATCAGACGTCGGAGCAGAAATGAGGGAGAAACACCCAGAAACTCCTTATGCCGTTCGCAGTATACGGGTCTTTCCCTGCCATTAATGCTTGGATAACACACCACGTCTCCTTCTATTAATAATAATGTCTATTGTGGTAGTGGCTGTGATTCAGGGATATAGGCTAAACCTACCCGTTGATGTTTAAATGACTTATCGCGAGAGGGAAAAAAGGACGTTGTAGTCGCATAACATCAGTAAATGGAAACGCCGTCATTTCGCAATAGTTTTTTATCGACATTAAGAAAAAATCGCAAAAGTTTTGCGCAAATCTGTAATGGAAACGCGATGTAACATCAGTGTGTGTGTGTGTGTCTCATTGGCAATGCATATCCCTCTGTTGACTGCTTCAAAATGCAATGTTTTAGAGAAGTTTCTGGACTGGTGTTACATCTAATATGTTGTATAGTCAAGTATGTTATGGTTATTCATAACATTGCTTCTATGTAATGTGGTGTAGGCTATAGGCTACGTCTGGTCATAAAGCTGTTGGTTATGTTTAACGTGACGATTACGTGCTGCGCGAATAGAGTATACGATTATTATACATATACGTAGGCTAATAATAATTGTGCCCCCCCCATGCATTTCACATGCCCCCCTTAAGACTGAGGTCTGGCGACGGGTCTGTATATATATATAAAAAAATATCTGGTGTTTTTTTTTATTCTCTCTTTTGTTTTTCTTTACATTATTCAATCATGTATTGTTTGTTATTCTACACTGGCATTAATAATAATAGAAGTTAAATAAAATAAAAACATAAAATATTACAAATGAAAGTGAACTGAATTATGGAGAAACGGATTGCGTAGACACGCCCACCTGCGCGCGCCTCACATCTCTCCGGATTCGCGCGCTTCTGTCTGAGGGGATTCTGCGAGATAACGGTCACAGAAGGTCCAGCGCCAACGAAAATGTTAAATTAATCGGAAAACACACTCATGGATTACAAAAGTTTGTGCTTGAAGACTAGTTGAAAGTTATCGGCTCTGCTTCCACGTGACGACGACAAATCAACACAGAAGTTTTGCTCAGAAACGTGAGGTAAATTTGACTTGTTTAAAATTCCGTTTACAAAATGATATCACATGAAAGTGACCTCAGAGAATCAGACGTCTTCACAATATTTTTCATTGTCTGAGCGTTTTCTAGAGTTTGTATAAAAGGGTCATAATCCAAGTGCAGATTCATTATAGGGTATTTACTGCAGCTGCGGACAGTGTCAGTCCACAGGCCATTACAGCTTTGCATTAAAGTTCCTTATCTAAAAATAAACAATGATGTCTTAATTTATTTGTGCTAGGATGAGTTTCTGGGTTGTAAACCCATGATAGGTGACACCTTCATGTTTGGTTGTTTAACTTTCTGCCTGCCATTTGTGAGGATCCTTCTTCAGAGAAGAACAGCTCATAAAATAACTATTATTGCACGTGTTTTTGAGTTCTATTAGTTTCTGTGGATGAATCTGGTGCTCCTGGGCTATTTTACGTGGTTGCGAAGGCATTTCTAGGTAGTTTAGAGAAATCATCAAGTTAAAGGCAAGTAAAATACTTCTTTATCGTGGAAAAAGGGTCTTTACTCTTTAGATTATTAAAATGTTCTCACTCTCAGAACAAATGGTTGTAATGGTTCCTCTATGGCATTGCGGTGAAAATCTCATACGGGTTGTCCACTCGAATTTATGAAATATAGCTCAACGCTCAAACCAGGTGGAATCAATGCTTTATTATAAATATATAGAATTGAATTGAATTGAATTGAAATATCTTTAATGTCCCCTAGGGGCAATTTAGTTCACAACTGGTAGCCAATATATACACATTCATCCACAAACAGATAAAAACATGAGATAATATAGGTGCAAAACCTGATGATACGATCCATAAAGCAGACCTCTTGATGCGAGTCTAATAGACTCAGACACGTCAGCATGAGCTCCATCTGCTGGACAACTCGACAACTTCAAGTCAGGTCGTTTTTATTTGCATAGCGCTTTAAAAAGCAAATGATACTTAACACAGATTTTAACAGCAAACAAGTGATGATGACTATAAATGTAAGTTTGGTTATCATATTGTCCCTCGATCTAATGATCATTGACATGCCAGGTTTTCAGTCATCCTTGAGGTATTGTATTTTTAATCTGGAAAAGATGCTTTATATTGTCATGTTCACTTAAGTGCTGTATGTTATTGGTAAATTGTTTGAACTGTGGTCATTCTAATATGTCCGAATAATAGCTTAAAATCCTAGGCATTAGTAATGGAGTGAATGAACACAGTTTGAGTGTGTGTTATTGCGAAGGGATGCCATGGACATTGGAAAGTTTTGGACTAATAATATAATTACAAGGGTGATGTTCAACAGCTCTTTTAGTGTACTTGGGAACTTGAAATCTATTGAAAACAGTCTTCAATCATCTGGTTAATAACTTAAACCTCTTAAGTGTCGCGCCCCCTTTTTTGAATAAACATAAAATGCACAATCCGAACTTAAATGGTTGTAATTCAAGAATGCTTTGTAATATAGATGTAAGATTGGTCTTGTTTTAAAGAAGACATTTGGCAGATTTTTGTAGAGGTTAAGAAATAAATTAAGAAAGTGAAACAGAAAAAAGTTATAGAAGTTTGAGTTTATGAAAATGTAAAAATTGAATTATTCATATTTTATATAAAATATATTTTTTCAAAACCTGGTGGACTCTAAAACTGCAAGAAAATCAAAGCCAAAACTCTGAACAAGTTGTGTTTCAAATTTTAGGTTGATATCTCTAAGATTTTGTTTGGGCGCAGTACCACACTTTTTCACTAGAGGACAACCAGACTCCATTACTGCCCATATAAGGGCGCCTCCATTTCCATATGTGTTTTGAGTGATCTGAACCATTATTTCCACAATTTTCATACAATTTATGAAGTAGGTATCCTATTCAGAAGAAGTAAGGGAAATTTGGCATAATTTGATATGAATTCAACCTCAATAATCACATAAAAAGAACACGCATGTGGGTTATAGCTCGCTGCCACATCTAAACACGCCTTAGGAGTATGAAAATATTATTTTAGCAAATTGATAGATTACGGCTCAATTTATTTTGAAAAACAATCACCAAATATGAAAACTACAGATTGTAAGCTTTCAAATTATATATAGTTTGTCAATATTAGTGTAGGTTTAGTATAGGATATTACTGTTTTAAATATGTAATGGCTATGGGTCAAACACTTGTGTAATGTTTGTTAGGTAGGTTCCTGCATTCAAATAGAGATGCAGCGATACAATCATTATTTGAGTTATGTTTTTTAACGAGTGTACTTGATACTACTAAGTGAAATTGAGTGTAATAATGAACAGAATGAAAGATAGAGAAATATTCTAAAGGACTTAATAGCCTTATTCTCCTGTTTTATTATGATTTGTTTTGTTGCAGACGCTTCTCACCCCCGTACGGTGGAACGCTTGATAGAAACACTACAGCAAGAAGATTTCAGGTTTACCTTTATTGTCACTAAATTGCATGCTGACATCTCACAAGCAGTTCATATTGTATGATGACTTGCTACGTTGTCCGGATGTGGTCCCTCATTCCTCAGCTTCTTTGCTCTGAAAACAAGAAAATAGAGTTATTATTACAGTTAATGCGTAAGTTTCATGCGGAGCTCCTCTGTCCTGCTCCGTCTCTAACTCCTCAACCAGATAATCAAGGTTTGGAAGTAAACAAACAGCAGTTTAATACACGCATGACAGTGGCAGAACGAGTTATTGTATTCACTGAAGCTGCATGGACAGACGCTTTCACACACTTTTTACACGGATGGATGGAAAGGTGAGCTCAAACTTCTGTTTACATCCAAACTGCTCTTAATCTTGAAGATGACTGATGTGACGTGCTTAAAATGTTTAGTTGAATTCAGCTTTATTGTCATTGGACTATGCAGACTATTTATTATAATCGTTTAATTTATTTATCATAAGTGATGTCAAATTAAAGCGGTAGGATCAGGTAATATGACCTATAGGTAGCGAGTATCAGCCACAGTGAGAGTGAGCTGTTTAATGAATAATGACACTACAAATAGTGCATAAATACTTAAAATACTACTTTAATTGTTTTATCTCTGTATTCACATTGCTAGTAATATACTTTTTTTGGGTTAAAATTACATATTTGCTTAATTTCCCTTTATCTCAGTTCATAAAGTGGTGTTCCAAATCGTTATTGTCTTCATTATTGATTGGTCTTGGTTGTACCTCGTTTTTCCATCAGCGGTTATTAACTAAAGAAGGCATCTATTGAGTAACACATGAATTGCTTCTCTGAATACTTATATTAGCCTATGTCTTTCATTTCAGCTCACTGGGAATCTGTTCAGAGGAAAAATCCCAGCATGCAGCAGTTGTAACTGTAACAGCCATCCTAAATATATGCTGATTAAGGCTTCGAAAGAACAGTCAGAAGAGTGAGGGAAACACTCTTTCCTCCAGGACACATTTCACAAAAATGCTGGAGATTAAGTACCGGGATTCTTTTCATAAAGTCAGGAGCAGAAATGTGAATTCACTCAATCTATTTTCTAAAGGCATCTTGTTTTATTGATCTTATTGTGAAAGATTCATCCATGCATATGGTCCTTTTTTATTTTTTGACCACATCATTTTGAATCAAAATATCATCTCTGTCTTCTCTCTGGTGACATGTGCCGGACTTCTCCAACCATTTAGTCCTCTTACACTCATCTGCCTCCTTTTGTCAGTGCAACGCCTGCATATTAACATCCAATCCACAACCGGTGTACAGAACGAAATCCCTACCCAAGGTCACAATACTCTACTTCTGATTCATCATGACTTTATCTGCTGGACATACGTATCCACTAAAGTCTACCTTGCAGTTGAATACCCTTACACAAGAGAATGAGTGGAAGATGATGTCTGTCTGCCTCACCAACAATCCACTCGAAGACAGACAAGCAGCAGCAAACATCTTACAATGGTTGGAGGAAACAGCAGCCAAGTTTGAAATCAGAACGCAATCATGAAATGAAGAAGTGCGCTCTGTGTGATGAGCTGATTACTCTGTTCACCTAAAACCAGCACGCACACCATAGATAATGTAGCGTAGTGTATTTTATAATATCTGACTTGATAACGCTAGGGATGAAGAAATATGTGTGCTTCATACGTCTAGTGTGAAATGGGCCTGTTTTGGTTTTCTTTTGCTTACTTATAATTTGGTTATCCACACAAGTTCTGCTGTTTGTGAAGTTTCAATCATAATAAAAAATATGCTGGCAAACTGATTTTGGTTTCTGATTATTAGACATAAAATATTCAACAGTTTTATCAATTGTCAATATTATCCTTCATTGTAACCCTAATTCAGTCCATTCCAATATGGTGCAGTGCTCAGATTTTTATTTCAGCAAGATTAGAGTGAATCAGCAAGAAAAGTCGTCGGTGGTCATTCATTTTGTCAGCCCTGTTTCATTTTTCTTTTAATCGCTGTGTTTGCCTGACCGACCGCAGTCGAGTGGTTTTGAATCAGCTTGTGGGGCTAACTAAACGAACAACTTTGCTCTTTGCAGCTGTTGTATTCATACTTTACACGTGACGTCACAAGTACTGGCTGGCGGGCAAGAACGTCGTTCTCCAGCAACGAAACCCAGTAAACTAATCAAGGATCTTGCCAAGACGTCGCCAGTTTTACTATACAAAAGTTGGTGTTTTGAGGTTTGTGATATTAATGGTTTTCAATGAGAACCAGAGATGACCCAACAGTAGAGCTATATTATTTACGGAGGAATTATTACTGCTCGATTATCTTAAAAAACCTTGTCTGCTTTCCACAATTTAGCTACCTTGGAGTTAATCCTATTTCTAGTCCATATTTATGCAGCTAGCTTGCTAACAGACTTGATAGCTACTAAAAGACCCATAAGACCTGGAACTACAGGACTCTACGTTGAAAATACCCGTTCGTTGCCCGCCAGGTATCCATGGTAGTCACGTGACTGCAAAGTATGAATTGTGAATCATGGCAGTTACCTTTCCAACTTCACGGCTCTTGGCCCTCAGCTTGTTGACCTGGGACTCTGCGATGTCAGCGCGCTCCTGAGCCTCCTCCAGCTCATGCTGCACCTTCCTGTACCTGGACAGGTGAGTGTTGGCCTGCTCCTCCTGTTACGATTACACAAGATATTCAACCCATTTCATAGCAGTGCATTCGTGGCACTGGATGTTCTTGTCAATACTAAAACTTCACGCTCAAGATTTGATATTAGACTTACAGCTTCTTCAGACTGGCGCTTGTAGGCCTTCACTTTCAGCTGCAGCTTGTCTACCAGATCCTGCAGTCGGGTCACGTTCTTCTTGTCTTCCTCAGTCTTTGGGTGTAAATATTGATCATGGTCTTATTTAAACTGTATATTGTAAAAGCTGTATATTTATCAATTTCGAATAAAAGTAGTTTTACCTGGTAGGTAAGTTCCTTCACTCTCCTCTCGTATTTGCGCACTCCTTTCACAGCGTCTGCACCACGTCTCTGCTCGGCTTCAACTTCAGACTCTAACTCGCGCACCTTCAGTAGAGAGTTATTGTTTTGCCTGTCAAATCTCTGCCATGACCAGTACATCTAAGAATGATTTTGGTTAAGCTCCTGAACACTCAAATTTACCCTGGACTCCAGTTTCTGGAGCTGTTTCTTTCCACCCTTCATGGCTAGACTTTCGGCCTCATCCAGACGGTGCTGCAGGTCTTTGACAGTCACCTCCAGGTTCTTCTTCATTCTCTCCAGGTGAGCACTGGTGTCCTGCTCCTTCTTCAGCTCCTCAGCCATCATGGCAGCCTGAAATATAAGCCAATTTAAGTGAACTAACCAAAATAGATGGGCAGTTTTGGCCTAATGGCGGCAGTGGCTCAGTGGTTCATGTAGGTTGTCTACAAACCGGAAGGTTGGTTGTTCAATCCCCGGTTCCACCTGACCAAGTGTCGAGGTGTCCATGAGCAAGACACCTAACCCCAGCTGTGTGTGTGTGTGTGTGTGTGTGAGAGAGACACCTAACCCCAGCTGCTCCCGACGAGCTGGATGGCACCTTGCATGGCTGACACCGCCGTCGGTGTATGAATGAGTGAGTGGATGGGTGAATGTGAGGCAATATGTAAAGTGCTTTGGTGGCCATTGGGTCTGTGAAAGCGCTATATAAATGCAGTCCATTTACCATTTTTTTTCTCTAATGGTTAGAGAGTCGGACTTGTATCCCGAAAGTCGAGAGTTTGATTCTCAATTCTCGCAGGTAATGACTGAGGTGCGCTTCAGCAAGGCACATAACCCCAGTCGCTCTCTAGGTGCCACAAAAAAAAAAGGCTGCTCACTGCTCCTGATGTTTGTGCACTAACTCTAACTTGGATTGGTTAAATGCAGAGGACAAATTCCCAGTATGGGTTATCATACTTGGTCTTTACTTCACTTCATAGCTAAAAATACCTTGTATCTTGTACCTTGTAAAAACATCTATGAATATTCCCTTTGTTACCACATGAACCTAAACACAAAGTCAAATAACTGTTTAAATTAGAATAGAGAAGCAGAATGTAAACACTCACATCAGTGATGGCCTTCTTGGCCTTCTCCTCTGCATTTCTGGCCTCCTGGACTGAATCTTCCACCTCACCTTGAACAAGGACCAGATCAGTCTCAAGCTTCTTCTTGGTGTTAATAAGACTTGTATTCTGTGGGATGCAAGCAATTAGTTTAGTGTACATTTATATGAAAGTTTATCATGTATCCTGAATTTGTTCCAAGTATTTAGTAATTTTTTGTACTTGTGAATGCAGCAGTCCCACACGCTCGCTGGCATCAACCAGCTCTTGCTCCGCCACTTTGCGGCCTCTCTCTGTTTGCTCCAGTGCAGCCCTCAGCTCCTCAATCTCTGCTTGCATCAGGTTATTCCTGCGCTCCACCATGGCCACCTGCTCTTTCATGTCCTCCTGTCCTCTGAGAGCTTCATCAAGGTGCAGTTGGGCATCCTGTGGCAACATTCTTTCTTTGTTAGTTCTCTTGCTTTGGTTCATGTAATATATTAATTTTGTCAAACATTCAATGCTTAATGCATTTCCACATTCTACAGAAAGATACCTTGAGTTGGCCTTGGATGTTCCTGAGCTGTTTCTGGGCCTCAGCAGCCTGGCGGTTGGCATGACTCAGCTGGATCTCCATCTCATTCAGATCTCCTTCCATCTTCTTTTTGACTCTCAGGGCATCATTTCTGCTCCTGACCTCAGCGTCCAGTGTGCTCTGCATGGATTCGATCACTCTTTGGCTGTTCCTCTTGATTTGTTCCATCTCCTCATCCTTCTCAGCAATCTTCCTGTCAATCTCGCTCTTCACTTGGTTTAGCTCCAGCTGCACACGGAGAATCTTGGACTCTTCATGCTCCAGGGTGCCCTGATGGATAGATAAAGTAAGAATTATATCAACCTGGTAGAAACATCACCATGTTAGAATAGTATTTTTCCATGGTTTGACAGTATTAAATAACAATACTTCAGCTTCTTCAAGCGCAGTTTGGATCTCTATTTTTTCAGACTCCACTGTCTTCTTTGCCTTTTCTAGTTCATGAATCGTCTTTCCAGTCTCTCCAAGCTGCTCAGTGAGGTCAGAAATCTCCTCTAAAGGGTTTAAAAAGCAGAAATGTCAAAATTTGTTTAAATGCATCTTTTTTTAGTCCTTGGTGTACAAATTAAAGTTGCATTACGTTGCAGATTCTTGTTCTCCCTCTTCAGTGTCTCGAGGTGGTCAAGAGCTTCCTCGTAGGAGTTCTTCATTTTGAAAAGCTCAGTACTGAGAGAACGAGCTTCTTTCTGAGCACCTTCTAGTTCAGCCTGACTTTCCTCATACTTCTGTTTCCACTCTGCTAGCACCTGAAAATGAATTGTTAATTAGCCAAGTCCTCGGTTCATCAGCGTTTAGGTTTATAGGTTATCCATGTCTTTCTTACCTTGTCAAAGTTTCTCTGCTTCTTGTCAAGGTTGGCTGCCAGTGCATTTGCCCTCTCCACATCAATCATGAGATCCTCTACTTCACCCTGCAGTCTCTGTTTGGTCTTTTCCAGAGAGGCACACTTTGAGTTCACCGCCTCAATTGATTCTTCAGCATCCTGCAGACGCTGGGCCAGCTTTTTCCTGAGGGAAGTGATATGAAATTCTGAAATCTTCCTAATATTATTCATATTAAATTTATGGAGACTTTTTCCATTGATGTATTTACTTGGATTCCTCAAGCTCCTCAGTGCGCTGGATGGCGTCAGTCTCATATTTGGTTCTCCACTGAGCCACTTCACTGTTGGCCTTAGACATTCCACGCTGGAGTTCAGCTTTGGCCTCCTGCTCTTCCTCAAACTGCTCTCTGAGCAAATCACAGTCATGGCGGGCAGACTGAACCCCATGGGCTAGAGCGTTCTTGGCCTTGAAGTCAAAAGGTTTCCTTTTATTGTACACAACTATATTCATAGCTATTCACGGTACTTGGTAACAGAAAATAGTAGCATATTTTTAGGTACATACCTTAACCTCTTCTTCAATATGTCTTTTGAGTTCCTCGATCTGCTGAGTATAAGCTTGTTTGCTTCTTGTCAATTGAGAAACAAGAGATTCTTTCTCCTCCAATTGCCGGCCAAATTCCCCTAGTATGAGACAATGGGTAATTTATATAAGTGTCCACAGGAGCTGTATGATGACAGTATTGGGTTCTTGCATCGCAGTTTTTTGCTTAGTTCTATAATTGTGTGCATGGTGTATTCAATGTGTGCGGGGTATATTTAGTTTATTTACGTACCATTTTCAGTTTGCAGCCTTGCCCTCTGTCCATTTAAATCATTAAGTTGGCGTAGAAACTCATCATTTTTGGTTTTTAGCTCACTTGTTTGGTCTTCTAATGTCCGGCACATCTTTTCAAGGTTTGCCTACATGAATTATAAAAAGTTTTAAAACTTTTTTACCTCTTTGTGGTTTGTTCTTTTGGCAATTATTTATATTTCAAGCTGCTAAAGTTAAAGTAGTTTTGTAAAACTAAAACTAAATCTTCACTTGAAGTTTTCCCAATAGTATACCTTTGCTTTAGCCACAGCCTCCATGTTACTTGTCAAGTCATCAATCTCCATCTTGTATTCACTCTTCTCCTTCTCCAGCTTCTGTTTGATCCGTTGAAGGTTGTCGATCTGTTCTCCGAGTTCAGCCACACTGTCCGCCTGCTTCTTTCGGAGAGCTGCAGCCGTTGCTTCATGCTGCAAGGTGGACTCTTCCAGATCACGACGCAACTTCTGGAATTCAGCTTCACGCTTCTTGTTCATCTCAATCTGGGCAGAAGTGGCACCACCAGCTTCCTCAAGCCTCTCACTGATCTCTTCAAGTTCCCTGGAGAGATCAGCTCTCTGCTTCTCCACTTTAGCTCGAGCAGCTCGCTCTGCTTCAATTTCCTCTTCCAGCTCCTCAATACGGGCCTAAATAAATAAATAAAAATGTATGCAGTGTTATTGGCAACGTGGGTTTTCCCAGGTCTGCAACTACTTCACAGTTTCACATAGAAAAGATTAGGGTTTGGGTTACCTGAAGTTCTTTGATCTTCTTCTGAAGCTGTGCTCCCAAAGACTGTTCATCCTCAATCTTGCTGAGAAACTGACTTATCTCAAAGTCTTTCCTGTTTTTAAAGTATTGTTTTTTAAAGTATGTGCAGAATACTCACTTTTTATAAAATGTGTAATTGTGTACAGACTGATGTCCACTCACTTTTTGATCTTCTCTTCTGATTGCTGTTTGTCATTCTCCAGGTCCATTAGGGACTCCTGGGCCAGTTTCAGATCACCTTCAAGCTTTCTCTTGGCTCTCTCAAGGTCCATACGGAGCTTCTTCTCCTGCTCCAGTGAGCCCTCAAGCTATTGTCACAGAAACCAGAGCATTTAATTCTTGTATAGAGACACAAAATTAATTTCCTATTGATTCATGCTCTTATTCTACATTACATTTACATTTATTTAAATGTAATTCTCATGACAAATATGCCAAATAAAAAGGGTTATTCTAATGCCAAATATCTTACATCATCCACTTGCTGCTCAAGCTTTGTCTTAGATTTAGTCAAAGTGTTGACTTTGTCTTCCTCTGCCTGAAGGTCATCAAGAGTCTGCTGGTGTGCCTCTTGGAGGGCTTTCTTCTCTTTGGTCAGCTTGGCAATGCTCTCATCCTGAGAGGCCATCTCCTCCGTCAGGTTTTTAACCTAAATGGAAACATTGTTCACTGGTTTCATTCTCAAGATCCCGAACAATCAGCAGTGTGAAGAATATGTGAAAGTATTTTTGACCTTATTTTCTGTGGCATGTTTCTCCTTCTCCACTTTGGCCAAGGTGAGCTCCAGGTCATCAATATCTTTCTTCAGTTCAGAGCATTCGTCCTCCAGTTTCCTCTTCTTGGCAGTCAGTTCAGCATTGATTTCCTCCTCATCCTCCAGTCTCTCGCTTGTCTCTTTGAGTTTGGCCTCGAGCTGGATCTTGCTTTTAATGAGACCTTCACATCTCTCCTCCGCATCAGAGAGGTTTTCAGATTCCTGTTCATTGAGATGGATATAGTTTAATGGCTTGTTCATAGCTGTAGCATTCATATTAGGATCAATAAGAGCTAAAATACTCACAGATGATACTTGCAGTTGAAGATCGTTTTTCTCCTGAAGAAGTGACACCATTTTTTCTTCAAGCTCCTTCTTTTTAGCTAATGCCTTTGTTAGATCCTCCTTCATTTTGTCAAAGTTCTCCTTCATGGCTGCCATTTCTTTCTCTGTCTCTGCACTCTTTAGAAGAGGCTTGATCTTGAAGTACAGCTTCATCCATGGCCAATGTTTCACATTCATGAATGAGCGGATGTTATATTGGATGGAATAAATTGACTCTCTGGGAGACGGAGTTTCTGGTTTTAGTTTAGGAAAAATATTACATTTTATTTATTTAATTTTAAATGAAATAATGTATATTTCACTCACCTCCTCTCCATCATTTTGACAAACTCCTTCCTCATGAGGAAGCCACGACAACGAGCCTGAGTCATGGTAACCAGCGCTGCTAGTTTCTCATCTCTCATCTCCTCTAGTGTACCCAACAGACCAGCTTTAAAGAACACCTGCAAGAAGATATGATGTTTCCAGTATATTATGGAAGCCATTCTCGTCTATTGTAGATTTGAGCTTAGCCATTTGTTGTGCAGCTCACCTTGGTGTGTCCAAACTTGTATTGGGTGTGGTCAACATCAATAGAGCCCAAGAGTTTCTCTGAAGCCTTTTTGTTGTCAATGAACTGTCCTTCAGGGATGACGCTAGCATTTAATACTTTGTATCTAGAGGACAAAAACATTCATAAAATAGTGAAGATTATGTGGTGCATCATCTCTAATTAGGTGGTTGCAAAAAGGTGTTTTTACCTCTGCTTGAAGTCACCATAGAGGATTCTGCTGGGGAAACCTTTCCTGCAGATCCTGATGCCCTCCAGCACACCATTACACCTGAGCTGGTGGATAACCAGGAAGTTCTCCATCAGACCTGCAATGAAAATGTTCTTAAGGTTTGAGAGATATTTTCAAAACCTTTGAGTCTTCAGGGGTTAGGATTACCTGGAGTCTTGGACTCATTAGGAATCAAGCAGCGCACAAAGTGAGGGTGAGTGCTCCTCAGGTTAGTCATCAGCTTTCCCAAGTTCTCCTGTGGAAATGTTTGTCATTAGTCTAATCTTTAATAGTGTAAAAATTCACATTCTTCATTAAAAGATAATCTGTTTTACCCTGAAAAGTGCAGACACTGTCTGGAAGGAACCACCCTTCTTCTTGCCTCCCTTTTTTCCACCTCCCTCAGCTGTTTTATGTCAATAAAAAAGAAATTGTTTTTTTATTGTCCTTGTGTTGCTTTCCATCAACCCTTTCAATAAATCACTACTAGAGAATGTCTAATTGTGTCATAACACAAAGGAATTGAGGAGATGCAAATGGTCGTACCTTCAGCAGCCCCATGAGCGGCATACAGGAAGGCCAGCACTTTAAGCGATGACTTTTGGTAGAGTTGCACGACAGAGTCGTTCAGTGGATCCTTGTTCTTGTCCAACCAGCCAGTAATGTTGTAGTCCACAGTGCCGGCGTAGTGCACCAGAGAGAAGTGGGCTTCTGCCTTACCTTTGGCAGGCTTGGGCTTCTGGAAAGCTGGACATTTGCCCAGATGCTGATCATATAGCTTGTTTTTGAAGCTTGTGTCTGTAGCCTTGGGGAACATGCACTCCTCTTCAAGGATGGAGAAGATACCCATTGGCTGTTGAAGAAATATTCACGCTCAAATATAGGCACAATTTGAGTAGTCATTTTAATTTGCTGAATGTCCTCTTACCTTCTCAATGAGCTCAATGCAGGCAGCCAGGTCCATACCAAAGTCAATGAACTCCCATTCAATGCCTTCTTTCTTGTACTCCTCTTGCTCCAGAACAAACATGTGGTGGTTGAAGAACTGTTGCAGTTTCTCATTTGTGAAGTTGATGCAAAGCTGCTCCAAGCTGTTGTACTGACAATTAAGCAGAGGCAAGTTCTTAATACTGACTGTTATCATTTATGTTTTGATTCTTACACAGACATCAAAAACTGATGCTCACATCAAAGATCTCAAATCCAGCGATATCCAGCACACCAATGAAGAACTGTCTTGGCTGCTTTGTGTCCAACATCTCATTGATACGGACAACCATCCACAAGAACATTTTCTCGTAGACAGACTTGCAGAGCGCAGAGACTGCGTTGTTCACCTGAGAGATTCAAAGGTCAGTGTAGATCATATCATTACTCTTTTACTTCCCATGACAACTATGAATGTCTACGAGACACTTTATTCGAGTAGATAAGTGATCACCTGTGGTACTGTCTGGCCTTTGGTCACCATCTCATTTCCGACCTTCACTCTGGGGTAACACAGAGCTTTCAGCATGTCAGCGGAGTTGAGGCCCATGAGGTAGGCGATTTTATCAGCCACTGAGGAAGAACAGTTTATTCTTTATAGTCACTAATGAAGTGAACGTTTACATGTTTATAGTGTGTGCTAATTGTACATACCCTCGGTGCCGTCAGGCTCGGCCTGCTCCTCTCTCTGCTTCTGTTTAAACTTCATGCCTCCATGATGCATCACAGAACCTGTCAGCTTGTAGATGCTGATTTTCTCATCGGCAGTGAAGCCCAGAATGTCAATGGCAGTCTGTTTTTATATGACCAAATGAATCACACAATATTCTTTAGCGAGTCAAAAAGAAGGGTATTTTATATTGTATGTCATTCAGTTTATTGTAGTGTTTTTGGGATGTTTGTTTGGTCAGATAAATGTAATAAAAATGAAAATACTGCTACTTCTACTAATACTGTAGTTGTCATCAATGTGTGTAGTCATACGTCTGTGGCAACGAACTCCTCCACGTCATCGATACTCTTGACAGTGATTTCACCCTGGCTGATCATTGGATAGTCGTAAGGGTTGGTGGTGATGAGCAGGGCCTCTGTAAAGAATTGATGTGCAGTATGTTAACATTGTTCTCAAACATGGAAATAAATGAAATGCACATTACTGTAGATTTCTCACCGAGCAGCTCTGGCTTGTGTCCGGTCATGAGCTGGTAGAAGATGTGGTAGCTCCTCTCAGCAGACAGCTGGAATGTTACTCTTGACTTTTCCAGCAGATCTTTCCGAAGACAAAAAAATAAAAATAATCTACATTTTTGCCTCCACATTAAACATTTATACTTTAGCTTAAAACAGTGTTGACTCACAAGTTTCAATATCAGCTGAGGCCAGTTTTCCAGTGGTCCCAAAGTGAATTCTGATGAATTTACCCTAAGCATATTGAAATATTTTAAAGTTTCGAATTTCCCAACTTTGAAATGTTAACTGAATTTGTACAATTCATCTGGCCACAGCAACTTACAAAACGAGAAGAGTTGTCATTTCTCACAGTCTTGGCATTTCCATAAGCCTCCAGCAGAGGGTTGGCTGCAATGATTTGATCCTCTAGCGACCCCTGGTGAGTAGTTAAGTAATTTCATCATGCAGAATAATTCATTCACTGTACTTTGAATGATATTCAATTACTTAGTCACCTTCATCTTGCCAGCAGAAGCTTCTGTCTTCTTTCCGCCAGCCACAGCGATTGTCGCAAAGTACTGGATGACACGTTTGGTGTTGACAGTCTTTCCTGCACCGGATTCTCCACTGAGTGGACATGTTAAAGATGGAAAAGCACATCTTTCAGAATATTATAAATTATGTGATATGTTGGCTTTTATGTAAGTGCTTCTTTAAAATCCATAAATGTCAGACGTGAAACCTGCATGTACATGCATCATGCTGGCAGTGTGGTCTTAACCTCGTATACATGCAGCACTGTCAGTAAGCGGCTTTTCCCCACACCTTTCTGTTACTTTAGTTATCCTGTCTTTCCCAGCACATGCCAATAAGAACCATGCTTATGCATTTACATAACCATGTTACAAGCTTTTACAAGCCAGGTGTTAAACTGTTTTCTGTCAATAGCTTAAACAATGTTAGCATTTACATGATGATCCTTATACAATAACTTTAATTATCATAGCCTACTTACGTAATCAGGATAGACTGATTCTCCCTGTCTGAAACACATTTAGTATTATTATAAGTGAAACCGCTAAACAGATCGTATTTTCGTTTTTTTTGTTTATATCATATTTGTAACAAAAATGTACACCACTACATAAATTACTAATAAGAGATCCATTAAGTAAAAAGAGATCCATTAAATAAAGAAATTGTAGGTGTATTAAGCGAAATATAAGCAGGCTCAAGTTTAGCACAAGTTGATTGGATTGCAAATGGATTGAAAATGTGTATCTCCACTTACCAGTGAGCATGAACTGGTATGCGTTGTCAGAGATGGAGAAGATGTGAGGCGGGGCTTCAATCCTCTTTTTGCCTCTGTATCCATTCACAACGACTGAATCGTACACTGGGAGCCACTTGTAGGGATTGACAGTGACGCAGAACAAGCCAGAGTAGGTCTGAAACGGAGATAGATAGTCCAGTTTTACAATGCTGCGCCCCATCCCAGGAATAAAATATGATTTGCTTAGACTTACGTAGATCATCCATGCTGCGTAACGCTCTTTGAGGTTATACAGCACGGTAGGCTCATTGAGGTGGGTCATCATGGCCATGTCCTCAATTTTGTCATACTTGGGAGGATTCATGGGGAAGATTTCAGTGTCTTTCACCGTGATCGTCTATAAGGTTTTAAACATGGATGAGACATTTAGTACAAACACTTTATTTGTTTCACCTTGCAGTTTTACAGTCCACAGCATCATGTAAAACTGTTTTACAGAAGATCAACACATCTTTTAATTCTACTTACTTTCCCACACAGAGTTTTGACAGTAGCTTTGCCGCCTTCTTTACTAGCAAGAACACCCTTTAGGTACATCTCGCTCGGCTCTGTCACGAAGAATGCCGTTTTGGCTTCAAAGGGGGTGTTCTGAGCCTCTATTCTCTCTCTTTCCGGCTTCCGGAGGTAAATGGCCGCCGGGCCGAAGCACTCCATTTCACCGTCTCCCATGGTTGCGGTTTACTGTGAGAAGAGGGAGAGAATGTGCAGAGGGATTTATACTTTCATAACTTCTAAATATTAAACAAATGCTAGTGGAATGAAACGTATTAATTCCTATGAATGTGGAGCGCAATGATGCTGCTCCATGTGAGTGTTTCTGAGCCTCTGTGTTCTAAAGCAGTTTTTTTTTATCCTGAGCAACTCTATTTACTCAATAAGTTTAACTATTAAAACAATTTGGTACTCTATTCAACCAACTGTTTGCTTAAGAACTGAGATGGGATCTCTTATTTTCTTTGCTTCTAAAATGAAAACCAAGGATTATAAGTATGCATATATATTTTGCTTATTAATCCCAATCGTAATACCTGCTGTCCTGTCCAGAGAGAATGTGTCTGAGGTAGGAGATGCTAAGAGAAAGGACAAAAACTTGGGTTCAAATATGTGCTTTGAATGACATGAATTACAATTATAACTTGGACTAATTCAGTCAGATTAGTATCAAAAGCATGTTGAACAGTGCATAGCCACACTCTAAACTCTTAAATAATCTAACTGATTACCAGTGTATCAGGGTTAGCCATTTAATCTCTAAGCTGTAGAACACAAGTATGTGATATTATGTTAATAGTAGTAGGAGAGCATGATGAACAACTCACCCACCTTTGAGTTCCAGCCAGTCCTTAAAGGAGCCTGAAGCAGCTTCTTATATAGACCAGAATACTGTTCACTCAGCAAAACTCACTCACTGTATTTGGTCATGTATTTTTAGCTCCGTTTCAACAGGAATTTTTGTAACTGATTGTCACGTTCATCAATATCATGGCATTAGCCAAATATTCTATCACTGTGATGTAATTAACCGTCCAGTCTTAATTAGTTTTAGTTTTATTTAAAGGAAATATTGTGATAGAAGAACAGATAATGGGGCTGAGATAATGGCAGTGAACCCTTCGGTAAGATGAGGTAAATTGGCACTAGATCAATTAAACAAATATCTGTAAATACGCCACCAATATTGAGATTAAAAATTAGACTTGATGCATTTATAGGTGCCACTTGTGATCAAGCGCCTTAACCTTGAGAAAGGGTTGTTATGTGAAGGGTATCAGTTACTGGAGTTCAGACATTGTTTGGGTCTTATGTAGAGCATAATCTTCTTCAAGTGCCTTGGCACTACAGTAGAGCCAAGTTTAGCCGTGGAGAAGCTCTCAAATGTCACTGGGATACTGTTCCCAGAAGCCTAGAAAGCTTTTCATGTGACAAAGCAGCAAATTTGGGCCCAACAGTTGTCATTCTGTGAACTTGTGCATATGGTGACACTTATGCTGAAGGCCTTGCGACAAGATCTGGCAGAATAATGATGTGTAGACAAACCTATGAAAAGGTATGAGACTAGTCAATTTCATCATTCATAACTTTAGAAGTGCATTTTTTCCCCTGGTCATATTCCAAATGAATAACAGATTAAAAAAATCACATTTACAAGTAATGGTCAACCACAGTTCTTAATATTATTTTAAGTCAAATTGGTTACACTTTATTTCTATGGTCCAGACATTCTACTAACTATAAGTAACCTGTCATCTACATGTCAACTAACTCTCATTAGAGTATTAGTAGACTGCTAAAGTAACTTGTAGTCAGTAGAATGTCTGTTCTAAATAAAGTGTTAGCAGGTATTAAGCAGACAGTCTACTAATACTCCAGTGAGAGTTAGTTGACATGTAGTTGAGAAGTAAAGTATAGTTCGTAGAATGTCTGGATCATCGAAATAAAGTGTAACTGTCAAATGTATATAGGGGTCTCTTTTAGACATCCTAATCAGGTGGATAGCTTATACACTTTTCACACTACACAATTTAAATTCGGCTTTACTGTTATGTCTATAATGCCTTTGTACTTTACCATAGAGCAAGTTTTAGAGCTGGGCTTAATATATATCGATGTGACATGACTTATCTTTCAGACTTAGGTCTAGATATATTGTATTTACCGCAGTTGTTGTGCCGCAGTGACTCGGAGATGTCAAGGCAATTAAGAGGTTTAAATATTGGTCAGTTTTGTTCTAAGTGAGACCAGGGTCAGTGTGTGGTATATTCAGTTAATGGTAAAACCCATTTTACAAAATTACAGTGAATTGAAGATGATTGGCTGACTCCATCCATGATCAAGCAAGTCTTGTGTGACCGTTCTGAGCTGTAATCAAGCACGAATGCATCATGAAAAAGCGGCCCTGATTTCTTCAGAGCTCTCCAGGATTGTGTGGCGTTGGGTGTGCCGTGCTCCTGGCCTTGGATCCTGCCCATGTCCTTTTACTTTGCCTTGCACGGATAATGCAATGTGTCCCACAGGCTTTCTTGGTTTCTTTGAAATGATGGCAGGAGGCTGTGGAATAAATTCTAAGGTGTTGACACCTTATGAGAAGGGGACATGTGCTCAATAAAAAAGGCATCTTTCCCTAAGGGTGGTCATATTAGGACTTTCCACAAATATAGCTGGCCGGTCAGCTATGCCATCAGGGCTTTGCCATTTGTCAGCAAAGATCACAAGCGTTATTGTGGTGTCAAGTTGAATGTTTGATATCAGATGGTCATTCGCTTTAATCAACTCCGTCTCGGACAAAGAGCATATTTCTAAGAATATTGTAGGAAGCTATTGATTAATTTAATCTTTATTATTGGATATTCCTTTGTTTGGTCAGTATAAAGAAAGGCTTTACATTAAGTGTTTATCTTTATTCATTTAGCAGGTGCTTTTATTCAACAGCTGGTTTGCAGGCATGCTGTTCTTGCATTGATTCATTCTTTGGCTTTCCTGTTGTTGTCATACAGTAGTGGGACACAGCTGAACTGGCCAGGTAACATTTCTTTTAAAAAAGATGTATTATTTACATGTGTACTCGATAATACAGAGATTATCTGGCCCTTTGGATGCTTTCTTGCTCAAGTGCTTTCCTTAGGATAATTCACAACGAGTTAAATAACGTTTTAAGTAATAATAATTTTATCATCTCTGCACTGGTTACCTATTAAGTTCCGTATCAATTACAAAGTACTACTTCTGACCTATAAAGCCCTTAATGGTTTAGCTCCTATGTACTTAACGGACCTTCTTTCGCCCTACAATCCACCGCGTTCTCTAAGATCACTAAATTCAAGGCTTCTGGTCATTCCTAGGATATCTAAGTCCACTAAAGGAGGGAGGGCATTCTCGCATTTAGCTCCAAAACTCTGGAATAGCCTTCCCGATACGGTCCGATGCTCTGACTCGCTGACACAGTTTAAAACTAGACTAAAGACGTGTCTCTTTAGTCAAGCATTCACATAATGCTTACCTTTTAGTCCTCTGCTATGCCATACGGAACCGTTTGCCACTGAAACTGCTTAACGCACCAGTGGGGCTCGACAGCCTTATAGACAAACGGGTCGGTCCGTATGGTTGCGGTTGGGTTGCGGAGAGTTTGGGTTGCGGAGAGTTGTGAGATTATGGTTTTCTAACACCTACTCCCGTGTAATGGAAATCATTATGAACATCAGCTATGCTAATTATTTCCCATCTGCCTTTCTGCTGTTATCTCGGGACGCTTGTCCCGAGAAAAATGGCGTTCGTAGGCTCCAGTTTTGTATCCTGCCTCTCACGGGGATTTCGGATGCCCCAACGCCTGTGATGAGAAGACCAACGCCTGTGAAGAGACGACTCAACGCCTGCGAAGAGACGACTCAACGCCGGCGATATGTTATCCCCTTAATATTACATGATTAACTAAATGTATTTTTTCTAGATACTTCTGATATGCACTTACTGTAAAGCTTCTTTAAAACCCTATGATTGTTAGCCAGAGGAGAACTGGCCCCTGACTAGCCTGGGTTCTCCCAAGGTTTTTTTCTCCATCCAATCTGATGGAGTTTTGGTTCCTTGCCACTGTCGCCTTGCTTTTGGCTTGCTTAGTTGGGGATATTTAATATTCAACAATATTATTGAACTGTGTTGTACTACTTTCATGTTATCACTGTGAAGCTGCTTTGATGCAATCTGTATTGTGAAAAGCGCTATATAAATAAATGTGACTTGACTTGACTTGACTTAAATAACGTGAGAAATAAAGTCGTTGACTCAGTGGGAAATTGTTTACAGAGTTTCTAATTCATGTAATGAGAATGTATCTGTAGTATTTTGGGGATTATTTGTCTTTGAGGACAGATGGGGTCTGGTGATTTGTGCATCTGTTAGTCATTCTGAATTTCTATTAGTATTTAGATTAAACCTGAGTTTTACACTTAGACTAGGCATTTACCATGTGATATTTTTGGGATGCAAACTGGAGCATTAGAATACATTTGAGTGCTTTTGTCAGATTATATATTTGGTAATAACTTGTTTATTATGAAATGGAGTTCTCTTTCATTTGAATGGCAAATAATGATCTAATCATTTACATTTATTTTGTGGAAATTTAACATGAACTAACTAATATTAATTTCAAAATGAACACATTTTTCACTTTATCTTTTAACAAGTGTTAACATGCACTGTGAATTAACATGAACACACAATCAATGATTCTATGCTTATTAAGATTAATAACGACTGTACAAATATATATTTTTCTGATTGCTGATTTATGATAACTATTAACTAATGTTGATAATGGGACCTTATTGTAAAGTGTTTCCATTTTCTGATTTAATTTTCTTTGCTCCTCCCGCTAACAGAACTTTGATGTATGCCGTCCTTTCATAGAAACGTACTGTAAGTGTCTCCAATCTAACAGCTTCAGAATAAATATACATTAACACACATCTGCGTACACATTCTTTTTATGGAACTCAAAGGTGCGCTCAGTAATGTTGTTACACTGGCTAAAACATCAGTGGTCTTAGACTTTTCAGATGATGGTGCCACTGTAAAAAAGGTATTTGCCATCAGCCATGATGATTAATTGTTCTGTGAGCAAAAGTGTCCAATAACAGTCCCATGTAAATTGTTGGGCTGCAACAAATAATCGATAATAATCAATAATGAAAATCATCAACAACAAATGTCACTATCGATTAGTTGCGTCTGCCGACCGTGCACGGAGCACTTCCGCCCGTCACGTCAAATTACGGCTTTGAATACTGCATTTCTATGGACAAAATGCATCTAAAACAGTGGAGGAAACAGAGTGAGCTGCTGCTGGAAAGGTATGTGATCCAAGCTGCCCAAAACAGGAGCATTCTTATGCTTAACATGGCTTGCCTGTCAGGCACTTTGACAGATGCGCGTGCTGTTTAATGTGTGATATGTTTCCTCAGCGCAAAACTTTCATCCTTATCTGTAAGTGTTACAAATTCACGCGAGTATATCCATTTTGCATGAAGGCTCGTCAAATCTCCACTGACCCAGAGAGAGACTTCACAAACAGTCTTTTTAACCTTATTGTATCATTATTTCTGTGATACAATAGTTCAAATTATCATAGAAGTACTGGGAAAAGTTTAAAGTTCCAATATAAATACTGATGTCTACAGTAGCGATCAGACACTTGGCGCTTAAAATAACGCATTTATCAATTACATTGTTTCACCACTAGGTGGCGACAAGAAACTGTTAAAAAATGTATTTGTTATTGAATCATTTATTTAAAAGAATGTAGTACTGTATGATGCTTCTGTAATAAAAGAAAGATGTGATGAATTGTTTTTGTAAATATGACTCATCTTATAGTCAAGTCATCTTTATTTATATAGCACTTTTAACAATATAGATTGTTATAATATAGTGATAATAAGAAATTACAGTAACAGAGATTGTTTTGGCTTTACAGCAGCTCTAGAATAAAGTTAAAGTAGTACTTTTTACCGCATCACTCGCAAGACGCAACCTGCATTGGTTGTCAACAAGGCGAAATCCACCATTCTCCACTTCTCGAAGCTCTCTGTTTGCGGCACACACTATAGTTCAGATGTGTCCGTGGTTGATGGCAAACCAACCGTCCAGAGCCAGAGCTAGCCCGGGCAGCATCGCGGGGAAACATATTTACATTTACATTTATTCATTTAGCTGACGCTTTTATCCAAAGCGACTTACAATTGCTATATTACAGAGGTCGCACGCCTCTGGAGCAACTAGGGGTTAAGTGTCTTGCTCAGGGACACATTGGTGTCGCACAGTGGATTCGAACCCGGGTCTCTCACACCAAAGGCATGTGTCTTATCCACTGCGCCATCACCACCCTATTCAACCCTCTTGGACTTTTGCACCACGAAAACAAACACTTGCGTCCCATGATTGCCTCTCTCATCTACTACGCGATATCACAGTTTGACATGTCTGTCATTGGAAAGATCCACGTGGTGTCATGAATAATTAAGAGACAGTGTCTTCTCATAGGATATGAAAACGCAGTCTCATTAATAATTATGAGACACTGATGAGTCATCAACGCACTCACAGTGCACTGCCACGTCACAGCCTGTGACGTGGACACAATGAAGATTTTAAACCGGAAGACGAAAAAAGCGGAAAAAACTCAAATTTAACCATTTTAACCGTACTATTAAATCTAACAGATGCTAACATGGTCTTCAATGGTGTTCAACACACATACCCCTGTAAAATCTCAGAAAATTTGGTTTGGGGTTTCATGACCCTTTAATATTGTTCGACCAAGGGAAAAAAAGCTTCTGGGGGGGTGTTTGACTCGAGGTCATGATGCAAAAGACCCTAGGTTGAAATTACTCCGAACCATCCCTTTAAACAAACATGGTCAATTTACCAGACACGGAGCCAGCTCTGTCAAAGTTAAATTTAAGTGCATGAGAATATTTTGGAATAAATTTTCAATGCAGAGACATTTCTGACATTTGCCAAAACAAATTAATTTAAAGTGAAACTGAAACAGAAACCCGGCATTGAGCTCACATAACCTACCTCTCTCAATCGCCACAAATACCTAATTTATCCATATTCCTTATGTAAAATATTACTTATTAAAACCCTGTACATTCAGATAAATATCGTTGAATATTGAGTTTCCTTTGAGTGACCAGCTATGTAAAGCGCTATATAAATGTAATAAATGTATTATTATAATTATTATTAAAGAATTTGAGATTTCATTTGCACACAGTAATTCTCATTCGTCAATACAAGTGAGAAGCTTGGACTGTATAGCTTTGTATTATGTTTGACAAATGAAATTATTATTAATTTAGCTGAATTTTAAAATGAGTATTTTGAGGTTTTGAGTAAATGAGGTATTTACACACCTGTAAATTTGATAGAAACTTTCCTTAGCGACTTAAATTGCATTCAAGGTATGGATTTTTTTTTATTAGTCCATGCACTCTCTGAGAAATGAACCCTTGATCTTGAGATTGGTGCCATGCTCTACCAGTCTACAATACAGACAGACAGAGAGCGCCTTGATAAACTGCATTTAATGGACATGTAAGACACGGTACAAGTTATATTATATGCTTGCTTGTAGATGTGGTGTGGTGTGATGTCTCATCTTCATTCTTCATCCTTGCTCTGCAGTAAATAAAAAGACATTTAAATTTGCAAAAATTAAGTTGCATGTTTTTTTCCAGTCAGAAACGCATGTATATTAAGCAGTGTACATTAGGATGAACCCCGTACTCCTTTTGCCAAAAAGATTTACAATACCTTTCCAACTTCACGGCTCTTGGCCCTCAGCTTGTTGACCTGGGACTCTGCGATGTCAGCGCGCTCCTGAGCCTCCTCCAGCTCATGCTGCACCTTCCTGTACCTGGACAGGTGAGTGTTGGCCTGCTCCTCCTGTTACGATTACACAAGATATTCAACCCATTTCATAGCAGTGCATTCGTGGCACTGGATGTTCTTGTCAATACTAAAACTTCACGCTCAAGATTTGATATTAGACTTACAGCTTCTTCAGACTGGCGCTTGTAGGCCTTCACTTTCAGCTGCAGCTTGTCTACCAGATCCTGCAGTCGGGTCACGTTCTTCTTGTCTTCCTCAGTCTTTGGGTGTAAATATTGATGATGGTCTTATTTAAACTGTATATTGTAAAAGCTGTATATTTATCAATTTCTAATAAAAGTAGTTTTACCTGGTAGGTAAGTTCCTTCACTCTCCTCTCGTATTTGCGCACTCCTTTCACAGCGTCTGCACCACGTCTCTGCTCGCCTTCAACTTCAGACTCTAACTCGCGCACCTTCAGTAGAGAGTTATTGTTTTGCCTGTCAAATCTCTGCCATGACCAGTACATCTAAGAATGATTTTGGTTAAGCTCCTGAACACTCAAATTTACCCTGGACTCCAGTTTCTGGAGCTGTTTCTTTCCACCCTTCATGGCCAGACTTTCGGCCTCATCCAGACGGTGCTGCAGGTCTTTGACAGTCACCTCCAGGTTCTTCTTCATCCTCTCCAGGTGAGCACTGGTGTCCTGCTCCTTCTTCAGCTCCTCAGCCATCATGGCAGCCTGAAATATAAGCCAATTTAAGTGAACTAACCAATATAGATGGGCAGTTGTGGCCTAATGTTTAGAGAGTCGGACTTGTATCCCGAAAGTCGAGAGTTTGATTCTCAATTCTCGCAGGTAATGACTGAGGTGCCCTTCAGCAAGGCACATAACCCCAGTCGCTCTCTGGGTGCCACAAAAAAAAAGGCTGCTCACTGCACCTGATGTTTGTGCACTAACTCTAACTTGGATTGGTTAAAGTCATCATGAAACGGAAGTTGAAATTGTCCTTTTTTTCCTTATTGTGACGTGTATCCGAGTGAAACGGCTTCTGAAATTAGAAAAAAATGTAGGGCGGGGCTTGATTTCGTCCTTCAGGAATTGATTGGATCGTTGGAGGTTGGGCGTTGCTAACAAAATGGAGGCAGATTTGAATGCCAGTTTACAGTCAGTTGTGGAGGATTTCTCTCCACCGGACTCACCACCGTTACCCTCCCATGAAGAATTTTTAATTGAGGAACCCGACGATGAGAACGAGGATGAGCAGCCAAATTTTCCGGAAGGAATCACCCCATATTTATATGAGCCTCCCGCGAACCAAGATGAGGCGGCTGATAGTCAAGTTCACCCTCGAGAGCATCCCATTTTATATCGTACCAAATTCTTAAAACATTCTTCAGTGAAATGCCTTGCACACAGACGCGAACTCGGCGTTATTCCTCCTTCTTCGAAATGCAGGAATTCGAGCCAGCGGGCACGCAGACAAGGTTGTTTAGGGATAGGAAAGAGGACGCGAGGAGCGCAACCAAAAATGCACCTAAACACCATATTTGCTGGCTGACAGTGACAGGATTCTGAGAGGCGGGCCAGAAACGAGACAGACCCCAATTGCCACGCCCTCTAGTAATAGTTTTTGACTGGAAGAAAAGAGAAGTCGTTTCGAGGGGGGAGGGAAGGGTAACGTATTTAAATAAAAGATTATAATGGTACATGAATTAAAAAAAATCGTGCACAGATAAATCATTTATAATAAACACTACAATATTACATATAAAAATACGAATGGTAAAATTTTATTTCATGATGACTTTAAATGCAGAGGACGAATTCCCAGTATGGGTTATCATACTTGGTCTTTACTTCACTTCATAGCTAAAAATACCTTCTATGAATATTCCCTTTGTTACCACATGAACCTAAACACAAAGTCAAATAACTGTTTAAATTAGAATAGAGAAGCAGAATGTAAACACTCACATCAGTGATGGCCTTCTTGGCCTTCTCCTCTGCATTTCTGGCCTCCTGGACTGAATCTTCCACCTCACCTTGAACAAGGACCAGATCAGTCTCAAGCTTCTTCTTGGTGTTAATAAGACTTGTATTCTGTGGGATGCAAGCAATTAGTTTAGTGCATTTACATTTATATGAAAGTTTATCATGTATCCTGAATTTGTTCCAAGTATTTAGTAATTTTTTGTACTTGTGAATGCAGCAGTCCCACACGCTCGCTGGCATCAACCAGCTCTTGCTCCGCCACTTTGCGGCCTCTCTCTGTTTGCTCCAGTGCAGCCCTCAGCTCCTCAATCTCTGCTTGCATCAGGTTATTCCTGCGCTCCACCATGGCCACCTGCTCTTTCATGTCCTCCTGTCCTCTGAGAGCTTCATCAAGGTGCAGTTGGGCATCCTGTGGCAACATTCTTTCTTTGTTAGTTCTCTTGCTTTGGTTCATGTATTATATTAATTTTGTCAAACATTCAATACTTAATGCATTTCCACATTCTACAGAAAGATACCTTGAGTTGGCCTTGGATGTTCCTGAGCTGTTTCTGGGCCTCAGCAGCCTGGCGGTTGGCATGACTCAGCTGGATCTCCATCTCATTCAGATCTCCTTCCATCTTCTTTTTGACTCTCAGGGCATCATTTCTGCTCCTGACCTCAGCGTCCAGTGTGCTCTGCATGGATTCGATCACTCTTTGGCTGTTCCTCTTGATCTGTTCCATCTCCTCATCCTTCTCAGCAATCTTCCTGTCAATCTCGCTCTTCACTTGGTTTAGCTCCAGCTGCACACGGAGAATCTTGGACTCTTCATGCTCCAGGGTGCCCTGATAGATAGTTAAAATAAGAATTATATCAACCTGGTAGAAAAATTGTGTAATGTTCACCATGTTAGAATAGTATTTTTATATAACAATTTATATAACAATACTTCAGCTTCTTCAAGCGCAGTCTGGATCTCTGATTTCTCAGACTCCACTGTCTTCTTGGCTTTCTCTAACTCATGAATGCTCTTTCCAGTCTCTCCAAGCTGCTCAGTGAGGTCAGAAATCTCCTCTAAAAGGGTTTAAAAATCATAAGTGTAAGATTTTCTGTTTTATTGCATCTCTTTTTTTAGTCCTTGGTGTACAAATAAAAGTTGCATTACGTTGCAGATTCTTGTTCTCCCTCTTCAGTGTCTCGAGGTGGTCAAGAGCTTCCTCGTAGGAGTTCTTCATTTTGAAAAGCTCAGTACTGAGAGAACGAGCTTCTTTCTGAGCACCTTCTAGTTCAGCCTGACTTTCCTCATACTTCTGTTTCCACTCTGCTAGCACCTGAAAATGAAAGAAATGTAGTCATTGTTAATTAGCCAAGTCCTCGGTTCATCAGCGTTTAGGTTTATAGGTTATCCATGTCTTTCTTACCTTGTCAAAGTTTCTCTGCTTCTTGTCAAGGTTGGCTGCCAGTGCATTTGCCCTCTCCACATCAATCATGAGATCCTCTACTTCACCCTGCAGTCTCTGTTTGGTCTTTTCCAGAGAGGCACACTTTGAGTTCACCGCCTCAATTGATTCTTCAGCATCCTGCAGACGCTGGGCCAGCTTTTTCCTGAGGGAAGTGAAATTTAATTCTGAAAACCTCCTAATACTTTTCATATTAAATGTAAGGAGACTTTTTCCATTGATGTATTTACTTGGATTCCTCAAGCTCCTCAGTGCGCTGGATGGCGTCAGTCTCATATTTGGTTCTCCACTGAGCCACTTCACTGTTGGCCTTAGACATTCCACGCTGGAGTTCAGCTTTGGCCTCCTGCTCTTCCTCAAACTGCTCTCTGAGCAAATCACAGTCATGGCGGGCAGACTGAACCCCATGGGCTAGAGCGTTCTTGGCCTTGAAGTCAAAAGGTTTCCTTTTATTGTACACAACTATGTTCATAGCTATTCACGGTACTTGGTAACAGAAAATAGTAGCATATTTTTAGGTACATACCTTAACCTCTTCTTCAATATGTCTTTTGAGTTCCTCGATCTGCTGAGTATAAGCTTGTTTGCCTCTTGTCAATTGAGAAACAAGAGATTCTTTCTCCTCCAATTGACGCCCAAATTCCCCTAGTATGAGACAATGGGTAATTTATATAAGTGTCCACAGGAGCTGTATGATGACAGTATTGGGTTCTTGCATCGCAGTTTTTTGCTTAGTTCTATAATTGTGTGCATGGTGTATTCAATGTGTGCGGGGTATATTTAGTTTATTTACGTACCATTTTCAGTTTGCAGCCTTGCCCTCTGTCCATTTAAATCATTAAGTTGGCGTAGAAACTCATCATTTTTGGTTTTTAGCTCACTTGTTTGGTCTTCTAATGTCCGGCACATCTTTTCAAGGTTTGCCTACATGAATTATAAAAAGTTTTAAAACTTTTTTACCTCTTTGTGGTTTGTTCTTTTGGCAATTATTTATATTTCAAGCTGCAAAAGTTAAAGTAGTTTTGTAAAACTAAAACTAAATCTTCACTTGAAGTTTTCCCAATAGTATACCTTTGCTTTAGCCACAGCCTCCATGTTACTTGTCAAGTCATCAATCTCCATCTTGTATTCACTCTTCTCCTTCTCCAGCTTCTGTTTGATCCGTTGAAGGTTGTCGATCTGTTCTCCGAGTTCAGCCACACTGTCCGCCTGCTTCTTTCGGAGAGCTGCAGCCGTTGCTTCATGCTGCAAGGTGGACTCTTCCAGATCACGACGCAACTTCTGGAATTCAGCTTCACGCTTCTTGTTCATCTCAATCTGGGCAGAAGTGGCACCACCAGCTTCCTCAAGCCTCTCACTGATCTCTTCAAGTTCCCTGGAGAGATCAGCTCTCTGCTTCTCCACTTTAGCTCGAGCAGCTCGCTCTGCCTCAATTTCCTCTTCCAGCTCCTCAATACGGGCCTAAATAAAAAAATAAAAATGTATGCAGTGTTATTGGCAACGTGGGTTTTCCCAGGTCTGCAACTACTTCACAGTTTCACATAGAAAAGATTAGGGTTTGGGTTACCTGAAGTTCTTTGATCTTCTTCTGAAGCTGTGCTCCCAAAGACTGTTCATCCTCAATCTTGCTGAGAAACTGACTTATCTCAAAGTCTTTCCTGTTTTTAAAGTATTGTTTTTTAAAGTATGTGCAGAATACTCACTTTTTATAAAATGTGTAATTGTGTACAGACTGATGTCCACTCACTTTTTGATCTTCTCTTCTGATTGCTGTTTGTCATTCTCCAGGTCCATTAGGGACTCCTGGGCCAGTTTCAGATCACCTTCAAGCTTTCTCTTGGCTCTCTCAAGGTCCATACGGAGCTTCTTCTCCTGCTCCAGTGAGCCCTCAAGCTATTGTCACAGAAACCAGAGCATTTAATCTTGTATAGAGACACAAAATTCATTTCTTATTGACTCATGCTCTTATTCTACATTACATTTATATCTATTTAAATGTAATTCTCATGCCAAATATGCCAAATAAAAAGGGGTATTCTAATGCCAAATATCTTACATCATCCACTTGCTGCTCAAGCTTTGTCTTAGATTTAGTCAAAGTGTTGACTTTGTCTTCCTCTGCCTGAAGGTCATCAAGAGTCTGCTGGTGTGCCTCTTGGAGGGCTTTCTTCTCTTTGGTCAGCTTGGCAATGCTCTCATCCTGAGAGGCCATCTCCTCCGTCAGGTTTTTAACCTAAATGGAAACATTGTTCACTGGTTTCATTCACAAGATCCCGAACAATCAGCAGTGTGAAGAACATGTGAAAATATTATTGACCTTATTTTCTGTGGCATGTTTCTCCTTCTCCACTTTGGCCAAGGTGAGCTCCAGGTCATCAATATCTTTCTTCAGTTCAGAGCATTCGTCCTCCAGTTTCCTCTTCTTGGCAGTCAGTTCAGCATTGATTTCCTCCTCATCCTCCAGTCTCTCGCTTGTCTCTTTGAGTTTGGCCTCGAGCTGGATCTTGCTTTTAATGAGACCTTCACATCTCTCCTCCGCATCAGAGAGGTTTTCAGATTCCTGTTCATTGAGATGGATATAGTTTAATGACTTGTTCATAGCTGTAGCATTCATATTAGGATCAATAAGAGCTAAAATACTCACAGATGATACTTGCAGTTGAAGATCGTTTTTCTCCTGAAGAAGTGACACCATTTTTTCTTCAAGCTCCTTCTTTTTAGCTAATGCCTTTGTTAGATCCTCCTTCATTTTGTCAAAGTTCTCCTTCATGGCTGCCATTTCTTTCTCTGTCTCTGCACTCTTTAGAAGAGGCTTGATCTTGAAGTACAGCTTCATCCATGGCCAATGTTTCACATTCATGAATGAGCGGATGTTGTATTGGATGGAATAAATTGACTCTCTGGGAGACGGAGTTTCTGGTTTTAGTTTAGGAAAAATATTACATTTTATTTATTTAATTTTAAATGAAATAATGTATATTTCACTCACCTCCTCTCCATCATTTTGACAAACTCCTTCCTCATGAGGAAGCCACGACAACGAGCCTGAGTCATGGTAACCAGCGCTGCTAGTTTCTCATCTCTCATCTCCTCTAGTGTACCCAACAGACCAGCTTTAAAGAACACCTGCAGGAAGATATGATGTTTCCAGTATATTATGGAAGCCATTCTCGTCTATTGTAGATTTGAGGTCAGCCATTTGTTGTGCAGCTCACCTTGGTGTGTCCAAACTTGTATTGGGTGTGGTCAACATCAATAGAGCCCAAGAGTTTCTCTGAAGCCTTTTTGTTGTCAATGAACTGTCCTTCAGGGATGACGCTAGCATTTAATACTTTGTATCTAGAGGACAAAAACATTCATAAAATAGTGAAGATTATGTGGTGCATCATCTCTAATTAGGTGGTTGCAAAAAGGTGTTTTTACCTCTGCTTGAAGTCACCATAGAGGATTCTGCTGGGGAAACCTTTCCTGCAGATCCTGATGCCCTCCAGCACACCATTACACCTGAGCTGGTGGATAACCAGGAAGTTCTCCATCAGACCTGCAATGAAAATGTTCTTAAGGTTCGAGAGATATTTTCAAAACCTTTGAGTCTTCAGGGGTTAGGATTACCTGGAGTCTTGGACTCATTAGGAATCAAGCAGCGCACAAAGTGAGGGTGAGTGCTCCTCAGGTTAGTCATCAGCTTTCCCAAGTTCTCCTGTGGAAATGTTTGTCATTAGTCTAATCTTTAATGGTGTAAAAATTCACATTCTTCATTAAAAGATAATCTGTTTTACCCTGAAAAGTGCAGACACTGTCTGGAAGGAACCACCCTTCTTCTTGCCTCCCTTTTTTCCACCTCCCTCAGCTGTTTTATGTCAATAAAAAAGAAATTGTTTTTTTATTGTCCTTGTGTTGCTTTCCATCAACCCTTTCAATAAATCACTACTAGAGAATGTCTAATTGTGTCATAACACAAAGGAATTGAGGAGATGCAAATGGTCGTACCTTCAGCAGCCCCATGAGCGGCATACAGGAAGGCCAGCACTTTGAGCGATGACTTTTGGTAGAGTTGCACGACAGAGTCGTTCAGTGGATCCTTGTTCTTGTCCAACCAGCCAGTAATGTTGTAGTCCACGGTGCCGGCGTAGTGCACCAGAGAGAAGTGGGCTTCTGCCTTACCTTTGGCAGGCTTGGGCTTCTGGAAAGCTGGACATTTGCCCAGATGCTGATCATATAGCTTGTTTTTGAAGCTTGTGTCTGTAGCCTTGGGGAACATGCACTCCTCTTCAAGGATGGAGAAGATACCCATTGGCTGTTGAAGAAATATTCACGCTCAAATATAGGCACAATGTGAGTAGTCATTTTAATTTGCTGAATGTCCTCTTACCTTCTCAATGAGCTCAATGCAGGCAGCCAGGTCCATACCAAAGTCAATGAACTCCCATTCAATGCCTTCTTTCTTGTACTCCTCTTGCTCCAGAACAAACATGTGGTGGTTGAAGAACTGTTGCAGTTTCTCATTTGTGAAGTTGATGCAAAGCTGCTCCAAGCTGTTGTACTGACAATTAAGCAGAGGCAAGTTCTTAATACTGACTGTTATCATTTATGTTTTGATTCTTACACAGACATTAAAAACTGATGCTCACATCAAAGATCTCAAATCCAGCGATATCCAGCACACCAATGAAGAACTGTCTTGGCTGCTTTGTGTCCAACATCTCATTGATACGGACAACCATCCACAAGAACATTTTCTCGTAGACAGACTTGCAGAGCGCAGAGACTGCGTTGTTCACCTGAGAGATTCAAAGGTCAGTGTAGATCATATCATTACTCTTTTAATTCCCATGACAACTATGAATGTCTACGAGACACTTTATTCGAGTAGTTAAGTGATCACCTGTGGTACTGTCTGGCCTTTGGTCACCATCTCATTTCCGACCTTCACTCTGGGGTAACACAGAGCTTTCAGCATGTCAGCGGAGTTGAGGCCCATGAGGTAGGCGATTTTATCAGCCACTGAGGAAGAACAGTTTATGCATTATTGTCACTAATGAAGTGAACGTTAACATGTTTATAGTATGTGCTAATTGTACATACCCTCGGTGCCGTCAGGCTCGGCCTGCTCCTCTCTCTGCTTCTGTTTAAACTTCATGCCTCCATGATGCATCACAGAACCTGTCAGCTTGTAGATGCTGATTTTCTCATCGGCAGTGAAGCCCAGAATGTCAATGGCAGTCTGTTTTTATATGACCAAATGAATCACACAATATTCTTTAGCGAGTCAAAAAGAAGGGTATTTTATATTGTATGTCATTCAGTTTATTGTAGTGTTTTTGGGATGTTTGTTTGGTCAGATAAATGTAATAAAAATGAAAATACTGCTACTACTACTAATAATGTAGTTGTCATCAATGTGTGTAGTCATACGTCTGTGGCAACGAACTCCTCCACGTCATCGATACTCTTGACAGTGATTTCACCCTGGCTGATCATTGGATAGTCGTAAGGGTTGGTGGTGATGAGCAGGGCCTCTGTAAAGAATTGATGTGCAGTATGTTAACAGTGTTCTCAAACATGGAAATAAATGAAATGCACATTACTGTAGATTTCTCACCGAGCAGCTCTGGCTTGTGTCCGGTCATGAGCTGGTAGAAGATGTGGTAGCTCCTCTCAGCAGACAGCTGGAATGTTACTCTTGACTTTTCCAGCAGATCTTTCCGAAGACAAAAAAATAAAAATAATCTACATTTTTGCCTCCACATTAAACATTTATACTTTAGCTTAAAACAGTGTTGACTCACAAGTTTCAATATCAGCTGAGGCCAGTTTTCCAGTGGTCCCAAAGTGAATTCTGATGAATTTACCCTAAGCATATTGAAATATTTTAAAGTTTCGAATTTCCCAACTTTGAAATGTTAACTGAATTTGTACAATTCATCTGGCCACAGCAACTTACAAAACGAGAAGAGTTGTCATTTCTCACAGTCTTGGCATTTCCATAAGCCTCCAGCAGAGGGTTGGCTGCAATGATTTGATCCTCTAGCGACCCCTGGTGAGTAGTTAAGTAATTTCATCATGCAGAATAATTCATTCACTGTACTTTGAATGATATTCAATTACTTAGTCACCTTCATCTTGCCAGCAGAAGCTTCTGTCTTCTTTCCGCCAGCCACAGCGATTGTCGCAAAGTACTGGATGACACGTTTGGTGTTGACAGTCTTTCCTGCACCGGATTCTCCACTGAGTGGACATGTTAAAGATGGAAAAGCACATCTTTCAGAATATTATAAATTATGTGATATGTTGGCTTTTATGTAAGTGCTTCTTTAAAATCCATAAATGTCAGACGTGAAACCTGCATGTACATGCATCATGCTGGCAGTGTGGTCTTAACCTCGTATACATGCAGCACTGTCAGTAAGCGGCTTTTCCCCACACCTTTCTGTTACTTTAGTTATCCTGTCTTTCCCAGCACATGCCAATAAGAACCATGCTTATGCATTTACATGACCATGTTACAAGCTTTTACAGCAGAAAAGCCAGGTGTTAAACTGTTTTCTGTCAATAGCTTAAACAATGTTAGCATTTACATGATGATCCTTATACAATAACTTTAATTATCATAGCCTACTTACGTAATCAGGATAGACTGATTCTCCCTGTCTGAAACACATTTAGTATTATTATAAGTGAAACCGCTAAACAGATTGTATTTTTTTTTTTTTTATATATCATATTTGTAACAAAAATGTACACCACTACATAAATTACTAATAAGAGATCCATTAAGTAAAAAGAGATCCATTAAATAAAGAAATTGTAGGTGTATTAAGCAAAATACAAGCAGGCTCAAGTTTAGCACAAGTTGATTGGATTGCAAATGGATTGAAAATGTGTATCTCCACTTACCAGTGAGCATGAACTGGTAGGCGTTGTCAGAGATGGAGAAGATGTGAGGCGGGGCTTCAATCCTCTTTTTGCCTCTGTATCCATTCACAACGACTGAATCGTACACTGGGAGCCACTTGTAGGGATTGACAGTGACGCAGAACAAGCCAGAGTAGGTCTGAAACGGAGATAGATAGTCCAGTTTTACAATGCTGCGCCCCATCCCTGGAATAAAATATGATTTGCTTAGACTTACGTAGATCATCCATGCTGCGTAACGCTCTTTGAGGTTATACAGCACGGTAGGCTCATTGAGGTGGGTCATCATGGCCATGTCCTCAATTTTGTCATACTTGGGAGGATTCATGGGGAAGATTTCAGTGTCTTTCACCGTGATCGTCTGTAAGGTTTTAAACAGTGATGAGACATTTAGTACAAACACTTTATTTGTTTCACCTTGCAGTTTTACAGTCCACAGCATCATGTAAAACTGTTTTACAGAAGATCAACACATCTTTTAATTCTACTTACTTTCCCACACAGAGTTTTGACAGTAGCTTTGCCGCCTTCTTTACTAGCAAGAACACCCTTCAGGTACATCTCGCTCGGCTCTGTCACGAAGAATGCCGTTTTGGCTTCAAAGGGGGTGTTCTGAGCCTCTATTCTCTCTCTTTCCGGCTTCCGGAGGTAAATGGCCGCCGGGCCGAAGCACTCCATTTCACCGTCTCCCATGGTTGCGGTTTACTGTGAGAAGAGGGAGAGAATGTGCAGAGGGATTTATACTTTCATAACTTCTAAATATTAAACAAATGCAAGTGGAATGAAACGTATTAATTCCTATGAATATGGAGCGCAATGATGCTGCTCCATGTGAGTTTCTGAGCTTCTGTGTTTACTCAAGTTTAACAATTAAAACAATTTGGTACTCTATTCAACCAACTGTTTGCTTTAGAACTGAGATTGGATCTCTTATTTTCTTTGCTTCTAAAATGAAAACCAGTGATTATAAGTATGCATATATATTTAGTTTATTAATCGCAATCGTAATACCTGCTGTCCTGTCCAGAGAGAATGTGTCTGAGGTAGGAGATGCTAAGAGAAAGGACAAAAACTTGAGTTCAAATATGTGCTCTGAAAGACATGAATTACAAGTATAACTTGTTCAAATTCAGTCAGATTAGTATCAAAAGCATGTTGAACAGTGCATAGCCACACTCTAAACTCTTAAATAATCTAACTGATTACCAGTGTATCAGGGTTAGCCATTTAATCTCTAAGCTGTAGAACACAAGTATGTGATATTATGTTAATAGTAGAAGGAGAGCATGATGAACAACTCACCCACCTTTGAGTTCCAGCCAGTCCTTAAAGGAGCCTGAAGCAGCTTCTTATATAGACCAGAATACTGTTCACTCAGCAAAACTCACTCACTGTATTTGGTCATGTATTTTTAGCTCCGTTTCAACAGGAATTTTTGTAACTGATTGTCACGTTCATCAATATCATGGCATTAGCCAAATATTCTATCACTGTGATGTAATTAACCGTCCAGTCTTAATTAGTTTTAGTTTTATTTAAAGGAAATATTGTGATAGAAGAACAGATAATGGGGCTGAGATAATGGCAGTGAACCCTTCGGTAAGATGAGGTAAATTGGCACTAGATGAATTAAACAAATATTTGAAAATAAGCCACCAATATTGAGATTAAAAATTAGACTTGATGTATTTATAGGTGCCACTTGTGATCAAGCGCCTTAACCTTGAGAAAGGGTTGTTATGTGAAGGGTATCAGTTACTGGAGTTCAGACATTGTTTGGGTCTTATGTAGAGCATAATCTTCTTCAAGTGCCTTGGCACTACAGTAGAGCCAAGTTTAGCCGTGGAGAAGCTCTCAAATGTCACTGGGATACTGTTCCCAGAAGCCTAGAAAGCTTTTCATGTGACAAAGCAGCAAATTTGGGCCCAACAGTTGTCATTCTGTGAACTTGTGCATATGGTGACACTTATGCTGAAGGCCTTGCGACAAGATCTGGCAGAATAATGATGTGTAGACAAACCTATGAAAAGGTATGAGACTAGTCAATTTCATCATTCATAACTTTAGAAGTGTATTTTCCCCCCTGGTCATGTTCTAAATTAATAACAGATTTACAAGTAATGGTCAACCACAGCTCTTAATATTTTTTTAAGTCAAATTGGTTACACTTTATTTCGATGGTCCAGACATTCTACTAACTATAAGTAACCTGTCAACTAACTCTCATTAGAGTATTAGTAGACTGCTAGGTTAGGGCTAGGTTATAGGGTTGTACTTGCAAAGTAACTTGTAGTCAGTAGAATGTCTGCTTTCATTAAAGTGTTAGCAGGTATTAAGCAGACAGTCTAATACTCTAATGAGAGTTATTTGACATGTAGTTGACAGGTTACGTACAGTATAGTTAGTAGAATGTCTGGACCATCGAAATAAAGTCGATGGTCTCTTTTAGACATCCTAATCAGGTGGATAATAGAAATAGCTTATAAATAAGACACACAGCAAATGTTGTGAATTAAAGCGCATGATTCTTATTTGGACTAATTACGAGCTTTGTTTTTGGCCATGCATTTAATTAGTCCTCTCTCATCTCTCTGCTCTTTTCCAGCTTATTTCAGTCTATTGGCCATCAGGTGTCTGAGATCAACAGCATTTAATCACAAATTAACAGAGTCGTGGTCATATTATAGTCACATTTATTTCTGTAGCTCTTTTCACACTACACAATTTCAAATCGGCTTCACTGTTATGTCTATAATGCCTTTATATATACCATAGAGCAAGTTTTAGAGCTGGGCTTAATATATATCGATGTGACATGACTTATTTTTCAGACTTAGGTCTAGATATATTGTATTTACCGCAGTTGTTGTGCCGCAGTGACTCGGAGATGTCAAGGCAATTAAGAGGTTTAAATATTGGTCAGTTTTGTTCTAAGTGAGACCAGGGTCAGTGTGTGGTATATTCAGTTAATGGTAAAACCCATTTTACAAAATTACAGTGAATTGAAGATGATTGGCTGACTCCATCCATGATCAAGCAAGTCTTGTGTGACCGTTCTGAGCTGTAATCAAGCACGAATGCATCATGAAAAAGCGGCCCTGATTTCTTCAGAGCTCTCCAGGATTGTGTGGCGTTGGGTGTGCCGTGCTCCTGGCCTTGGATCCTGCCCATGTCCTTTTACTTTGCCTTGCACGGATAATGCAATGTGTCCCACAGGCTTTCTTGGTTTCTTTGAAATGATGGCAGGAGGCTGTGGAATAAATTCTAAGGTGTTGACACCTTATGAGAAGGGGACATGTGCTCAATAAAAAAGGCATCTTTCCCTAAGGGTGGTCATATTAGGACTTTCCACAAATATAGCTGGCCAGTCAGCTATGCCATCAGGGCTTTGCCATTTGTCAGCAAAGATCACAAGCGTTATTGTGGTGTCAAGTTGAAAGTTTGATATCAGATGGTCATTCGCTTTAATCAACTCCGTCTCGGACAAAGAGCATATTTCTAAGAATATTGTAGGAAGCTATTGATTAATTTAATCTTTATTATTGGTCATTCCTTTGTTTGGTCAGTATAAAGAAAGACTTGACATTATTGTTTATCTTTATTTATTTAGCCGGTCCTTTTATTCAACAGCTGGTTCAATTTAACATTGATTCGTTCTTTGGCTTTCCTGTTATTGTCATACAGTATAGGGACACAGCTGAACTGGCCAGGTAACATTTCTTTTAAAACATATGTATATTATTTACATTTGTAATCGATAATACAGAGATCATCTGGCCCTTTGGATGATTTCTTGCTCAAGTGCTTTCCTTAGGAGAATTCACAACTAGAGTTACATCTCTAGAGAAATAACGTGGTTGACTCAGGGAAAATTGTTTACAGTTTGTTTACAGAGTTTCTAATACATGTGATGAGAATGTACCTGTAGTATTTTTGGGATTATTTGTCTTTGAGGACAGATGGGGTCTGGTGATTTGTGCATCTGTTAGTCATTCTGAATTTCTAGTCGTTTTTAGATTAAACCTAGTTTTTAGTTTTACACTTAGACTAGGCATTTACCATGTGATATTTTTGGGATGCAAACTGGAGCATTAGAATACATTTGAGTGCTTTTGTCAGATTATATATTTGGAAATAACTTGTTTATTGTGAAATGGAGTTCTCTCTCATTTGAATGGCAAATAATGATCTAATCATTTACATTTATTTTGTGGGACACAATTTTTAGTAACGTTATATTTAGGTAGTTACTTTTCACATTATCTTTTAACATGTTAACATGCACTGTGAACTAACATGAACACTCAATCAACAATTCTGTGCTTTGCTTATTAAGATTAATAATGTTGATGTTGATAACGGGACATTAATGTAAAGTGTTTCCCTTTTCTGATTTATTTTTCTTTGCTCCTCCCGCTAACAGAACTTTGTTGATGTATGTCGTCTTTTCATAGAACCGTACTGTAATCGTCTCCAATCTAACAGCTTCAGAATAAATATAAATGAACACACATATACGCACACATTCTTTTCATGGAACTCAAAAAGTCGGTAATGCTGAGCTAAAACATCATTGGTCTTGGACTTTTCAGATAATGATGCCACTGTAAAAAAGGTATTTGCCATCAGCCATGATGATTAATTGTTCTGTGAGCAAAAGTGTCCAATAACAAGCCCATGTAATCTAAAACAACTAATCGGTTCGTCACGTCTGCCGACCCTGCACGGAAAACTTCCGCCAGTCACGTCAAATTATAGCTTGGAGTAGCACATTTATATGGACAAACCACTGCATCTAAAAATAGTGTTGTAAACAGAGGGAGCTGCTGCTGGAACGGTGCGTTATCCAAGCTGCCCAAAACATGAGCTTTAATGTAATGCATTAGCGTAATGTTTAACATGGCTTGCCTGTCAGGAACTTTGACAGAATTTATTATTATAGAATTTGACATTTCATTTGCACACAGTAATTCTCATTCATCAATAAATGTGAGACGCTTGGACTTTATAGTTTTGTATTGTAAGACTGGAAGAACTGGAAGATAGGGCAACTCTCTGAGAGAACAAAGCAAATCAACATTTGAATTTCTCACTTGTGCGATCATGCTGAGATCACCTGAGATTCACCCAAGAGGTGGTCAGAGTCTGGGGGATGTCACTGTAAGTCTACAGTCGCTGCTCATGGTGAAGCACTATAGCATCATGACTGACCACGGCTGCATATATCTGGTCCAATGTTGAAGAGCGGGGAGAAGGTGTCTGCTGAGTCTTCTTCCATGCTGGGGATCGAACCCAGGTCTCCTGCGAAGTAGGCGGAAGCTTAACCTTGGAGCCACAAGGTGGTGTTTACAACTCAGTATGCAGAGACAATAACTCAGTTCAAGGGCTTTACTTGAAAACACCTTAATTGATCCGATTGAGCTCGATCCGACTGGAATTTCGATCGGATTGAAAGCGGTGGTTTACTCCTTTTGTAATCCGATCGAGAGAACATGTAAACACTTGATCGGATTGAAAACCGAAACTACTTTTCGATTTCGATTTGAATCTTGTGACATACCGTAAAACTTCAAATAATAGCCGAGTCCCAAATAGACGCCTGTCTCTTTTACACGCCTGGTGTGGCTGCAGGTTTGGGTAAATAAAGGCCGGTCTCAAATAGAGGCCGGGTCTGTTTTTTAGTTTCGGGTTGTATTTAATCCTCTAAAACCGCCAGATCGCCCGTTTTTTGGCGGCTGCCAAAGCACATTTTTGTCCCTCCAAAGCCTTTTTTGATCGATGAGTGATGTAGAATAGAATGACTGCTGCGCTTGACAGGCCGCGTTACGAGCAGAGAGAGAGAGAGCGCCCCGACCGCGCGCGCGCACTCTCCCGTCTTCAAACAACGAGCGCTGTCTTGCTCTCTCTCCCTCGCGCATATTAATCAAAATCAATCGACGCGATAGTAAAAGGTCGGAAGACCGCAGTTTCACGTGGAGCATTTGGAGATTTTTAGAGATTTGAGACAGGCCTATACACTCAATGAACAACATCTCTACACTAAATTATAAAGGCCTGTCTCATATAGACGCCTGTCTCAAATACAAGCCGGTGCAGTTCGACGATTAGGGTAAATAAAAGCCCGGGCTACTATTTGAAGTTTTACGGTATAAATGCGCACATCAACCCGATTACTTTATTTATCGTTCATGTAAACACAGTGTTCGGATTGACTTCATTCCGATTGAACCATGTAAACGCAGCTAGTGATTTCACCCTGGCTGATCATTGGGAAATCGTACGGATTTGTGGTGATGAGCAGGGCCTCTGTATCAAAATCATTTTGACATTTATTTAGTTTCATTGATTGGTATAAAACAACACTAAAATAGAAGTAAATTAAAACATGACAGCTAAAATGTTGTGTCCGGTCATGAGCTGGTAGAAGATGTGGTCGCTCCTCTCAGCACACAGATGGAATATTACTCTTGACTTTTCCAGCAGATCTTCCAAAGACAAAAAATAAATAAGATTAATGCACATATTAGTCTCTAAATAAAGTATTTTTGCCGTAAAACAAGTTTTAAATATCAGCAGAGGCCAGTTTCCCAGCGGTCCCAAAGTGAATCCTGATGAATTTACCCTAAGCGGATTGAAATTGTTTAAAAAAGCTTAACTGTTTTCCAGCTTTGAGGTTGTGAGTGACTGAAGTTGTATAATGTTATAATGATTCATTAGTTTAATTTACAAAACGAGAGGAGTTGTCCTCTCACAGTCTTGGTATTACCATAAGCCTCCAGCAGAGGGTCGGCTGCCACAATTTGATCCTCCAATGATCCCTATATGTAATTGTGGGACAATGGATAGTTATTAGGTAAAGCACAAATACTAACCTGCATTTTTCCAGGGACATTTTCTGCCTTCTTCGATCCAGACATTGTACCAACAGTTGCAAAGTTTAGTGCTCACAGTCTTTCCTGCACCAGATTCTCCACTAGAGGTTCACAGTAGATCATTATTTAGTCATAAAAAGTCATAATGAAAAGCTTCAGGTTATTTCAGAAGAAGAATATCTACTCACGTAATCAGGACAGACTGGTTCTCACGATCTGAAATTAAACATGAAATGTTAACAGGAATGGTCATTATTGCTGCCTACACGTGCTTTTGATATTATTGTAATGCTAGTTTCCTAGTTAACTAAATGGACATGAACGCCCTCTCAAATCAAAATTTGAAAGCAATGAGCTCAGTCACGACTTCAGAAGTGGGAAGTAGTAAGTTTCCGATAGCACGTGAAGGCAGCATATGAAGCACTTACTAAATTAATGCATTCTTGAAGATTACAACCCATTTGGATCAGCTGAACCCATTTGCATCACACCTCAGGCAGGTATGGTTTACTATCTATCTAATTGTTAACTAAATACAACAAACACTTCTTTTTTATGAACTTTTTAATTATTATTATTGTTTTTTCCCCCCATTGTGTCAAAGTTGTCATAACTCTCGCTGTCATAACACTTCTTGAATCCACTTACCAGTGAGCATGAACTAGTCGGAGTTGGAGATAATATACACATTTTGTTCATGAACTGTGCTATAATAATACATGCACACATGAGATCACAAAAAAAATTCTGTAAAGAGTGGACATTATATTAATAATGCAATAGTTGCTATAATCCTGTTATCAGTATGCTCACAGATGTTGTTTTCTTTTATCTCACAGATTTGAGAATCACAGTGACCTGATACCTAAACAATTTTACATCACTGAATAAGAGACAAACATGTACCAATTGTCTTTAAAGGTTATTTATTTTCTTGCAAGAAAAGGCCAGCGGTCACACAGTCATAGAGAATGACCATGAGAGGAGGGCATCCTTCCTTTACTCCTGACTCTCCCCAAGGTTATTTCTCTAGGCCAAATGAAGATATGTCTTAGCCATAACTAACTTTGTTAGATTTGCTTATCATATGCTACCCTTGTAGTGGAGGCCCTTGGTCTCGGTCGTACATTAGTCACACATTTGCACGTATACGAAAGTCATACATATAGAACATATTACATTTCTCCCACACCGCGTTGGGCATATTCTGCATGAATAGGGTGAAGGTGAACTCCCTGACTGGGAGCAGGAACATTTTTTTTTTTTTTAGAAACACCAAACACCTTGGAAATGCCAGGTATGTGATGTTTACTTACAGTATATAGCCTATGTGAGCAGGATTTGTTTCCAGGTATGACTGTGTACTCAAACAGTGCATTTGACCTTATACTTGAATTATATTGTTAACTATATTCGAAATAAACTACAAACTATACATATATATATTTATTTTGTCCTCACATCTTTTTTCTTGTAGCTCCCTTACCTGGCTGAAAGACTCATCTTAATCTCCTCGGGTGTGAATCACAGCATTATTCATGATCATTCACATCTCACCCACACATATTGTCTTTGTAAACAAAAAGTGTCTTATAAAATTTAAATCAATATATTATTTTATGTGAATGAGTAGGCAGGATGATTTTCACTTTGTTTTAAACAACATCAAGTACTCAATACGTGTCCACAATATTTTTGAGTACCGTATTTTCCGCACTATAAGGCGCACTTAAAAGCCATTAATTTTCTCAAAAAACGACAGTGCGCTTTATAATCCGGAGCGCCTTATATATGGATGGGGAACACACGTTCACCAAGACGGGGAGACAGCGCCGAGCAACTTACGCCACTATTTGCCAATGGATCGTGGATGCCTGGGCTGGGCTGATATATCAGTCTCAACTGTGATTCGAGCTTTCACGAAGGCAGGAATAATCTCTTTATTCCATAGACAGTAAAAGAAAGCTTTATTCAGCCAGCTCACATACCCGTATTTACTTCCTGTTTTCGGCCGAAGTCCACAGTAGTCGATTGTCGAGTTCGCGCGCGCGATCAAACCTCCTCCGTGTGTTCAACATCTGATCCGGATGAACTATCCATTTGAGCTGATATTCTCAGAACACCACACAGCACCGTCATCCGCTGACAGTCTGAGTCTCCACTGTCGCTTAGTTACCAATGATCGCGCGCGCGCGCACTCGACAATCGCCTACTGTGGACTTCGACCGAAAACAGGAAGAAAATACGGGTATGTGCAGTCAGATTCACTGTGTTCACTCACATGGCTCGGCTGTGCACTTGTAATGACACATTAAGGTTGTTAAGAGGCTAAAAGCAGGTTTAAAACTTGTCCAGTTTAAGTCAACAGGGTGCAAATTTTAAAAAGAGGATAACACGGTGTAGGTAACACCGGTTTTTGTCGTTGTTATCTGTACTGACAGCACTCCCAATTTACAAAAAAATGAGCTCAATGTTAAAATTGACCGGAGTTCTCCTTTAATGTTTGAACAACGTTACCATGGGAGTGAACGGAGTTGTCAGAACGCTTAATAAAGTTTGACTATCTGACTGTTTTGTTGACATTTGTTGACATCTAGTGGATGCATAACGCAAACCCAGTCAAACGTTTGACTGCAGTATCTTATGCGCCTTATAATCCGGTGCGCCCTATATATGAAAAATGTTCTAAAATAGGTCATTCATTGAAGGTGCGCCTTATAATCCGGTGCGCCGTATAGTGCGGAAAATACGGTATGTTTTTTGTGACCTTATTTCAGCGACTTAACATTTTTGTTTTTTCAATAACCACGCATAAACGTTATTGTCTCCAATGTACATACATGTTGCTCAACTATTATTGTAGCTCTGTTTGTGCTGAATACAGTGCAATCAGACTTAATATGTTTATAAGCTACTGAAAAAAGCACAAATGTCAGGGCATGCCAACACTTCTCCAGGGCCCCGAAACCCCCTCAGACCCCAGAGGGTTTACAATGCTGCGCCCCATCCCTGGAATAATATATGACTTACGTAGATCATCCATGCTGCGTAACGCTCTTTGAGGTTATACAGCACGGTAGGCTCATTGAGGTGGGTCATCATGGCCATGTCCTCAATTTTGTCATACTTGGGAGGATTCATGGGGAAGATTTCAGTGTCTTTCATCGTGATCGTCTGTAAAGGTTTAAAACATGGATGAGACATTTAGTGCAAACGCTATATTTGTTTCACCTTGCAGTTTTACAGTCCACAGCATCATGTAAAACTGTTTTACAGAAGATCAACACATTTTTCAATTCTACTTACTTTCCCACACAGAGTTTTGACAGTAGCTTTGCCGCCTTCTTTACTAGCAAGAACACCCTTCAGGTACATCTCGCTCGGCTCTGTCACGAAGAATGCCGTTTTGGCATCAAAGGGGGTGTTCTGAGCCTCTATTCTCTCTCTTTCCGGCTTCCGGAGGTAAATAAGTAAAGTTTATTTGTATAGCACCTTTCACAGAAAGTGCTGCACAGTAATACAAATAAACAGTTAAATAAAATAACAACTGTACAAGCACAAGCCTAGTACAACTCCACAACTGTACTACCATCAATTTACATAAAATTCAATAACAAACATATCATATTGTTAGTTAAAAGATGAGTCTTTAAGTGTGTTTTAAAAGATTCCACAGAACTCAGTTCTCAGAGCTAAAGGGAGCGAGAGCTTAGGAGCCACAACACATAAAGCACGGCCAACTCTTGTCCTAAGGCCTGTTCTGGGAACAGTTAAAAGATCTCGGCCTGAAGACCTCAGAGACCGACATGGTAAATGGCCGCCGGGCCGAAGCACTCCATTTCACCATCTCCCATGATTGGGTTTTTCTGCTAAAATGCTACGTTTTTAGAAAATTTGTAGGTTTATTGAATTTAGGGTTAGGGTTAGGACAAAGTACATACATGGACAAAGAGTATTTTTAAAATGTCAACCAGATGTTACAGCAATAAAAAATAAAAATTAATTATTAATAGTTGTGGCACTGCAGAGTCTTGGCTCACTTACCTTCACAATGGTTGGCAGTCCTTGGGGAGTCCAAGACTTCTCCTTTTATAAATAAGATGTTGTCCCAGAAGAGCTGGCGCACTGTATTTGGTTATAATGGGTTGGGTTTTACTGCCTATATATGATTGCGTTAAACTGTTGCTATTTTTGTCCTAAGATGCAGTTACACACCCCATAGACTGATAAGAGAAGTCCTTGAAATGTCTTTTTTCCTTTTTTTCCCTGAATTGATCAAGGAGACGAAAGCATTTACTGCAATGGCACCATGCAACACTCTCCACTGTAAATCCCCAGTTTTTTTGACCAATGGTGACTTATACAAGGCTCTCCATTCTGGCTTTTCATCGACAGCAAGATTAAGTATATTTCGCCATGGTGTATCACACGTGTTATCTAAAGATTTCTTATTAAAAGCTTTTACACAAACCTTGTACAATTCTTTTCCAAGTACAACATTTGAACCCACAATCATTGTGCTAGGAAAAAAAAGTATTTTATACTTTACAAGTGTAAAGTATAAAATACGTTTTTTTTATGTCAGTGTGGATTCTTTCCATTGTGAAAGTCGTATGGCGTATTTTATACATTTGTTGAAGGTTTAACTCATTTTTATTTTTATCACATAAACAGGACAGACTGTTTTTTTCTTTGCAACGAAAAGCAAGAAAGATGATGTTAAAAAGAACTAAGTCAATGCCACGTGTCTAAAGGACAATACATGAGTAAATCTCGAACCCATCCCGATAAACGCTTCCACACAGATGAGAATCCAAGGTCGTGTCAGGATTCGTGGATTTGGTTTGGGAAGAGCGAGTATCCTTGGCATGTGTATGATGATTTCAGAGCTCCTTCCCGGCGTCAGTTAATCCCACTGGAACGTCCCCAATGCCGTGGAGGAGCTGTCAGATGGCTCTGGGATACGGTTTCAAGCATATGCTAGTTGAGCATATTTATAAATAAGACATATTAAACAAGTTGTTCAGACTGAAATGGTTTGTGGAGTGAGAAGGCATGCCAGTGAGGACAATCTAAATATATAGCCGTTACTGTGAATGTCCTCGATAATGTTTTTATTCCCAAACATTGGAAGATTGCACTCCTCATCCGGGAACTTTGAGTGACAGTTGAGTGATCCTGCAACAAATCCTGCCGTTTGTTTGAACCGCTATGTGTGTAAGAGAGTTTGTGTGTGTGTGTGTGTGTGTGTGTGTGTGTGTGTGTGTGAGAGAGAGAGAGCGAGAGAGAGAGAGCGAGTGAGAGAGAGAGAGAGAGAGAGAGAGAGAGAGCGAGTGTGAGAGAGAGAGAGCGAGTGTGAGAGAGAGAGAGAGGGAGATTTGATTTTCAAAACCCTTTTATTACAATTTACACAACAACTATTATTACAATCTGCCAAACAACATCATTAATTTAAGACCAATAGAAAATCTTAAAAGATAGAAAACAGCAACTCTTCTTCAACAATTTCACAAAGGACCTTATTTAAACACCATCTTACCTCAAACGATAAAAAATCATGCATTAATCGATAATAATGATAATCAATCAAAATCCTAGATTTGACTAATTTTACAAAAATTGCTACCAAACTGTTGCAAACATTTTGCTCAATTTTTTCTTTTCTTGTGGTATAAATCGCCATTTTTGCCTGACCTAACAAGAAATTCAACAATTGACATCTATGACGAAATTTCTTCACATATTTAAATCCACAAATAAACACATTCATTGAAAAAACCTCATCAAAAGAACCACAAAATTCTCTCAATATCTCAAATAAATGTTTTAACCTCACACAGTGCATAAAAGCATGAAAAATAGTCTCTTTCTCCAAACAAAAAGGGCAGCCTTCAGTCACTTCAGAATTGATCAAGGAGACGAAAGCATTTACTGCAATGGCACCATGTAACACTCTCCACTGTAAATCCCCAGTTTTTTTGACCAATGGTGACTTATACAAGGCTCTCCATTCTGGCTTTTCATCGACAGCAAGATTAAGTATATTTCGCCATGGTGTATCACACTTGTTATCTAAAGATTTCTTATTAAAAGCTTTTACACAAACCTTGTACAATTCTTTTCCAAGTACAACATTTGAACCCACAATCATTATTTCTTTACAAACTAAAAGCATGCTGCTGTGTTCTCCCAAAATGGGAGAAATACCCAACTTGGGAAAAGGGTCTTTACAGTCAGGGTTTATTAACCCGTGTGAGTAATGATCCAGCAGTTCTGTCTCTTCCTCAGTAAGGGCCGATCTCCACTTTTCAAGTGCTTTTGCTACTATACGGCATGATTTGAGTCCTAAATGCTCAGCAATCGCGGTCACATTCCTAAAAGCTGGTCCCTCTATTTGATGTAGATGATCAATTTCTGTCAACTTGGCGTTACACAAAGTCCTTTCTGGTATGGAAAAAGAAAACTCACATGATAAGTCCAAACGTGAGCCACCGACCAATGGTTCTCGAAGTAACCAAAACAGAGAAGCAGCATTGCTTTCCCTGCTTTTCTTAAACAGAGACCAGACTTTTAATAAGTTACGATAAAAAACTGGAGAATTAGATAGTTTCAATCTTTGAGAGTCCAACCAGATTAAAGTTTTGTCCAATCCTAGCCCTTCGATATTCCGGAGGATCGCACAGGCAGCCGCCATCCAACTGGACTCCGAGGAGCACTTTAAAAGTCTCTGTACGTATTGCAGACGAAATGCAGCCGTTCGGCTCTGCAAGTGTATCAAACCAAGTCCTCCTTCGTCTTTTGATAGATACAACACACTCTTTGATACCCAGTGCATTCTGTCCCAGAAGAAATCGATTAACATTGCCTGGATTTTCATCAGTACATCTACTGGGGGATCTATACAGGCTAGGCGGTGCAAAAGTGCAGAGGCAACCAGATTGTTTATAATCAAAATTCTACCTTTATAGGAAATTTTAGGGAGTAAAAACCTCCACTTATCCAGTCGCCCTTTGACCTTTTCAACAGTGCCTTCAAAATTCTTTTTTACAACCTTTTCATTTCCTACAAAGACTCCCAAATACTTAAAACCATCTCTTGTCCAGTTTAGTCCATCAGGAACTCTTGGTTCACCTTTTGGCCATTTTCCAACTAATATGGCTTCACTTTTTTTCCAGTTAACCTTTGCTGAAGAAAGAGTTTTGAAATCATCTAAAATCTTCAACATCACATTGATATCATTGGGTTCACCGATTATGACAATGACATCATCAGCGTATGCTGATAACTTAAAAACAGTAGTACAATTTGGCATACACAGTCCACACACATCAGATCTTAGTTTGTTTAACAGGGGTTCTATGGCTAAGGTGTATAACATACCTGACAGCGCACAGCCTTGTCTAACACCCCTGTACACACTGAACGGAGAGCATAAGTCACCATTAATCTTTAAAGAGCATATTGCAGGTAAAAAAAAAAATCTAAATTAATATATAACCTTGTATGAAAATACCATATGAAAAGGTAATGCAGGATTTAAAATGTTTTAAAACGACATAAGGGCACTAATTTAGTAGATAAAGTGAGCGTTTCTTGGACTGCTCGTAAAAACGGCTTTTTTTTCAACATCGCGTCATTTTACGTCACGCTAGGGAGCCTCAGCCTCGCCTCAGTGCAGAGTAGGCTGGCATTCAGTGAGAGCGGCCGTGAGTCAGTGTGTTTTCGGTAGTTTTTGTATTTCAATCTTTCATCGTCATGGTAAATTATTGTGTTTGTGGAGGTTGCAAAAACTCCGGCCTGTCAGGACATCGAGTCCACAGGTTTCCATAACAAGAAAAAGGACGGTGTTGTATATCTTTCGTGCCTGGTGCGGTTTGTGCAGGTGAAGAGACGGGATTTCTCTTCCGCATCGGCTTCGAGAACCGCGGTCGTGTGTAGCTTTCACTTCAGATCGTATGTAGCGTTCACTTCAGATCGTGTGTAGCTTTCACTTCAGATCGTATGTAGCGTTCACTTCAGATCGTGTCTAGCGTTCACTTCAGATCGGAGGATTATCATCCCGGCGATATGATGGAGTTTAACATGGGATGCCGAAGCAAGAATATTGATCGTCGTATACAGGCGCGCTGGAAGCTGTTTCATGCGAGGGGGGCTGAGGGCTGGGTTGGAAAATATGTGACGTCATTGTGTTATGGCTGACGACAAGACATGACATTTCTCTGTATATGTTGTAGCCATTCAAGAAAACATATTTAGTTTCATATTTATGTTTAAATATTATAGGCTAATGTTATTTTTTATTTAATCAATGTTGATTATGAAAGTGAGCGCGCAGCGTGAGAAAGACATGATACATGAGATCATGAGATACCCAAAATGTCTGGAGACATGTCACGAGGAGTGGGTAAGACATGATTTTTACCTTCACTAAGTTTTTTTATTGTTGTTGTTGTAGAAAGACTCTTTTAAAAATATTTTCGTTTAGTAAAAATTGTATCTTAATTTTGATATGTTTTATCAAACAATTGCCTGTATTTAATAGCTAAATAAGAAGCAAATATAGCAGACAATGTAAGGCGCCGGCGATCACTTGCATTGCACGTAAACTGGAGGGCGCCGAAACTCAGCTTGTGCCTCACAGATTTTATAAATATAGGATATCTATTAGCTTGAAATATCTTCTTTTAAACAAAACTATTCAAAACGAAAAGAAATAGACGACTCTCTGATTATGTAATCAAATGTGCATTTCTCTCTGGCGTTCATGGCGAGTCCGCATAACTTCAACTTTGCAGCGACACAGAAAACACCTGTTTATTTATAAACAATTAAATGTCTCCTTGCCATTTTTGACACATTAATAATCATTACTTTCGCCGGTTCTTTGTGGCAAGGTTTATGAGTGCGGGCGTGCGCTTGAGTGCGGCTATATTAGGCTACGGAAACGCTCATCCTGTAGCCTATTTAAGTAATTAAATCAATATAAAGGGTGATGTGTCCACAGTGGCTAAAATGAACAACTACTAATCGACTAGAAGAAAACTTTAGTCGGAGGCAGCCCTTATTCCACATATTTTCGAACCAGCAGGCCATTCTGGGTTGAGCGCGCGACCCTGAGCGGAATGAGCGAGCGGAGGGATTCAGAAATGCGCTCTCCGCTCACATGCTCTGATCGGAACAAACTAAGCATGACAAATTCAAACTTTATTTCATTTTCTCCGTAGCTTGAACACTCAAACACAGCATGTCTATTTTCATTTTTCCCCCCACGTTTTTTAGTACAATATGTTAGTCCACAGCCCCCACCAAGGGGGCTGTGGCTATGACGAGGGGGGCTGCAGCCCCCGCAGCACCCCCCTTCCCGCGCTACTGGTCGTATACACTGTAGGCTACCAATGGCATCAAATAGTGTGATATAGGTAGTCATGCCCTAAATAGAGGCAACTTGTAATTGAAAAACAAAATTACTAGGTTGATTAAATATTTTAATCTTTAATTTTCTGTTTGTTATAACCCAGATGAAAAAAATGTTTTAAAAATGTACTTGAGTATGTTTTTAGTAACTTACAATAGAAATATACTCAAGTATAGTTTTTATACATTTAATACTATACATCTACCCTAAACATACTAATGTCTGCTGGCCTGATATACGATGGTAATAATCTGTACAATGTTGTGAGCACAGTGTATATCGTTAGCGAACGTGTATCTATAAGCACGTCTCTCACCAAGACACCTGTCCTGTTCTCCACTGGTTCTCCTCACACCACAACTCAATGTGTCTCTGACCGTTCTGTCTAACATTAGTCCTGGCCTGTCCCTACTCTCTCGGCAGCATAGCAGGCTCATAATTGTATGGCTGTGGTCCGTCATACGAGTAAGTATTTCCTCAGCGTCCGAAATGTCATTGCGATCCATTGTTTTCCTGTTGTTTGAATCGACCGCTCTCCCGCCCGTTACGTCACGCCCACCACACCCATTTTCAGACGCGGAAGTAAAATTTTCTCACAGAAACGACTCCAGAAGCTTATGTAGCGTATTTATCAGAATATTTTAAAGAAAATCTAGTTCCTACATTATTTTTCTATACATTGACTCGTTGGGTCCTCTAACCTGCAATATGCCCTTTAATATACTCTCAACGCCACAATACATCATTTTAATCATTTCAATAAACTCTGAACTAAAACCAAAGGCTTTTAAAACACTCCATAAATAAATATGCTCGACTCTGTCGAAAGCCTTCTTTTGATCGATTGATATCATACCAAAATCTACGTCAAAGATCTTTCCACAGTCAAAAATATCTCTGATAAAAGAAACATTATCAAAGATTCTCCTTCCTGGTACGCAATATGACTGATCTGGATGAACAATCGATTCAATGACTTCCCCCAATCTGATTGCCAAAGCTTTAGACAATATTTTGTAGTCGTTACATAATAAACTTACTGGTCTCCAATTTTTGATGTCGTTTAAATCTCCTTTTTTAGGCAATAAAGTGATAATTGCTCTACGGCAGCTTCTTGGCAGTTGTCCATTTGCCAGACTCTGATTAAAAACTGTTACTAATTCTGGACCCATTTCTACCCAAAACGATTTATAAAATTCAGTTGTAATGCCATCAATACCTGGTGCTTTTCCATTTCCCATTTTTTTAAGGGCATTTTCGAGCTCAACTAAACTCAAAGTTTTACTAATTTCATCATTTGCATTTTTAGTTATTTGAGGTAAATTTTCAAAAAAATGAAAATTACCATCTTGCTCTTCGGAAATTTCACTTTTGTACAACTCTTTATAAAAATGTACAGCTCTCTTCCTAATATCCGAGGGATTTGTCAACAAAATCCCTTCTTCCGACTGCAAGGCATGAATGAACTTTTTCTGACCATTCTTTTTTTCTAGACTGAAAAAGAGTTTTGAAGGAGCATCCATTAATTCTGCACTTTGAAAGCGGGATCTAGTGATAGCACCTTGTGTTGTACAACCTAGGATGTCAGATAACAAATTCTTTTTCTTTTTTATGTGCTCTATATAGGTGGCATCCTTTGTGGACTCTGCAAGCTCTTGTAGCTTCATCAACTCTTCTTCTAACATACTCATTGAGCTATTTTTGTCTCTTGTGGCGTTGTGAGTATATTGTTGACACAATTGTTTGATTTGTATTTTTACAAAATCCCACCACTGCTGCAATGTTAAGAAGGACGATTTCATAGCTTTAGCATTTGTCCAGAACTCTTTAAAAACTTCTCTAAAAAAAGTGTCAGATAATAAATTATTGTTGAAATGCCAATAAGCACTTTTTGATTTGACAAAACTTTTTGCTACAACACATTTTATCAAACTGTGATCGGAAAAACAAACCGGAATTATTAAACATTCTCTAAACATGCTTAATTGATGCTTAAAACCATAGAATCGATCAAGCCTTGCCAGCGATAACTGATTATCATGAGCGTGAGCCCAAGTGTACTGTCTCTGTATACCATGGAAATTCCTCCATATATCAATTATGCTATGAGACTTTTTCATTTGAATTAGCCTCTTTCTGGATTGCATGTGTGGTTCAACATGATTTCGATCTATGAAATTTTCAGTACAATTAAAATCCCCTCCTAACATTAAAAAATCATATTTGTTACACTCATTTAAAACATCATCCAGAGTGTTCAAAAATACCATTCTTTCCAATGCCAATGTTGGAGCGTATACACAGACAAAAACAAAAGAACTATTTTCAAATACAGCTTTAATCCTCAGCAACCTTCCTTTAATTTTTTCCTCCACACTATAGGAATATGGAGTAAAATCTTTAGAAAATAGCACTGCAACTCCACCACTCAAAGAGGTATGATGGCTTAAAATCACTAATCCATCAAATTCTTTTACCCATTCTACAGCGTTTGATACATCAGTATGTGTCTCTTGTACAAACAACACATCAATTTTCTTATATTTCATTAATTCAAAAACTTGAGCTCTCTTCTTAAAATCTCTTGCTCCGTTAACATTCAAGGAAGCAAAATGTATTTCCCCCATAAAGGATAAAGAAAGAGAGCAACAGAAATAAAGCCATAAAAGATGCATAAATTTACCCATTCTGGCTGTTTTCACTGGGCTCGCCTGACTGACTACTTAATTTCGTAATAATTTTCTTAAGAACCTCTTGATTAGTGAAACAACTTTCACTTCTAAAAATCTTTACCTTCTCAATGAACTGTATTATGTCAGGAAAATACTCCTCTAGTTTTACTTTTTTCACATTTTTTGTCACTTTCAAAAAAGACTTAATATCCACAACAGTGTATGTTCGACTAGAGAAACCACTTTGGGGCAGACTAGCAGTGACACTGCATTCTGAAATGTCACTTTCGCTCTCAGTGTCAGTCTGGCTCATGTGAATGCCATCTATTCTTTTTGCTTTTTTATCAGCAGGGCCATCCAACAACTTCCTTTTTTGGGGGATTTTAAAACAACATTCTTCATCTCCCAACACGGAATCACCATCTTCTGGATTTACCATAGCCTCATCTTCACTGTTACTGCCATCATCTGACTCACGAACTGCTTGTTCTATCCTCTGGGAACGTATAACCTCTTCCTCCCCAGCTGCAGCTACACTGACTTTTTCAACAATTTCTGAATTTTCCACACTCTCAGAAACCTTCTCTACCATTTTTTGGGCAACCGACGCCCTACTTGGACCCTGCATCTCCTCAACAACTGTAGCGATTTCCTCTTGCACTTCAATTGCACTTTCTGAAGCAACAGTTGATGCAGTTTTATTTACGTTTTCCTCTCTTTTTGGACAACCACGAATGAGGTGACCATTTTCACCGCAACCAAAGCACCTCATTGTATTAGTTGTAGCTTATATCACATAATTAAATTCTTCATGTCGGAAATTTAGAGTCAGATCAAGTTCCTCAACGTTATCTTTCAGTACCAAATAAACATAACGCCTGAAAGACACCACATGTTTCAACAACGATGACTTACTTCCAATTAAAATCATCTTAATGGGAGAGACCAGTTTCCCATACCCCGAGAGCATTCCAACTAGAACTTCGTTCTTGATGAATGGTGGCACGTTAGATAATGTTACTCTCTTAGAGGGCGTAGAAAGAGGTAGCACTGAGGTAAAAATACCACCAATCTCTACACCACTCTCCACCAACAAGTTCGCTAATTCAATCATCTTAACAAACAAAACAATCGCGTTGTTCATTCGCGACGCCGATAACACATTCTCATGACCAACTACTGCACTCACCGCTAAACTACACTCCTCTATACTTGCAGTAACATCGATTTTCACACCGTGACGCCTCGTTAGAAACTCCAAACTTTCCGCACCGGGAGCTGCCATTCTCCCAGTACACCGACTGGGAGTCAAACTCACCCAAACTAACCACCTTCCTCACCAATATTCCCTTAAAACCCCAATATAAATACTAAAAACAATTACCAAAGATAGAAAAGGGTAGAAAAAGTTTTTCAAACACTCGTACCTTACACCGCCGTCACACACTCTCCATCCACGCACCTTACTCACTCAACGCATGCGCGCACACACACAGAGAGAGAGAGAGAGAGAGTGAGTGAGTGAGAGAGAGAGAGCGAGTGTGAGAGAGAGAGAGAGAGAGTGTGAGTGAGTGAGAGAGAGAGAGAGAGAGAGCGAGTGTGAGAGAGAGAGTGTGAGTTAGAGAGAGAGAGAGAGAGAGCGAGTGTGAGAGAGAGTGAGAGAGAGAGAGTGTGTGAGTGTGAGAGAGAGGGAGAGAGAGTGAGTGTGAGAGAGAGGGAGAGAGAGTGAGTGTGAGAGAGAGAGAGCGAGTGTGAGAGTGTGAGGGAGAGAGAGAGAGGGAGAGAGAGAGAGTGAGAGAGAGTGAGAGAGAGAGAGTGAGAGAGAGAGAGTGAGAGAGAGAGAGTGAGAGAGTGAGAGAGAGAGAGAGAGAGAGAGAGAGAGTTCCGTTCAGCAACAGCAGCAAGAAAATGAGCTCCTGATTTTTTGCTTTTTAAATGTTGTTTTAAGACAAGACAGACAATCAGTTTTTATAAAAATCTATCAAATAAGACCTTCTGCAACATATTCACTACAAAAGGACATTGAATTGATCAAGAAAAATCAGCAGAAAACAACTAGCTGACAACCAAAAGACAGAAGGCTGACAGGTCCCACAACTGCCACGAGAGAGAGGAAAAGAAGAACTCCGAGTGAGTACACAAAATATCTACAATATCTACAATCAACCACCTTTGTTTTGGAGGAAGATTTGCCCAAAAACTGTGATTTAATTAAGCTACAATATAAGGGCTAACTCCAGTAGATATAAACATTCATAAAACAACAACAACAACAAACTGCCAGCAACTGTCAGAATATTTGAAAAATGACAGAATCAGTTCCTATAACATACCCATCCAAAGCTACCAATGAGATCCTAAAGAAAAAACATAAAGAAAAGCTCCTGAAGGACAACCCAGAAACCCTGTACTCAGACTTGTACAGGAATGGAGAGGTCAGTAACATCATATTCTACACAGAAGACCCCGAAGCCTGGCACTCAGCAATCAGACATCACTACCCCACAGTAATCAGAAAGGGCATCAGTAATGGATGGAAACTGCAGATTAAGGAAGGGGAAGATCCAGATTCAGATGTCACGATAACAGCGAACCTATATAAAAATGTGACTATAATGATTCAGGGGAAGCTGAAACAATTTGAAAAGGATTTCCTGCAAATTAAAGAAAAAGCTCAGCTGAACAAGATCAGCCCTAATACAGAGAAGCGTGCAGAAGACCCCTCGACCTCCAGCCATCAGTCCACAGCTGAGCAGTCCCGGGACGACAGTGAGGAGATCTCCCTTCTACACAGCATCATCAGCGACATGAATGAGAAGTTCAGGGAGATGGAGCTGGAGCTGGTGCAGCTGAGAGAGGAGATGCATAGAGTAGTGAAGGAGACGGATCCAACTGAGAAAGAAGAGGACTACAGGAAAGAAATAGAAATCCTCAAGAAAGAAACTCAAGAAATGAAAAAACAGGGAGATGAGTACAGCAATCAGCTGTCTGTAATGAGGGAGGAGATGAGAAAGCTGAGAGAGGACAGAGAGTCCCACACAATACACCTGTCAGCTGTGGAGAAGCAGCCGACACCGAGAGGAGAACAGCAGAGCTCAGAGGAGACTCCTTCTCCAGCGCCCACAGAGACCCGGCCCAGCAGCCCTCCTCCAGCAGACTCCTACAGCCAACCACAGCCTCAGATTATACTCCTCATGGACTCCAATGGCAAGTTTATAGATGAAAAGAGACTGTTTCCGAGAAAAAATGTCAAAAAAATCTGGTGCCCAAACACACAGAAGGCCCTGGAGCTGTTGTGTGAAGAGCAGCTGGGTTCCCCCAGCCACATCATCCACACCGGCACCAACGACCTCCGAGCTCAGCGAGAGAGAGTAGCTACAGCTCTCATAAACGTGACTGAGAAGGCATCCTCCAACTTCCCCAACTCCAAAATCATCCTCTCCACCCTGCTACTGCGCTCGGACTTCCACCCAGACACCATCCGGCATCTAAATGCTAGAGTATCCAGAGACTGTGCCCTAAAGCCCAATGTACACCTGGCTCAGCACCCCACACTGGATCTCAGCAGCCTATATGACCATGTCCACCTCCACAGAAGGGCAGTCCCCATCTTTGCCAAAACCCTGAAGGACATCGCACTCAATCGCAGCTCCAGCGCACCGCAGCGTCCTCATGGACACCCCATAGAGCTACTGCAGGGACACCCCCCAAAACACCACCCCCTCCACCACTTCAGCCCTGACCGGAGGAACCCCACGACAGGCTCTGTCTTCCCCCCTGGAACACACCGCATGACCAGGCCTGCAGCCCCCTCGCCTTCTCATCCACATGACCATCATCATCATCAGCAGCAGCAGCAGCAACACCCGGACAGACGGAGCTATGCTGAAGCAGCCGGCAGACCCCTGAGCCACTGCAGCCCCAGCACAGCCCACAGCCAGCCGGCCGGCAGACCCCTGAGCCACTGCATCCCCAGCACAGCCCACAGCCAGCCGGCCGGCAGACCCCTGAGCCACTGCAGCCCCAGCACAGCCCACAGCCAGCCAGCCGGCCGGCAGACCCCTGAGCCACTGCAGCCCCAGCACACCCCACAGCCAGCCGGCCGGCAGACCCCTGAGCCACTGCAGCCCCAGCACAGCCCACAGCCAGCCAGCCGGCCGGCCGGCAGACCCCTGAGCCACTGCAGCCCCAGCACAGCCCACAGCCAGCCGGCCGGCAGACCCCTGAGCCACTGCAGCCCCAGCACAGCCCACAGCCAGCCGGCCTCATCTCCATCCAGAGACCTCACACACATCCAGCACATGTTGACTCTGCTGTGCTCACATCTCATGGGTTAGTGACTCACAAAAAAAAAGACAAAAGAAAAAAAGAAAGTGAGTTAAGAAAATGAAAATGTATGTATGATTGTGTGTGTATGTGTGAGAGTGTTTTATTTCTACTTATTTTAAATCAGATTCTTTGAAACCTATTATTTATTACTCTTAAAAAAAATAAAAGAAAAAAAGTATGGATGTGTATGCATGTGTACTATGTGTTTATTTTTATTTTATACTGATTTTATACCAGATTTTTAGAAACCTCATATTATTTATTATACTTAAAAAAAAACTAAAAAAAAAAACTATGTATTTGTAATATGAATATGATATCTTTTATATTTATTTCACCTGATTTATACATTTAATTTATTTTCTTGGATCATTTAATATATTCTTCTTGATTTGTCAATTCAATATACTGATGTCTGTCTTGTTTTGAAATAACAAATGTGATTATTTAATGAGCTCATATTCCCTGAAAGTCACATGTTGGAACATTCAAGGACTGAGGTCCTCTGTTTTTGGTATCAAGAGCCAACATTCGGACTTTAAAAAAGAAATTGAGAACTCTGACATTATAATTCTACAGGAAACATGGAATGTTAGAGATTTGTCCACTGGCTGTCCAATTGGATTTAGGGAAATAGTCCTACCATCGACGAAACTAAGAGGGGTGACTCAGGGCAGGGAGTCAGGGGGAATGCTGATATGGTATAGAGCACACCTCATAAACTCAATCACATATATACAAATCGGAAAATTTAATATTTGGTTAAAAATCCAAAAAGACATCGTCTCCACAGATCGTCATATATTCTTGTGTGCTATATACCTTCCCCCAGCTGAGTCCCCCTATTACAGTGAAGAAACCTTCTCCATCCTGCAGGAGGAGATCTGCCATTTCCAGACTAAAGGGAATGTGTTAATGTGTGGCGATCTAAATGCCAGAACTGGAAATGAACCGGACTTTGTTAAGGGAGACAAATATATCACAAACACCAGCCACCATCTGCCCTCATACCACCTAAGAAACAATTATGACAAATTCACAAACAGAAGTGGGAAAAGCCTGCTAGAGCTCTGTCGATCACTGGGCCTGTATATAGTGAACGGCCGTATACGGGGAGACTCTTTCGGTTGTTACACCTTTAATTCTTTCTTGGGCAACAGTACTGTAGACTACTTCATTACAGACATTGACCCAGTGCATCTCAGGGCATTCACAGTCAGTCCTCAAACACCTCTGTCAGACCACTGTAAAATTACACTGTATTTAAGACGAACTCATACCAATGAATCACGCAGACGGCCCTCTCATTTACTGAAGCTGCAACCACCCTACAAGTGGACAAATAACAGCACAGAAAACTATCAAAATGCAATAGAAAGTCAAACGATCAAATTATTATTGGACAAATTTATAATGAACACATATTCACAAAATAAATTAGGCATAAATCTGGCACTTAGTGACATTACCAAAATATTCCACCAATCAGCATCCATGTGCAATTTGAAAAATAAATCATCAAAAAGGAAACCAAAAAACACCAAAGAAATGTGGTTTGACAGTGAGTGCAAAAATATCCGAACAACAGTACGAAATCTGTCAAATCAAAAACACAGAGATCCCGACAATGAAGAACTCCGCCATCAATATCACGAAGCCCTTAGACTGTACAAACAAACTCTTAGAGTAAAAAAGGAAGAACACACAGAACAATTATTTCAAGAAATGGAGGAGTCAATAAATACCAGTAACTTCTGGAACAACTGGAACAAGCTCTATAGGCCACAACAGGAAGAACTGGCCATTCAAAACGGGGACATTTGGAGGACACACTTTGAAAATCTGTACAAAACAACTGAAACAAATCCTGCTCGAAATGAATTAAAAACCAAATTAGAAGTCCTGAAAGAAAAAATTAAAGACAATCAGAACCCCCCGGATTTCCCAATCACAGTAAATGAGCTTACAGAGAGACTACATGCTTTGAAACCCAACAAGGCATGTGGCATAGATGGAATATTAAATGAAATGATCAAATACACCAATGACAAATTTAAAACCGCAATAACCAAATTATTCAACATTATTTTGAGAGTAGGATATTTCCCCGACACCTGGAACCAAGGCCTAATCACACCAATCTTTAAACAAGGAGACAAATATGAGCCAAACAATTACAGAGGCATATGTGTCAATAGCAACCTGGGGAAAATATTCTGTTCAATTATTAATATAAGATTGCAGAACTTTCTCAAAACCCACAAAATTCTGGACAAAAGTCAAATTGGATTTCTGCCCAAACACAGAACATCTGACCACATTTACACTCTTCACACGATCATTGATAAACATGTATACCAAAATAAATCCAAAGTCTTCGCTTGCTTTATTGACTTTGAGAAGGCTTTCGATTCGATCTGGCATGAGGGACTCTTCCTAAAACTACTGGAAAATGGGATTGGAGGGAAAACATTTGATTTGATCAGCACCATGTATAAAAACAATACATGTGCTGTAAAAATAGGGAATAAGCGAACAGAATTTTTCTCCCAACAACGAGGAGTCAGACAAGGTTGCCCATTGAGCCCCACTCTATTTAACATTTATATAAACGAACTAGCCAAAGCCTTAAATAACTCCACGGCCCCCGGCCCAACCCTGACGCAATCAGAAGTTAAATGTCTCCTCTTTGCAGAAAACAAAAGAGGGACTACAGCAGCTCCTCGACGTCGTAGAGACATTCAGCCAAACGTGGGCTCTCAAAATTAACCTCACAAAAACCAAAATAATGATTTTTCAAAATAGATCCAGGTGTAGGGAAAATAAATACATCTTCAGAGCAGGAAACCAAGTCCTCCAACACACCCACAAATACACATATCTGGGGCTAAAACTGAGTTCGACAGGGAACTTTAATCTGGCTGTGACTGAACTGAAGGCGAAAGCGATGAGGGTCTTCTACATGATTAAAAATACTATTCGACATGAAATTCCAATTCAAACCTGGCTAAAAATCCTAAAAGCAATAATCGAACCGATTGCTCTGTACGGCAGTGAGGTATGGGGACCTCTAAAAACCCAAGATTTCTCAAAATGGGAAAAAGAGGAAATTGAAACTCTGCATACCCAAATTTGTAAAAGCATCCTAAAAGTAAACAGAGCGACACCAAACAACTCGTGCAGAGCTGAATTAGGACAATACCCCTTATTGATCACTATCCAAAAAAGAGCTATAAAGTTCTACCAGCACCTGAAGCGCAGTGACCCGAGCTCATACCAGGCTGAAGCCCTGCGGTGTCAGGAGCAGAACCGGCCCCGGAGCGCAGTGACCCGAGCTCTTACCAGGCCGAAGCCCTGTGGTGTCAGGAGCAGAACCGGCCCCGGAGCGCAGTGACCCGAGCTCTTACCAGGCCGAAGCCCTGCGGTGTCAGGAGCAGAACCGGCCCCGGAGCGCAGTGACCCGAGCTCTTACCAGGCCGAAGCCCTGCGGTGTCAGGAGCAGAACCGGCCCCGGAGCGCAGTGACCCGAGCTCTTACCAGGCCGAAGCCCTGCGGTGTCAGGAGCAGAAACGGCCCCGGAGCGCAGTGACCCGAGCTCATACCAGGCTGAAGCCCTGCGGTGTCAGGAGCAGAACCGGCCCCGGAGCGCAGTGACCCGAGCTCATACCAGGCTGAAGCCCTGCGGTGTCAGGAGCAGAACCGGCCCCGGAGCGCAATGACCCGAGCTCATACCAGGCTGAAGCCCTGCGGTGTCAGGAGCAGAACCGGCCCCGGAGCGCAGTGACCCGAGCTCTTACCAGGCCGAAGCCCTGCGGTGTCAGGAGCAGAACCGGCCCCGGAGCGCAGTGACCCGAGCTCATACCAGGCCGAAGCCCTGCGGTGTCAGGAGCAGAACCGGCCCCGGAGCGCAGTGACCCGAGCTCATACCAGGCCAAAGCCCTGTGGTGTCAGGAGCAGAACCGGCACCGGAGCGCAGTGACCCGAGCTCTTACCAGGCCAAAGCCCTGCGGTGTCAGGAGCAGAACCGGCCCCGGAGCGCAGTGACCCGAGCTCTTACCAGGCCGAAGCCCTGTGGTGTCAGGAGCAGAACCGGCCCCGGAGCGCAGTGACCCGAGCTCTTACCAGGCCGAAGCCCTGTGGTGTCAGGAGCAGAACCGGCCCCGGAGCGCAGTGACCCGAGCTCATACCAGGCCGAAGCCCTGCGGTGTCAGGAGCAGAACCGGCCCCGGAGCGCAGTGACCCGAGCTCTTACCAGGCCGAAGCCCTGCGGTGTCAGGAGCAGAACCGGCCCCGGAGCGCAGTGACCCGAGCTCTTACCAGGCCGAAGCCCTGCGGTGTCAGGAGCAGAACCGGCCCCGGAGCGCAGTGACCCGAGCTCTTACCAGGCCGAAGCCCTGCGGTGTCAGGAGCAGAACCGGCCCCGGAGCGCAGTGACCCGAGCTCATACCAGGCTGAAGCCCTGCGGTGTCAGGAGCAGAACCGGCCCCGGAGCGCAGTGACCCGAGCTCATACCAGGCCGAAGCCCTGCGGTGTCAGGAGCAGAACCGGCCCCGGAGCGCAGTGACCCGAGCTCATACCAGGCCGAAGCCCTGCGGTGTCAGGAGCAGAACCGGCCCTGAAGCGCAGTGACCCGAGCTCTTACCAGGCCGAAGCCCTGCGGTGTCAGGAGCAGAACCGGCCCTGAAGCGCAGTGACCCGAGCTCATACCAGGCCGAAGCCCTGCGGTGTCAGGAGCAGAACCGGCCCCGGAGCGCAGTGACCCGAGCTCTTACCAGGCCGAAGCCCTGTGGTGTCAGGAGCAGAACCGGCCCCGGAGCGCAGTGACCCGAGCTCATACCAGGCCGAAGCCCTGTGGTGTCAGGAGCAGAACCGGCCCCGGAGCGCAGTGACCCGAGCTCATACCAGGCCGAAGCCCTGCGGTGTCAGGAGCAGAACCGGCCCCGGAGCGCACTCTCACAGCTGATGCTCAAACTACAGCCAGACCAGCACAGCACTCTCTGGCCAAACCAAATTATACAATTACAAAAACTAAATTACATTAACTATTGGAAAGATGCTACTAAATTACAAAAGAAGATGGAACTCTATTTAAACCTGAAAAGAGAGTATAAACCAGCAGAATACCTGAGCTGTGTGAAAGAGCATAAAGTGAGAAAGACCCTAACCAGATACAGGCTGAGTGACCACAGTCTGGCTGTAGAGAGAGGTGTGTGTGTGTGTGTGTGTGTGACCACAGTCTGGCTGTAGAGAGAGGTGTGTGTGTGTGTGACCACAGTCTGGCTGTAAAGAGAGGCCGGCACCGGCAGAGATGGCAGCCGAGAGAGCAGAGACTGTGTTCTCTGTGTGTGTGTGTGTGTGTGTGTGTGTGTGTGTGTGTGTGTGTGTGTGTGACCACAGTCTGGCTGTAGAGAGAGGCCGGCACCGGCAGAGATGGCAGCCGAGAGAGCAGAGACTGTGTGTGTGTGTGTGTGAGAGCAGAGACTGTGTTCTCTGTGTTCTCAGAGAGAGGTGGAGACAGAAGAACACTTCCTCATACACTGCGATCACTATCACAGCATTAGATCGGACTATTTCACTAGATTTCAACAGCTAGAACCAAATTTTATGGCATTGCCAAATTCTGAAAAATTAATTCATATTTTGGGAGAAAACTCTTGCTCAATCACAACAGCAGCAAAGTATGTAACAGCCTGCCACAAACTACGAGAGTCAGCCAGTGGACAAAACTAAAGTCTGAATGTTGGTTCAAAACTGTGTTTTTTTTTTGTTTTTTGTTTTTTGTTTTTGATATATTTCATTTTGATTCATTATGATATAAATGTAATGTACTCATGCATTTGTTTACATTATTAATCTATCGATTATTTGTTCATTGCCTATGTTATGGCCAATGCTTTGGCAATACTGTATAAGTCATGCCAATAAAGCTCATTTGAATTTGAGAGAGAGCGAGTGTGAGAGAGAGAGAGAGAGTGTGAGTGAGAGAGAGAGAGAGAGCGAGTGTGAGAGAGAGTGTGAGTTAGAGAGAGAGAGAGCGAGTGTGAGAGAGAGAGAGAGCGTGAGAGAGAGAGAGCGTGAGAGAGAAAGAGAGAGAGAGAAAGTGTGAGTGAGAGAGAGAGAGAGAGTGTGAGTGAGAGAGAGAGAGAGAAAGTGTGAGTGAGAGAGAGAGAGAGTGTAAGTGAGAGAGAGGGAGAGAGAGTGAGTGTGAGAGAGAGAGAGAGCGTGAGAGAGAGAGAGAATGTGAGTGAGAGAGCGAGCGAGAGAGAGAGAGAGCGAGAGTGTGTGAGTGAGTGAGAGAGAGAGAGAGAGAGCGAGTGTGAGAGAGAGAGCGAGTGTGAGAGAGAGAGTGAGTGTGAGTGAGAGAGAGAGTGTGAGAGAGAGAGAGCGTGAGAGAGAGAGAGCGTGAGAGAGAGAGTGTGAGAGAGAGAGAGCGTGAGAGAGAGAGAGCGTGAGAGAGAAAGAGAGAGAGAGAAAGTGTGAGTGAGAGAGAGAGAGTGTGAGTGAGAGAGCGTGAGAGAGAGAGCGTGAGAGAGAAAGAGAGAGAGAGAAAGTGTGAGTGAGAGAGAGTGTGAGTGAGAGAGAGAGCGTGAGAGAGAGAGAGAGAGAGAGAGAGAGTTATCACTGTAATCTCCTGTTATCACTGTAATCTCCTGTTATCACTGTAATCTCCTGTTACTGTAATCTCCTGTTATCACTGTAATCTCCTGTTATCACTGTAATCTCCTGTTACTGTAATCTCCTGTTATCACTGTAATCTCCTGTTATCACTGTAATCTCCTGTAATCTCCTGTTATCACTGTAATCTCCTGTTATCACTGTAATCTCCTGTTATCACTGTAATCTATTACTGTAATCTCCTGTTATCACTGTAATCTCCTGTTACTGTAATCTCCTGTTATCACTGTAATCTCCTGTTATCACTGTAATCTCCTGTTATCACTGTAATCTCCTGTTACTGTAATCTCCTGTTATCACTGTAATCTCCTGTTATCACTGTAATCTCCTGTTATCACTGTAATCTCCTGTTACTGTAATCTCCTGTTATCACTGTAATCTCCTGTTATCACTGTAATCTCCTGTTATCACTGTAATCTCCTGTTATCACTGTAATCTCCTGTTATCACTGTAATCTCCTGTTATCACTGTAATCTCCTATTACTGTAATCTCCTGTTATCACTGTAATCTCCTGTTATCACTGTAATCTCCTGTCACTGTAATCTCCTGTCACTGTAATCTCCTGTTATCACTGTAATCTCCTGTTATCACTGTAATCTCCTGTTATCACTGTAATCTCCTGTTATCACTGTAATCTCCTGTTACTGTAATCTCCTGTTATCACTGTAATCTCCTGTTATCACTGTAATCTCCTGTTATCACTGTAATCTCCTGTTATCACTGTAATCTCCTGTTATCACTGTAATCTCCTGTTACCACTGTAATCTCCTGTTATCACTGTAATCTCCTGTTATCACTGTAATCTCCTGTTACCACTGTAATCTCCTGTTACCACTGTAATCTCCTGTTATCACTGTAATCTCCTGTTATCACTGTAATCTCCTGTTATCACTGTAATCTCCTGTTACCACTGTAATCTCCTGTTATCACTGTAATCTCCTGTTATCACTGTAATCTCCTGTTATCACTGTAATCTCCTGTTATCACTGTAATCTCCTGTTACCACTGTAATCTCCTGTTGTCACTGTAATCTCCTGTTATCACTGTAATCTCCTGTTATCACTGTAATCTCCTGTTATCACTGTAATCTCCTGTTATCACTGTAATCTCCTGTTATCACTGTAATCTCCTGTTACCACTGTAATCTCCTGTTGTCACTGTAATCTCCTGTTGTCACTGTAATCTCCTGTTGTCACTGTAATCTCCTGTTATCACTGTAATCTCCTGTTACCACTGTAATATCCTGTTACTGTAATCTCCTGTTATCACTGTAATCTCCTGTTATCACTGTAATCTCCTGTTATCACTGTAATCTCCTGTTATCACTGTAATCTCCTGTTACTGTAATCTCCTGTTACTGTAATATCCTGTTACTGTAATATCCTGTTACTGTAATATCCTGTTACTGTAATATCCTGTTACTGTAATATCCTGTTACTGTAATCTCCTGTTACTGTAATCTCCTGTTATCACTGTAATCTCCTGTTATCACTGTAATCTCCTGTTATCACTGTAATCTCCTGTTACTGTAATCTCCTGTTATCACTGTAATCTCCTATTACTGTAATCTCCTGTTATCACTGTAATCTCCTGTTACTGTAATCTCCTGTTATCACTGTAAAGCTGCTGGGAAACTCTGTAGTGTTAAAGCGCTGTATAAATGAACGAGACTTGGTGACGGTGAATTATGTCTTTCTAAGATCTGTTGGTCTAGGTTGTTTTTAATTGTTGATTGTTTTTGTTGCTATTTTGTGTATTTTCTCTTTACAGTATATCAGTATGTGCATTCCTAACACTAGAAATGTAACGTTTCTTCAGCTAGGGGTTAAATTAACATGCCTTTAATTATAGCAGCAATATTTCTTTTCTTTCAGCATTTCTGCTGTTTCCTATAGGACACTGAATCTGTTTTTGGCAGAAGTGAGAATCTTTTACACAAGTGACCAGCAGGCCTTATAAGCTCCGGAAAATATCAGGCCTGAGGTTAATATACGTATAAAAATAGATTTTGGTTGTGGCTGTGCGTCTGTGATATGGATGGTTTCTTCAGCTCACATCTGTTGTGAGATTCCTGAGATGTTTTTCTCAGTCTCTGAGGAACTGTGCTGTATATTCCCATCCAAAGGAAACACTTTACACACTAAATAGGACGAAGCTCTTTTTTCTTAATTCTACTAGTTACTAGACTAGGCTAGAAGAACTAGTCTACTAGCTCTATTTTATTATTATTATTATTATTATTATTATTATGAGTAGAGTTATTGCAGAATACTGACATACTGATGTGTTTTTCTGAAGGACTGAAGGGAAGCCTAAACTTATACATGCTGTGTACAACCTTTTTTTTCTTAAAGGTATAGCGGAGGATCTTTCCGCATTTTAGAGAAGACCCGCCCTCTCCAATTTTTTTTAAAAATGCACATGCGCAACACTCTATTTGCTCCCGAGAGGGAACGCCTATTAAACGTGTGCACGAGAGCTAGCATCTCTAATCATAGCTTACATTAACTTTTACTAGCAGTGATTTTAAATGGATTTCTCCAAATAGCATGACAAACTTTACCTGTCTAGTTGAATCTTCGCGACTGCGGCATCAGTGGGAAGCCCAACCTGTGCTTTTAGCGCACGCCAGCGTGTGAAATATTCACCCAAAATCACTCTGGTCTTGTTTCTATATTCTGCGGCCTTTCTCTTCTTATCATACACTTCGTATACATTTTTTCTCTTTCGACCCTCAGCCATTTTCAAAGGAATGGCTGAAACCGTAACTCATCACACATAATACACCTGAAAGTGCGCATGCGCAGAAAGCGAAAACTACGTACGGCGGCCTTACGTAAACATATCACCAGAATGATTGACAACTAGGAGGACCAATAGTCTTGATGATCCACCCGGAAAAAGAAAATCCTCCACAATACCTTTAATAATAAAGTTTTTAAGTAGAACAAATTTGATCTTTAGAATACAGATAGGCTATTAGTATTATTAGTATCAGTATCCCTCTCTGGAAGATGGTGGAGGAGCTGAACATGCAGCAACATTGAAAGCACGAGTCCTGATTGTTCTGGGAGTTGTGATATATTGTCTCTGATCTATTACCTACAGTAGATGGCGGTAATGCTCTTTTTAAGAATGCGAACCGCCAATAAGCCCGAAGAAGAAGAAGTACACCCATAAAAGAAGAAGAAGAACAAAAAAACAAAATGGCAGATTATTATGAGCAGGCCCACCCGGTCTCAGCCATATATACAGCTGCGAGGAGGATGGGGAAAACAGTGGCCTTCACTTCCCAGAGCCAAGTTGAATTGGACCACGGGCTCAGGTAATGAGGTCAGGTCTGGCTTGCCAGGCTATGAGTTTACTACTGTGTTTGTGTATGTTACACCCATAAAAGAAGAAGAAACGTTGAACAAAAAAACAAAATGGCAGATTATTATGAGGAGGCCCACCCGGTCTCTGCGCTGTACACGGCTGCGAGGAGGATGGGAAAGCCTGTGTCCTTCCCCTCACTTGAAGTGGAATTGGACCACGGGCTCAGGTAACTAATCTAGTGATATAGCCGCTGTTTCTGTGAGTTTACTACTGTGTTTGTCAGAACTGTTCCTCGTGATTTCACCAAATGATCAAATGAAGACAAAACATTAATTACATTTCTTTTAATCATATGAAATTGAACAAACTTTTTTTGTCAAACAACGTGCTGCACAATGAGCTTTACTGTTAAAATTAAAACATGGAAGAAAAATGTATTATTCCTTAAAATATAAAGTTGAGATCATAATTTATTTGTATTAGTGTTAGTATTATTACATTGAGATGCATATAAATTCTACTGTACAACAGTAATATATTTCTGTCAAGTTAAACCGAACTTTTATTTTGACGGGTTGCCGTGAAGACCTTTGAGTTTCTGTGTTTATGACATGACGATAGATTTCTCAAATGAAGCGGTTAAATGCTCACGGAGCGGATCTAGAGTCTGGAGAGGAAGTTCATGCATTCGTGTCCTCATATAGGCAAAAACAACAGGTCGAGCGTCTATATAAAGGCTAGATGTCTCGTCCGCGCTGTTGGCCAATGGTGGTGGACGTCCGCACCTGGCGGCCATCTTGTCACAGGCTGCTCGCTCACTCGTAACATTGTGTTTATGGTGCATGTACTTTTTAAATAACCATAACTTGCTCAATTTTCTACCAGGTTGGTTTGTTATAAACGTCAGAGATGTAGTTATGACACTGCACACTTATGGATAATTATGTATTAATTATGTTAACATTCATTATAGGCTAGTATTATAGCCACGTTAATAACGTTAGTAAGAAACCAAACCGTTTGTAAATCCGTCCAGATTTCAGCGAGATAAGAGTATTTGTGCAGATAACTCGCAGTGTGTGTGTGTGTGTGTGTGTGTGTGTGTGTGTGTGTGTGTGTGTGTAATGAAACTGCGCGTCGTCTGCAGTTCATTCATTCACACACACAGTGATTCATATTTAAATAGTATTTTAGCCGTTTAATATTCACACACTAGTCTATCGCGATTTGATTTCAAGTGTACTAAACTGCTCTATCGCGAAAAGCATAGCCGCTAAAGTTACTACATGGAGCTCTTGCGTCCAGTTTCTTTTTTTTTTCGGGGAATTTTTTCTTTTCTTTCATTCCTTCAGAGGGGGGCGGCCCGCCCCCTCAAAACTCTGACAACCACAATCCAATTGGCACATCAGTGTCTGCTTTCCATTTCAAAGCAATACATTTTTTAGCTATTATTAACAACATTTCAGTAAGCTTAATAGCTTGTCTGTTTCGGAGGTTAGAGTTGGTAAAATGGCCTAATAAACACACCTCTGGATCCATTGGGAAATCAATTCCATGAACCTGTGATATGCTATCACATACTTGCACCCAAAACCCCTTAACTTTAGGACTCAACCAGGTGGAATGCAAAAATGTCCCTTCTTCTGTACCACATCTGAAGCAGAGGGTGAAATAGTGTAGTAAAGCTGGTGTAAAAAATTAAACTGAATTAATCTTTACCTAAAATTCAAGGTTGAGGTGACCCCATCTTTACATCATTGAGCCCACAGGTCCCCATCTATTCTTACCCCCAAACCCTGCTCCCATCTCCTCCTGGATTTATCTGGGTCATCTAAAGGCTGATTTGAGATCAGAGCTTCATATATTCTAGAGATTGGTTTATATAGTGGTTTGCATATTTGGATTTTATAACATTCTTTTAAATACAGCATCTTGAAAAAGGGACATTTCTTTATTTGCCTAGTTAATTTAGGCCGTTTACTGGCCCTCGTGTGCTTCCAAACCGGCATGAAGAACGTAGATTTACATTCAGCCTCATTTCTGCCTTCATCTGTGTTTAGCACACACATTCATGTTTTATTGTGGATTACAGATGAAAATGTAAAACTTTGGGTTTTATTCATACATTATTATATATCGTGTTATTTCCTTAATTCATTTTAAATAAACTCTGATCCTTCAGAAACACTGCCAAGATGCTGAAGAAACCTTTCTTCTTAAATCCCAGCTGGAAAAGGCTGTGCTGCTTCATGAAGTGTGGAAACTGCCATACAGCTTCAGTTTCAGGATTCACTCATTAACTACCATCTCTAGAAACATTATAAATGCTGAAAAATATCAATTTCTCTTCTGTTTGTCTTCAATAATCTGAGGCCAAACTTTCCTTCATGTAGATGTTAGCTGGACAAAAACTCATGAGCAAATGGGTAAGAGACTCAATGTTTTGTCAAAAGTTTCTCCCATAATGAGCAAAACAGAGACCCAAACTGATTTAAAAAATAAAGACACAAACAGCCCAGAAGAGACTGGAGCTGACAGGAGGAAACATTATATTACCATACCGCAGGAGGAAAATGACAGAGATAGAGAGCGATCTGAGTGTCAGACAGACACTGACTCTCCACAAGAGCTTTTTAAAGCTTCTGTCCTCCATTACAGCTGTGATCAATGAGTCTTCCAGCATTCTGATTGGTGGAGGAGGACGAGTGGGAGGAGCCTAGAGTAATCAGTCAGAGTGAGTAATCAGCTCCTTTACTCCTCATCTCTCTCTTTCTCTCTCAATTAATGTTTTCAGGTTAAAGTCGGTGAAATGGGGAAGTTTCGTAAGATGTGTTCAGACTGCTATGACAAATGAGATTTTTTGTACATCCAGATTTTATCCAGATGCATTTTTGAAAGTCTGGACAGTGACAAACACATGAAATCTGATGTTTTCAGCATACTGTTGGAGTGTGTGTGAAAGAGCAGCGCTTCAAATACATGTGTATAAAATATTACTGCTGTGCTGTTTGAAAACGTCTGGTGTTGAAGCTTAATTTCTCGTTAATTTAGCAACTCTATCAAATAAATACCTAGGGTTGTATTTGTTTTAAGGCCTTTCTGTAAGCAATAGCACTGTCTTTCAACAAAATATAAAAATACCTCTAGTTTAGTTTTCTTCCAGCTACGCTCCATGTTTCTGGCTGCTCTCTTAAGGGCCGGAGTGTGCTCGCTGTACCACGGCGTTGGACTATTTTCTTTAATCTTCTTTAAGCGCAAAAACTTCTTTACTGCGTCTAAAGTGCTGGAAAAGAGAGAGTTAAAAGTTTCTGTCGCAATATCGAGTTCTTCTAAGCTATCCGGGATGCTGAGATGATGAAACTGATTAGGAATATTATTAATAAAGCAATCTTTAGTGGCAGAAGTGATAGGTCTAACGTATTTATAACACGGAGTCGGCTTTGCAGCCTTGGCTAAATTCAATTCAATTCAATTCAATTCAATTCAAATTTATTTGTATAGCGCTTTTCACAATACATATTGTTTCAAAGCAGCTTTACAGAAAGTGCATTTCAGAAATGTACATAGAAGAATATAGTTAGTTAATCATCATGTATTAATTTAGGGCATAACATATCGCCGGCGTCGAGTCGTCTCTTCACAGGCGTCGAGTCGTCTCTTCACAGGCGTCGAGTCGTCTCTTCACAGGCGTCGAGTCGTCTCTTCACAGGCGTCGAGTCGTCTCTCCACAGGCGTCGAGTCGTCTCTTCACAGGCGTCGAGTCGTCTCTTCACAGGCGTCGAGTCGTCTCTTCACAGGCGTCGAGTCGTCTCTTCACAGGCGTCGAGTCGTCTCTACACAGGCGTCGAGTCGTCTCTTCACAGGCGTCGAGTCGTCTCTCCACAGGCGTCGAGTCGTCTCTTCACAGGCGTCGAGTCGTCTCTTCACAGGCGTCGAGTCGTCTCTTCACAGGCGTCGAGTCGTCTCTTCACAGGCGTCGAGTCGTCTCTTCACAGGCGTCGAGTCGTCTCTACACAGGCGTCGAGTCGTCTCTTCACAGGCGTCGAGTCGTCTCTTCACAGGCGTCGAGTCGTCTCTTCACAGGCGTCGAGTCGTCTCTTCACAGGCGTCGAGTCGTCTCTTCACAGGCGTCGAGTCGTCTCTACACAGGCGTCGAGTCGTCTCTTCACAGGCGTCTAGTCGTCTCTTCACAGGCGTCGAGTCGTCTCTTCACAGGCGTCGAGTCGTCTCTTCACAGGCGTCGAGTCGTCTCATCACAGGCGTCGAGTCGTCTCTTCACAGGCGTCTAGTCGTCTCTCCACAGGCGTCGAGTCGTCTCTTCACAGGCGTCGAGTCGTCTCTTCACAGGCGTCGAGTCGTCTCTTCACAGGCGTCGAGTCGTCTCTTCACAGGCGTCGAGTCGTCTCTTCACAGGCGTCGAGTCGTCTCTTCACAGGCGTCGAGTCGTCTCTTCACAGGCGTCGAGTCGTCTCTTCACAGGCGTCGAGTCGTCTCTTCACAGGCGTCGAGTCGTCTCTTCACAGGCGTATAGTCGTCTCTTCACAGGCGTCGAGTCGTCTCTTCACAGGCGTCGAGTCGTCTCTTCACAGGCGTCGAGTCGTCTCTCCACAGGCGTCGAGTCGTCTCTACACAGGCGTCGAGTCGTCTCTTCACAGGCGTCGAGTCGTCTCTTCACAGGCGTCGAGTCGTCTCTTCGCAGGCGTCGAGTCGTCTCTACACAGGCGTCGAGTCGTCTCTTCACAGGCGTCGAGTCGTCTCTTCACAGGCGTCGAGTCGTCTCTTCACAGGCGTCGAGTCGTCTCTTCACAGGCGTCGAGTCGTCTCTTCACAGGCGTCGAGTCGTCTCTACACAGGCGTCGAGTCGTCTCTTCACAGGCGTCGAGTCGTCTCTTCACAGGCGTCGAGTCGTCTCTTCACAGGCGTCGAGTCGTCTCTTCACAGGCGTCGAGTCGTCTCTTCACAGGCGTCGAGTCGTCTCTACACAGGCGTCGAGTCGTCTCTTCACAGGCGTCGAGTCGTCTCATCACAGGCGTCGAGTCGTCTCTTCACAGGCGTCGAGTCGTCTCTTCACAGGCGTCGAGTCGTCTCTTCACAGGCGTCGAGTCGTCTCTTCACAGGCGTCGAGTCGTCTCTTCACAGGCGTCGAGTCGTCTCTTCACAGGCGTCGAGTCGTCTCTTCACAGGCGTCGAGTCGTCTCTTCACAGGCGTCGAGTCGTCTCTTCACAGGCGTCGAGTCGTCTCTTCACAGGCGTCGAGTCGTCTCTTCACAGGCGTATAGTCGTCTCTTCACAGGCGTATATTCGTCTCTTCACAGGCGTCGAGTCGTCTCTTCACAGGCGTATAGTCGTCTCTTCACAGGCGTCGAGTCGTCTCTTCACAGGCGTCGAGTCGTCTCTTCACAGGCGTCGAGTCGTCTCTTCACAGGCGTCGAGTCGTCTCTTCACAGGCGTTTAGTCGTCTCTACACAGGCGTCGAGTCGTCTCTTCACAGGCGTATATTCGTCTCTTCACAGGCATCGAGTCGTCTCTTCACAGGCGTTTAGTCGTCTCTTCACAGGCGTCGAGTCGTCTCTTCACAGGCGTATATTCGTCTCTTCACAGGCATCGAGTCGTCTCTTCACAGGCGTCGAGTCGTCTCTTCACAGGCGTATATTCGTCTCTTCACAGGCATCGAGTCGTCTCTTCACAGGCGTTTAGTCGTCTCTACACAGGCGTCGAGTCGTCTCTTCACAGGCGTCGAGTCGTCTCTTCACAGGCGTCGAGTCGTCTCTTCACAGGCGTATAGTCGTCTCTTCACAGGCGTATATTCGTCTCTTCACAGGCGTCGAGTCGTCTCTTCACAGGCGTTTAGTCGTCTCTACACAGGCGTCGAGTCGTCTCTTCACAGGCGTCGAGTCGTCTCTTCACAGGCGTCGAGTCGTCTCTTCACAGGCGTCGAGTCGTCTCTTCACAGGCGTCGAGTCGTCTCTTCACAGGCGTCGAGTCGTCTCTTCACAGGCGTCGAGTCGTCTCTTCACAGGCATCGAGTCGTCTCTTCACAGGCGTTTAGTCGTCTCTTCACAGGCGTCGAGTCGTCTCTTCACAGGCGTCGAGTCGTCTCTTCACAGGCGTCGAGTCGTCTCTTCACAGGCGTCGAGTCGTCTCTTCACAGGCGTCGAGTCGTCTCTTCACAGGCGTTTAGTCGTCTCTACACAGGCGTCGAGTCGTCTCTTCACAGGCGTATAGTCGTCTCTTCACAGGCGTATATTCGTCTCTTCACAGGCATCGAGTCGTCTCTTCACAGGCGTCGAGTCGTCTCTTCACAGGCGTATATTCGTCTCTTCACAGGCATCGAGTCGTCTCTTCACAGGCGTTTAGTCGTCTCTACACAGGCGTCGAGTCGTCTCTTCACAGGCGTCGAGTCGTCTCTTCACAGGCGTCGAGTCGTCTCTTCACAGGCGTATAGTCGTCTCTTCACAGGCGTATATTCGTCTCTTCACAGGCGTCGAGTCGTCTCTTCACAGGCGTTTAGTCGTCTCTTCACAGGCGTCGAGTCGTCTCTTCACAGGCGTCGAGTCGTCTCTTCACAGGCGTCGAGTCGTCTCTTCACAGGCGTTTAGTCGTCTCTACACAGGCGTCGAGTCGTCTCTTCACAGGCGTATAGTCGTCTCTTCACAGGCGTATATTCGTCTCTTCACAGGCATCGAGTCGTCTCTTCACAGGCGTTTAGTCGTCTCTTCACAGGCGTCGAGTCGTCTCTTCACAGGCGTCGAGTCGTCTCTTCACAGGCGTCGAGTCGTCTCTTCACAGGCGTCGAGTCGTCTCTTCACAGGCGTCGAGTCGTCTCTTCACAGGCGTTTAGTCGTCTCTACACAGGCGTCGAGTCGTCTCTTCACAGGCGTATAGTCGTCTCTTCACAGGCGTATATTCGTCTCTTCACAGGCGTCGAGTCGTCTCTTCACAGGCGTCTAGTCGTCTCTACACAGGCGTCGAGTCGTCTCTTCACAGGCGTCGAGTCGTCTCTTCACAGGCGTCGAGTCGTCTCTTCACAGGCGTCGAGTCGTCTCTTCACAGGCGTCGAGTCGTCTCTTCACAGGCGTCGAGTCGTCTCTTCACAGGCGTCGAGTCGTCTCTTCACAGGCGTTTAGTCGTCTCTACACAGGCGTCGAGTCGTCTCTTCACAGGCGTCGAGTCGTCTCTTCACAGGCGTCTAGTCATCTCTTCACAGGCGTCGAGTCGTCTCTTCACAGGCATCGAGTCGTCTCTTCACAGGCGTATAGTCGTCTCTTCACAGGCGTATAGTCGTCTCTTCACAGGCGTATATTCGTCTCTTCACAGGCGTCGAGTCGTCTCTTCACAGGCGTCGAGTCGTCTCTTCACAGGCGTCGAGTCGTCTCTTCACAGGCGTATAGTCGTCTCTTCACAGGCGTCGAGTCGTCTCTTCACAGGCGTCGAGTCGTCTCTTCACAGGCGTCGAGTCGTCTCTTCACAGGCGTCGAGTCGTCTCTTCACAGGCGTCGAGTCGTCTCTTCACAGGCGTTTAGTCGTCTCTACACAGGCGTCGAGTCGTCTCTTCACAGGCGTATAGTCGTCTCTTCACAGGCGTATATTCGTCTCTTCACAGGCGTCGAGTCGTCTCTTCACAGGCGTCTAGTCGTCTCTACACAGGCGTCGAGTCGTCTCTTCACAGGCGTCGAGTCGTCTCTTCACAGGCGTCGAGTCGTCTCTTCACAGGCGTCGAGTCGTCTCTTCACAGGCGTCGAGTCGTCTCTTCACAGGCGTCGAGTCGTCTCTTCACAGGCGTCGAGTCGTCTCTTCACAGGCGTTTAGTCGTCTCTACACAGGCGTCACAGGCGTATAGTCGTCTCTTCACAGGCGTCGAGTCGTCTCATCGCAGGTGTTGGAGCGTCTGAAGTCTCCGTGAGAGGCTGGATACAAACTGGAGCTGACGAACGCTATTTACCTCGGGACTAGCGTCCCGAGATAACAGCAGAAAAGCAGATGGGAAATAATTAGCGTAGCTGCTGTTCATAATATTAATGCATTCGATCTGATTCAACAATCGAAGGTAAGCATTATGTGGATGCTTGGCTAAAGAGATGCGTCTTTAATCTAGTTTTGAACTGGGAGAGCGAGTCTGAGCCACGAACAGTATCAGGAAGGCTATTCCAGAGTTTAGGAGCTAAATGTGAGAACGCCCTCCCTCCTTTAGTGGACTTAGATATCCTAGGAATGACCAGAAGCCTCGAATTTAGTGATCTTAACGAACGCGATGGATTGTAGGGCGATAGAAGGTCCATTAAATACACAGGAGCTAAACCATTTAGGGCTTTATAGGTCAGTAGTAGTACTTTGTAATTGATACGGAACTTAATAGGTAACCAGTGCAGAGATGATAGAATCGGTGTTATATGATCATATTTTCTTGACCTAGTAAGAACTCTAGCGGCTGCATTTTGCACTAACTGTAGCTTGTTTATTGAAGATGCAGGACAACCAGCTAATAAAGCATTACAGTAATCTAGTCTCGAGGTCATGAATGCATGAACTAACTTTTCTGCATCGGAAACAGATAGCATGTTACGTAATTTAGCAATGTTTCTAAGGTGGAAAAAGGCAGTTCTTGTAACATATGAAATATGATTTTCGAAAGACAAGTTGCGGTCTAGTATAACACCCAGGTCTTTTACTGTAGTCGATAAGGTAAAAGGACATCCTTCTAAATTAAAGTTGTATTGTAAGAGATTTTGTGGGTAGTTTTTTGGACCAATAAGTAATACCTCCGTTTTATCTGGATTTAATAGCAGGAAATTACACGTCATCCAGCATTTTATATCTTTAAGATGTAATTTACATGAGACTAGATAATGATCTGAGATGTCATCGCTCTGCTGCAGAATTTCAACAGCATCAACATCTATTCCTTGTGATAGTATTAGATCTAGAGTATGATTACGACAATGAGTAGGTCCCGACACGTGTTGTCTAACTCCAATTGAGTTTACAATGTCTTTAAATGCCAATCCCAAAGCATCTTTTTCATTATCTACATGTATATTAAAATCACCAACAATTAGTACTTTATCTGCAGCCAATACTAATTCTGATAGAAAGTCACCAAATTCTTTGATAAAGTCTTTGTGGTGCCCTGGTGGCCTGTACACAGTAGCCAGCAGAATTCTCAAATGCGATTTATCGTTTACACTATATATTTTTACATAAAGAACCAACACTTCAAAAGAACTATATTTGAAACTAGATATCTGAGTAATTCTGAAAATATTACTATAAATTACAGCAACACCTCCCCCTTTGCCTTTCAGATGAGGCTCATGTTTATAACCGTAATCTTGTGGGGTTGACTCATTTAAAGTAATGTAATCGTTTGGTTTTAGCCAGGTTTCTGTCAAACACAGCACATCTAGATTATAATCTGAAATCATCATTAACTATGAGCGATTTTGAAGTAAGGGATCGATAATGTGTCAATTATGTAGGCTATTTTATTTTGTGTGTGTATTTGTATACAATCCTTTGCCAATGTTCTAATGTTATTGTTACTCGACATTAATTTAAAAATTTGTAAAAATTAAACCCCGCACAGTAGGTAGCGCTATAAACCTACAACCTTTGTTTGTTTGTTAGCCGCCAGTAAACGCATAAAAGAAGAAGAAACGTGGACGAAAAAAAAACGATGGCACAAGCACACCACCCCATCACGCTAATGTATACCGTCGGCCAGAGGACAGGCCAGGAGGTTTCCTTCGTGGGGGAAGGCTGTAGTGGACCGGCACACTTCCCCAGGTAACACACATCTAGTGCTGAACTCTTAACAGCTGCTGCTTCTGTGCGGTGAGGCTCTCGACTGCATTGTCCAGTCACTCGGGTTGCTTGTGTTGCTTATTTCAATCGTATCTTTGGTCAGTGGTATCTATTGCGATTATTTGTTGTTTAATTACTGAGTGTTTACTTGTCTTTAATAATGATTGGAATGTATATTAGGCTAGTTGCTTTTCTATGGTGTTTTTAAACCAGTCAAACAAAAGTTTTTTGTTCATATTCAGCTACAAATAAATGTTTTGCAATAAGACTAAATGTGAATGATATCCAATTTTTTTTATTGTTTTTTTTTTTTTACCTTATTGGAATTGAAATTAAGAATCGTTCAAATTCTAATGATACGCAACCCAATACTCTCCGGTCTGCGACGTTCACATTGGCTAGATATAATGAATGTTTTAATCATAGACTGTAAAGGTTTTAATATGAAAGAGGAGATGGTGGTCTATCAGAGGCGAATGTGAGCAGTTTCATCAGATGTGTAAGGTGAATTATTTGTAAACCTACGCCAACAGGAGAATACATCTATATGTTTCTAAATATATGCAAACTGTTCCTCGAGATTTCTAAATAAAAGTTTAAATCATCGCTCTGAGTTTGCATGTTTTGAAGTCCACATGTTCTTGTTGAAGAAATTACAGTCTCTGTAGCATTTCTATCGTAAAGTGGTCAAATATTACAGATGAACTGAACATGTAAATGAAATGTTTGTCAGTATTTCAGCAAGGATTAGATCTCAGGGTGTCCGCGGGTCCTTAAAAAGTCTTAAATTCGATTTTTAAAATTTAAGGCCATAAAAAGTCTTAAATAGTCTTATTTTTACTTATGAAAGGTCTTATATTTTCGATGGCAATTTGAATTAGACATATCTAAATGTTTTCCAAATTAGAACCATCTATTACCGTACTTTATTTCTTATTCTTTCTTTGTGGATTTGACATTGCGCGTCACATTCGCGGCAGCATTGCGTCTGTCTCCTGCACGCGAGAGGAGAGAAGCAGCAAGCTGGTAAATGTCCGTTCAATTCTAAGTTCATTCTTTATGTGTGTAGTGGTGTGCAATGCAATGTGTATTGTCTATTATGATATTGTAATCATTGTTTTAACGATGTACGAGTCACTGCGAGCTAACATCGCTTTTGTCTCTCGTGCTTTCACTGCGTTATGTGACTGCGGTCACGCCATTTATGCATATAAATATATTGCGCGTCTACACGAGGTTGCGTGGTAGGCGAAAGGTGTAGCCTATGCGCTTGGTGTCGGCAGACTTAAAAAATAAATAAATCAAATCAAATTGTTTTCTGCAAACTCCAACAGATTATTGTTCTACATCTCACTGACTACCACTGCGATGATTTTCATGTTGTTATACTGTTTTATTCTTTAATAATTGCTAATCTTGTGGGGTTGACTCATTTAAAGTAATGTAATCGTTTGGTTTTAGCCAGGTTTCTGTCAAACACAGCACATCTAGATTATAATCTGAAATCATATCATTATCTATGAGCGATTTTGAAGTAAGGGATTGAATATTCAGCAACCCAAGCTTTATCATTTGCTCATCTGTATTATATCTGTTTTTTATTTGTTGAACATCAATTACATTTTTAACCTTAGATGGGTTTGGACGTTTTTTGGATTTCCAAATTCGGGGAACAGACACAGTCTCTATATGATGATATCTAGGTGAAAGAGGCTCTATGTGATGGGATTTATCTGACCTTGGTGACGTGAGGCCGCTAGCAGACGGTCGGTTTAGCCAGTCTGTCTGCTTCCTGACCTGAGCCCCAGATTGTCATGTTTGAGCTCTAAGACTATGAGCCAAATTACTAGAGAGAAGAGCAGCACCAGCCCAGGAGGGATGAATACCATCTCTTTTCAACAGGTCAGGCTTGCCCAAAAAACTTTTCCAATTGTCTATGAATTCTACATTATTAAGCGGACACCAATTAGACAGCCAGCCTAATTGGTCCATCCTTGTGTTTGTGTTCGAAGCGGCTAGTGGTGCGATGGACAGTGCACAACCAGGTTCAGACCTCAGGTCTGGGCCTTGGATTCTTATTTCCCCTAACCAATGTTCTAATGTTATTCGAGGATTAATAAAAAATAAATAAAAAAACTCGGACATTAGGTGGCGCTATGAACCTACAACGCACTGAGGTACACACACACACACACACACATCTTGACCTCATCTCATTGTGTCCTCACTGTCATGATCACGTGTCAACACACCTGTCAGTCTCTCTTCTCACGGTCTCTCAGGTTCCACTACCGAGTGCGTTTGGGGGACCGCTTCTTCCCCCTCATGAGCGGCTCGTCAAAGCGGCAGGCCAGAGAGCAGGCGGCCCAAGCGGTGTTCCTGGGTGTAGCGGAGAGGGAGGAGAGGCCGCCCGCCTAGGAACACTCCCTCAATCTCTCTCACACACACACACACTCTCTGATCAGTCTCTACATAATCAGACGCTCCGCTAAAGCTTTCCTCTGTCTGTGTAAATGCTGAAATCTGCTGCGTGCGTGTCGTGTGTGTGTGTGTGTGTGTGTGTGTGTGTGTGTGTTCAGTTTCAGCTCGTCCTGTGTTTTGATTCATCTTCTATTGTGCAAATGATTCATTTGTGTTTGTTTCAATTTACATTTCAGATCCTGCTGGAGTAATAAATAAAAATGAATAAATATTTTTTTGAAAAATTTCTGGTTTTGTTTCTATATTTTTTTCCCAATAATTTGGTTTATATAGAAGTTTTATTTATATATCGCCTTTCCATAGCTCAAGGTCGCTTCACATTGTACACTACAATACATTTACACACACATTACAATCACATAAGGACACATAGTCACATTATCCAAAATACTTTAATAGATGTGTTTTGGCCTGTCAGAGCTGGTGTAAGATACATCTGAATGTCATCAGCATAGCAATGAAATTGAAGTCCATGCCTGCGTATGATGTGGATATATATATATATATAACATTACCTTATATATTAAAAAGATATACACAAAAATTTGGGACATTCCCCAATAATATCTGTTAACTGCTCAAAGTACTTTTAGCTCTGAAACATTAATTATTTGACACATTCACGCAATATTCTTCCCATTTTTTAACATTTTAAACAATGAATAAAAATTGCCTTGCCTCATTTACAAATAACTTAAATTAGTGACAAAATAACTTAAATCAGTGACAAAAAACATAAATACAAAAACTTAATTATATTATTTTTTTTCAATCATTCTCTCAAGTAAAGTAAACAGTCTGTCCATTCGATCCCTGCTCTCTTGTGCTCTCCTCTCCTTTGTTTCCCTTTGATACCTCATGTCCTCCCTCATTAGCTCAATGAGCTCGTCGCTGCCTCTTCTCCTGTTGGCTGGGGCTCTGGCTGCTGGGTCTGGGACTGCTGGGGCTCTGGCTGCTGGGTCTGGGACTGCTGGGGCTCTGGCTGCTGGGTCTGGGACTGCTGGGGCTCTGGCTGCTGGGGCTCTGGCTGCTGGGGCTCTGGCTGCTGGGTCTGGGACTGCTGGGGCTCTGGCTGCTGGGTCTGGGACTGCTGGGGCTGCGGCTGCTGGGGCTCTGGCTGCTGGGGCTCTGGCTGCTGGGGCTCTGGCTGCTGGGGCTCTGGCTGCTGGGTCTGGGACTGCTGGGTCTGGGACTGCTGGGTCTGGGACTGCTGGGTCTGGGACTGCTGGGTCTGGGACTGCTGGGTCTGGGACTGCTGGGTCTGGGACTGCTGGGTCTGGGACTGCTGGGGCTCTGGCTGCTGGGTCTGGGACTGCTGGGTCTGGGACTGCTGGGTCTGGGACTGCTGGGTCTGGGACTGCTGGGGCTCTGGCTGCTGGGTCTGGGACTGCTGGGGCTGCGGCTGCTGGGGCTCTGGCTGCTGGGGCTCTGGCTGCTGGGGCTCTGGCTGCTGGGGCTCTGGCTGCTGGGGCTGCGGCTGCTGGGGCTCTGGCTGCTGGGGCTCTGGCTGCTGGGGCTCTGGCTGCTGGGGCTCTGGCTGCTGGGGCTCTGGGGCTCTGGCTGCTGGGGCTCTGGCTGCTGGGGCTCTGGGGCTCTGGCTGCTGGGGCTCTGGCTGCTGGGGCTCTGGCTGCTGGGGCTCTGGCTGCTGGGGCTCTGGCTGCTGGGGCTCTGGCTGCTGGGGCTCTGGCTGCTGGGGCTCTGGCTGCTGGGGCTCTGGCTGCTGGGGCTCTGGCTGCTGGGGCTCTGGCTGCTGGGGCTCTGGCTGCTGGGGCTCTGGCTGCTGGGGCTCTGGCTGCTGGGGCTCTGGCTGCTGGGGCTGCGGCTGCTGGGGCTGCGGCTGCTGGGGCTGCGGCTGCTGGGGCTCTGGCTGCTGGGGCTGCGGCTGCTGGGGCTCTGGCTGCTGGGGCTGCGGCTGCTGGGGCTGCGGCTGCTGGGGCTGCGGCTGCTGGGGCTGCGGCTGCTGGGGCTCTGGCTGCTGGGGCTGCGGCTGCTGGGGCTGCGGCTGCTGGGGCTGGCTCTTTATCCTGGTCAGCCACCGCTGAACTTGGCCCAGGTTTGTCCTCAGGGATGGAGGCAATTAGGATAGGGGGGTTGTTGGAAGGCCTCTGTCCCAAGACCTCATCCATGTGGACAAACCAGGGCCAAGTTGCAGCAGTGGATTTCCCGCTCACCCCCTCACCTGTCCCAGGACACTTGCAATCCTAAGGCAGAGCAAATACACCATACCTGTTGTTAACAAGAAGAACACCACAATACATTTCAGCAAAGATGTGTCAATTAACTTGCTTACTTTGTATTTTTTTTTAAGTTGTCCCATTTTCTTTTGGCCTGCAAGGGAGTGACCTTCCCTTGCAGGTCCATTTTCTCCAGAATTCTCCTAAAAAAAAAAGAGAAAAAGGTTAGGGTTAGGACTTTACGAAAAATATTAAGACAGGGGTGCAATCTTAACATTAGAAAAATCACACAGCAGTACATGCACACAAAATACCAGAAATTATATTCCTGGATCCTCAAGTTTGCTTAAAATGTTTGTTGAAAAAAACACTAAGTGAAAGACTATTGCCTTAACTAGTTCTTGTCTCATTGCTGTGGGCTTTGTACAGGGTGAGGGCTAATTTTTGTATACAAGAGGCAGCTAGTGGAAATATTACAAATGGTTAATGATTTTACCTCCAAGCCACACTGGCCGAGTTTTTGGCCCCTGTAAAGAAGTGGTCATTTTCGGCCCGTAATTTTATAAATGCAGCCGTCTGCTCCTTGGTCCCTGAAACAAAAAGTATTATAACAGGTTTTGCCTCATAAATGAAGCTGCAGTTTTTTAGTTTAAGTTCAGGTTTTTTTAAGAAACATCCCTGGGTTTTAACACTTGTTTTGCTAGCTATTTGGGGTAAATTAAATAATGTATTGCGGACACCACTATGTTTATCTACCACATTTCAGCTGGATTTGTGCTGCTGTTTTATTTACTTCAATATACCCTCCTACTTGAAATTCACTGCATAAAAGTTTATTAATATTGTGTCTTGTTTCTAGTTCAAACATCTAAAAATTCTTAAATCAAGAAGCATTTAGCCTACTAGACAAATAAAACATTTCTTGCTTCGGGGGAAAATAACTTAAAATTAAGTGAGTTTTTGCTTAAAACAATAACATAATTTGCTAATGGGTTAAGATAAATAATCTTAAATCAAACAGAAAACAAGATTATTTTACTTACACCATTTGGCAGATTATTTTGCTTATTTTAAGCAAAAGCTCACTTAATTTAGTTTTTTCCCCCAAAAACAATACAATAACTTCTGCTTGTCTAGTAGCCTAAAAGCTTTTTTTAAAATGTATAATATAAACAAGACCAAAAAACTAAGCAAGAAAAGCATTTTGTACTTTAGTATTTGCTTCATTTAACTCAGGGCTTGATCCATATGTATGCCTTTAACAATTGTTTCGCTAGTTATTTTAATAAATTAATTCACAATACTTACATTTATAACTGAATTCCTCGGTCACCACACAACTAACACCTGCCATTCTAATTGAATAAACTCGCGTGAGTCGCGTCGTCACCGGCGCGCTATGAATTCTGGGGAAGCGTAGGCCGCGAAGTGTCCATTTTTGTACACTTCGTTTGTCCGAGAAACGAAGGGCGCATTTGGGGTCGCATTTGAATGACATACCAAACTTAGTCGCGCCGCGGTGACGCAATTGGCCTTCCAAGCGTGCAGAGTTTGAATTGGGACAGTCTTCTTAGCACTGCTGTGACGCAATCTGCTTTAGAATGCGGCCTTCAAAGGGCGCAGTGTTTGAATTGGGACAGCCTTCGTCGCGGCGCTGTGACGCAATCGGCCTTCAAATGCGGCCTTCGGAGGACGCAGCCTTCACATTGGGACACAGCTTCTGTGTGAATGAATGAACTGCAGACGACGCGCAGTTTCATTTCACACGCGCGCACACACACTCACACACACACACACACACACAGACAGTGCGAGTTATCTGCACAAACACAAATACTCTTATCTCGCTGAAATCTGGACGGATTTACAAACGGTTTGGTTTCTTACTAACGTTATTAACGTGGCTATAATACTAGCTTATAATGAATGTTAACATAATTAATACATAATTATCCATAAGTGTGCAGTGTCATAACTACATCTCTGACGTTTATAACGAACCAACCCGGTAGAAAATTGAGCAAGTTATGGTTATTTAAAAAGTACATGCACCATAAACACAATGTTACGAGTGAGCGAGCAGCCTGTGACAAGATGGCCGCCAGGTGCGGACGTCCACCACCATTGGCCAACAGCGCGGACGAGACATCTAGCCTTTATATAGACGCTCGACCTGTTGTTTTTGCCTATATGAGGACACGAATGCATGAACTTCCTCTCCAGACTCTAGATCCGCTCCGTGAGCATTTAACCGCTTCATTTGAGAAATCTATCGTCATGTCATAAACACAGAAACTCAAAGGTCTTCACGGCAACCCGTCAAAATAAAAGTTCGGTTTAACTTGACAGAAATATATTACTGTTGTACAGTAGAATTTAGATGCATCTCAATGTAATAATAATACTAACACTAATACAAATAAATTATGATCTCAACTTTATATTTTAAGGAATAATACATTTTTCTTCCATGTTTTAAAGGTGCAGTGTGTAAAAATTTTGAGTATTTATTAACAGAAATGCAATATGACATCCATAACTATGTGTTCAGTGGTGTATAAAGAACTTACTTAATAAACCGTAATGTTTTTATTACCTTAGAATGAGGCATTTATATCTACATAGGCGCGGGAATCCCCTTCTATGAAGGTCGCCATATTGTGACGTCATGTTTCTACAGTAGCCGAACGCGAACACACAGCGTTACAGAGCGCGTTTCGTCACTACATTGAAAGAGAAGCCGCAGGAAGCTAGAAGAAGCTAGTCATAAACACCGTGAGTAGTGACTTTTCCCTTGTCAGTGGTGTAAATATGTAGTTGGATTGTTTCATGTAACTTAATTCTTCTCCCTCGCTGTGTTATGGCTTTGCTATGTGGGGATAAATGTGCTGGTTAAGTTCGTGAGACAGCTGATTAGTAGGCTACTCTTGTCATTGACCGTAAAACAGTTACAGGAATCACCAACCCGTCGATCTTGGAAGCATTTTAAGTCGATCGCTTAGAGTTTCCAAAATCAGAGAAAAAAAGCCTATTGTGTGTAGTAAGTGTGTCTAGGGGATGCGGAGGCGCGCGCGATGTCACAATCACGTCATTTTTGCACCTTTGGGCTCATGCGGACGCGTCGAGTTTAAACAAGGCTTTACGCTTTAACCAGCTCAGCCACAGTAACAGCTCATATTAGCCAGCTAAGCTTTTAATACCCTGTTAGAAAAAATATATAGTTGCATAGTTTCATGTGGGTCTTCTCCTTCGCTGTATTATGGGTTTGCTTTGTGGGGATAATCTGCTGGTTACGTTCGTGAGACAATCAGCTGATTACTATTATTATATTATGTAAGGTGCATTGTGTAATATTTCTGAGGATCTATTGACAGAGATGCAATATAAAATCCATAACTATGTTTTCAGTGGTGTATAAAGACCTTACTTAATGAACCGTTATGTTTTTATTACCTTAGAATGAGACATTTATATCTACATAGGCGCGGGAATCCCCTTCTATGAAGGTCTGAAGGTATGTTTCTACCGTAGCTGAAAGCGAACAAACAGCGCTAAAGGAACCTCATTGCTTGACTTACTTCTCTCTGCTGCTGACTCAGACTCAGACGACGACATATTTTGTCTTACGTCGGCCACCGTAGCTTCTCATTCGAGTTTGAAAACCGAGGGATAGGCCGCGAGTGACTTGCTGTTTGCAATTTGCAGGATTCACCACTAGATGCCGCTAAAAATCCCACACTGCACCTTTAATTTTAACAGTAAAGCTCATTGTGCAGCACGTTGTTTGACAAAAAAAGTTTGTTCAATTTCATGATTAAAAGAAATGTAATTAATGTTTTGTCTTCATTTGATCATTTGGTGAAATCACGAGGAACAGTTCTGACAAACACAGTAGTAAACTCACAGAAACAGCGGCTATATCACTAGATTAGTTACCTGAGCCCGTGGTCCAATTCCACTTCAAGTGAGGGGAAGGACACAGGCTTTCCCATCCTCCTCGCAGCCGTGTACAGCGCAGAGACCGGGTGGGCCTCCTCATAATAATCTGCCATTTTGTTTTTTTGTTCTACGTTTCTTCTTCTTTTATGGGTGTAACATACACAAACACAGTAGTAAACTCATAGCCTGGCAAGCCAGACCTGACCTCATTACCTGAGCCCGTGGTCCAATTCAACTTGGCTCTGGGAAGTGAAGGCCACTGTTTTCCCCATCCTCCTCGCAGCTGTATATATGGCTGAGACCGGGTGGGCCTGCTCATAATAATCTGCCATTTTGTTTTTTTGTTCTTCTTCTTCTTCTTTTATGGGTGTACTTCTTCTTCTTTGGGCTTATTGGCGGTTCGCATTCTTAAAAAGAGCATTACCGCCATCTACTGTAGGTAATAGATCAGAGACAATATATCACAACTCCCAGAACAATCAGGACTCGTGCTTTCAATGTTGCTGCATGTTCAGCTCCTCCACCATCTTCCAGAGAGGGATACTGATACTAATAATACTAATAGCCTATCTGTATTCTAAAGATCAAATTTGTTCTACTTAAAAACTTTATTATTAAAGGTATCGCGGAGGATTTTCTTTTTCCGGGTGGATCATCAATACTATTGGTCCTCCTAGTTGTCAATCATTCTGGTGATATGTTTACGTAAGGCGGTCGTACGTGCTCGTCCCTATGTAGTTTTCGCTTTCTGCGCATGCGCACTTTCAGGTGTATTATGTGTGATGAGTTACGGTTTCAGCCATTCCTTTGAAAATGGCTGAGGGTCGAAAGAGAAAAAATGTATACGAAGTGTATGATAAGAAGAGAAAGGCCGCAGAATATAGAAACAAGACCAGAGTGATTTTGGGTGAATATTTCACACGCTGGCGTGCGCTAAAAGCACAGGTTGGGCTTCCCACTGATGCCACAGTCACGAAGATTCTACTAGACAGGGAAAGTTTGTCATGCTATTTGGAGAAATCCATTTAAAAACACTGCTAGTAAAAGTTAATGTATCGTAAGCTATGATTAGCGATGCTAGCCCTGGCACAAGTCATGCACCGCGTAGACACGGTAAACATCTCAATTTGTTTTTTTCTCAAAAATTGGAGAGGGCGGGTCTTCTCTAAAATTCGGAAAGATCCTCCGCTATACCTTTAACCTACCCCCCTCTACTGAGTTTAAAACCATCTTTAATGTTAATTGTTGATTATCTTTCATCTCAAATTCTTCAATTATCTTACTTCTTTCCTCAGAATATTTATTACACTTAATAAGTACATGCTCCACTGTTTCTCTGATTCCACACCATTCACATAATCCCGTAGGATGTTTCTATTGATTAAATCAATTTTGTACGTTTATAAATCACATGCAGTTAGGCCACTGACTTTCTGACCTCTTTGAATTAGATCTCTTTTGTTGCTTTGATTACACATAAAAGACTCTTACTTACAATAGTTGTTCTGTTACTGTATTCATTACAATAATGGTAAATGAACAACATAACTTTATGTATTGTTTATAAAAGGTGGAGAAAAGTGAAGACTTTAGTGATGAACATTAGCCGCGTTTCCACTGCCGGGCCAGGGCCGGGCCGTGCTAGTGCGTGCCAGGGCCAGTCGCGTTTCCACTGTCACTTCCGGGGCTTGATCGGGGCTTACTCGGGGCCAACGGCCAGGATTTCTGGCCCGTCGAATACCTTGGGCCAAAGCGGGCCAGCTCGGGCTAGAGGAGTGGTTACGAACAGAGGCGGGGTTTACCTGAGTCTGGAGACGACAGCGCTGGATGATTTTGTAATAGGCTACTTTTAAAATAGTTTAACTCACTTTCATGTTTGAATGCCTTCTGTTTGTGATGCGATGTGGATTCTGATCACCGTATAAGGTAGAAATATTTATACGCGATGTAAAAGACTATGCGCGCATTGCGCGCTAACCATTACCATAGTAAACATAGTAAACGCTTGAAGATACGCATAGTAAAAAAACATGGTGAACGCTTGAAGAAATCAGACCAATCATAAGGCTATCACAATCATGTTTTTATTCTATCTGTCAGTAGCCTACGTCTCGCTCTTTATATACCGGACTATCATAAAAAAGCAACTTTTTTTCGGGAACTTCCTCTGTTTCTCTGACTGAAAATATAGCCGAGTCGAGAGAGTGCTAAAGCTCCGCAGGTCGTGTTTTTGGTGGCATAGTGCTATATTTGTAGAAAGTATCATTCTTTCTAAATGTGATATTTGTCCTGTAACTACCAAATAAACAGAAACAGCCTCGACTGAATAAGTAAGTGTGTCCTCTTTCTTTTGTGAAATAGACCTAACGGTCATTTATTTCTGTGTGACTAATGTGCAATTTTGACATAACTTAATTCATTATGATCAATGTATCACTTTTTATTGTAAACCTGTGGTAAAACATCGATGCTTGGGTTTTAAATATTCAAGTAAACAACAAAAATGCCAGCAAACGGCCGCTTTTATCATGTTTGTTTTGCGATGCACGCTCTTTCCAGTGATTTCATTCTGATTAGTTTTCTGATAAAACTTCCATTTGTTGGTGAAATGATGGGTTAGTGTGACGTTGTTCCAGAGAGGCGTGTTACGGGCGTGTTTTAGTGACGCGCTGTGGAGATTCTGGCCCGACAGTGGAAACGCAAGCCAGGTGCTACTGGCCCGAGGCTATTAGCCCGGCACGGCCCGTTTAAAGCCCTGGCCTAGCAATGGCCCGACAGTGGAAACGCGGCTAATGAATAATTACATTCTGTTCTAAATGATGGAAGTCACCCAGGAGTATTGAATAAAGATGGTGAAGTTTATTTCAGCTTTGAGTGTTTAATATCTAGGTGTTTTTATGGGAATGTGGATCTTTCAGATCAATTTGAGAAGCTCTTTTGATCATGTTTCACATTTTATTGTGTCATGTAGTGTGGGGCGCTGGTCTCGGTCTCGACTTGGTCTCGCCCTCCCTCGGTCTTGGTCTCGGCCCTTAAGTCTTGGTCTTGTCTCGGTCTTGGTTATTTTTGAGGGTGTGTAGCCCCGCCCTCCAAGCCTATATAAAGCTGGAGTGCACTGGGAGTATTTTCATTTAAAATTCACCTGATGAGAGCTGTGGTGGGCTCGAAACGTGTCGTGAAAACCCTATAATGACACATACAAACAATTCTAAACCTACCATTTTAATTTTCACATATCCCTATATAAAACAGCCCTTATTTATTTAGCCCGGGTTAGTGTGGGACCCGTGTGACGTGTTAAGTGAGCTGTGGGATTTTTTACAGGGCCTGAAAAATAATTTAGGGACGCGTTGGCTGGCTTCGGGCGAGTGTTGGCTGTTGTGTGTATTTTGGGTGTGTGCTTGTGACTCTTGGCGGCCATTAGAACCTGGGCCCGTGCACAGCCGTTTTCGGATCCTTCGGGATTCGAATCCTGGAAGATTTTCCCCTAACCCTAAGACAAGTTCATTTTCATTCTCATGATTTCTCGCTTTCCTCTCTTCTAATTGGCTACCCAACTCTTTTCTACCTCAAAAATATTTTGATTAAGTCCATATTCACATCTTCACTAAACCTACCCGTCACTGCCCTCCCTTGTAGTACCCCACTGAACACGACCCCCCTTCCACACACTAACCCTACCATTTGGGAACCTAGGACGTTTTACCCGGGGCCATACAGCCCTTTCTTGAAGAGCCCAGGCTCTCCTAAACCCGTGGTGTGTGATGTTTCTTTTGGTGGAGGGGTCCTGTTTTTCAGTGGGGCCATGGTATAAGTGTTTTGAGAGTGTGTGGGGAGAACTGGTGTGCTCGGGCCTCGTGTTGGTGCAGTTGTTTGCTCGGAGTGGCCAGCGGTTGGAAGGCCAGTGCATAACCGGGTCCGGACCTTAGGTCCGGGCTCTGGATCTTTTTTCCCCTTACCAGCCAGTGCCTCCAACTCTGGGCTCCGTGTGGACACTGTGCTGACCCCGGCTCGTGGTGCACAAGTTACTGTTACGTCCCTGTGGTCTCGCGCATGTGTGTTTCTTTTGTTTCTCTTTCTCTACGGTCTATCACATTCTTAGGCTTGCGTCACCACTCGCCCGCTGTTGGCTGAGAGAGATGTCAATCACCATCTACGTCGTGACATCATCTTTCCTCCAGCAGCCTATTGGGTTTACCACGCGAGTTTAAAAGGAAGCTGAGAGGAGCGCATGTCGGCTTGTTTCTTTCTGTTGCTCTGCTTGTCGCGTTTGTGTTTGTTATTTTCTGTTACAGATATTGTCCTGTTGTTTTTTCTTTCGGCCATGACGGCGTGTTTTGAGATTACCAAGTGTAATGTGTTCTGCCATGACGGCGTGTTCTGAGATTACCAAGTGTAATGTGTTCTGCCATGATGGCGTGTTTTGAGGTTACCAAGAGAAATTCGGACAGGTAATATGTCACGTGACGTACACAACGCAACACTTAGCAAACTCGATGTATACAAACACCAGGTAAGGAAGTGAACGCCACCCTTGGATGTTTTATTATTAGTTAGAGCAGTTAGAGAGGGCGTTTTGCGCTGAAGAATTCTGTCTTTTCTTTTCTTTTTGTTATTAGTTAGTTAAGAGGTTGGGATTAAGTTAACGGGAGTTTGTTTTGTTCTTTTCTTTCATTTGGCTTCACAATTTGTCCCTATTCTCTTTGGTTATACTTTGAACTCTCAAATCTGTTTGGTTTATTTTTCTTTGTGTCCATTACTATTATTGTTAATATTATTATCGTTCACCTTTTTCACTATTATAATAAACTGTACTTTTCTTCACTATATTTTGTTTTGTCGTCTCTTGCCATTTTAATTACACCACCGTCTGATCACAACCTCAATGTTGCCCCTTTTAAGACTTTTCGTCTAAGGGTGCGTAACATTTAATGGGGGCTCGTCCGGGATATTTAATCTCAAGTTAATTTAGTTGTGATCAGTTGTGTGTGTGTATGCTAGTGGTAAGTGACGTTACGTTAGTTTGGCGGCATATTCATGCAGAGTAGTATTTTTGTACTTGTTTGCTGGTTGTGCATCATGGAAATGTTTAGCTTGCAAAAGTTCATTGCCAACCCGTCTTTTGAACAGATTAGTTCATGTAAGAAGCAAGACTTAGTGCTGATAGCTGATCACTATCAGGTTGTGGTGAGTAGACAAGCTCTTAAGAGTGAGATAAAAAGTAAGTTGATACAACGTTTAAAAGAGATCAATGTTCTTCCTATGTCAAATGCAGTGGGTGATGAGGAGGCTAGCGGAGGTGTTGGTGTGAGTGACGTTGCAGTGGCACATCACAGTTTTGTGGATGATGAGGATAAGCGGAGCGGTAGAGCTGATGCTGAGGCGGAGGTGAGAGCCGAGGCTAAGGCCGGCTTGCCACCGTTTGATCCATTCTTTCCCAGTTCTGTTGATTCGAGAGACGGCGCGCGACTGAAAGTCCGCTTAGCCCATTTACAATATGAGGCGCAGGAGAAAGCCGAGGCACGTCAAGCTGAGATAAATCTGCGGTTGGAAGTACGTAGGCTTGAAATTGAGGCTGAGACTCAGGTAAAGCTGCGACAGCTCGATCTGGACGCGATGCAGATCACTGCCAGTTCGGCTGCGCAGTTGAATCCAGGTCCGGTCTCTGATGTTCCTCCGCGGTCTGATTCATCCCAGGTGAGATTTGACATAAGTAAGCACATTGTCTTAGTTCCTCAGTTCAGAGAATCAGAAGTAGATTCTTATTTTAATGCTTTTGAACGAATAGCTACTTCTCTTCGATGGCCTAAAGACGTCTGGTCTTTATTGTTACAGTGTAAATTGATTGGAAAAGCTCAAGAGGTTTGTTCTACTTTATCTTTAGAAGAAAGTTTAAAGTATGAGTCTATGAAGTCTGCTATACTTCGTGCTTATGAATTAGTTCCAGAGGCATATCGGCAGAAGTTTCGGGGACATAAAAAAAATTCGGCTCAGACATTTGTGGAATTTGCTAGAGACAAAGGAATTTTGTTCGACAAGTGGTGCACAGCTAGCAAAGTGAGTGACTTTAATGAGTTAAGAGAACTTGTACTGCTCGAAGAGTTTAAAGGGTGTTTGCCTGATCGTGTTGTGGTCTATCTAAATGAACAGAAAGTAACTTCGTTGTCTCACGCAGCCGTGTTAGCGGATGAGTTTGTTTTAACCCACAAAAATGTTTTTTCACTTGCATGTTCAGGGAGGTCACAGCCTGTTCCTGTGCAAAACCAAACGTTTCGTTCTAAAAACAGTCCACCTCGTGCTAGAGAGGATCGAGAATGTTTTTATTGTCATAAACAAGGACATGTGATCGCAGATTGTTTGACGTTAAAACGCAAACAACAGCCTAAAAGTGTAGGGTTTGTGAAAGCTGTTAAGCCGTCTGTTCATATACCAAATGTGGAGAAAATCGATGACAGTTACCAACCTTTTATTTTGAAAGGGTTAATTTCTTTAAAGGGAAATTGCGATGATCAGAAAGAAATAAGAATGCTCAGAGACACCGGTGCAATGCAATCTTTTATTGTGGCAGATAGATTACCATTGACTGAGGACACTTTCTGTGGCTCAAGTGTGATAGTTCAGGGTATTGACATGAGTTGTATAACTGTGCCATTACATCGTATACATTTGCAGAGTGAGTTATGTACAGGATTTGTAAGAGTGGCGGTACGTCCTTCTCTTCCTGTTCAGGGCGTTGATTTTATCCTTGGAAATGATCTAGCTGGAGGAAAAATCTTGCCTGTGTTAGAAGTTGTTGAAAAACCAGATGTGTGTCAATCAGATGATGTGTCACATACTTACCCTGAAGTTTTTCCCGCATGCGCTGTCACTCGCGCTCAGTCGAGTAAAGTGGGTGATATGGTGGATTTGTCTGACTCTGTTTTTATCCCTCTTCTTGCTGGTGACGAATCATTGTGTACTGTTACGTCATCCAAACCAGATAAATCACAATCAGAGAACATGAGAGAAAATGTGTCTGACGCACCCGAATTAAAAATGTCCGTGTCACGAGAGAAAATTATTTCTGCACAGAAAGAAGATAAGTCTCTCATTTCTGCTTTTAAGTCTGCTGTCTCTATTGATTTAGCTAAAGATCCGAAGGTTGCTTATTTTTTTGAGAATGAGTTATTGATGAGAAAGTGGTGTTCTAACACACACGATTCAGATTGGAATGTTGTGTATCAGGTGGTCGTTCCTTCTCCTTATCGTCAGCATGTGTTATGTTTAGCGCATGATCATCAGCTTGCCGGTCACTTAGGAATTACGAAGACGTATGATAGGATTTTACGGCACTTCTTTTGGCCAGGCTTAAAGAAGGATGTTGCTCAGTACTGCCGTACTTGTCACACATGTCAAACTGTTGGGAAGCCGAACCAGGTGATTCGTCCTGCTCCACTGTTTCCTATACCAGCTATTGGGGAGCCGTTCGAGCATGTGATAATAGACTGTGTTGGACCATTGTCTAAAACAAAATCTGGTAACCAGTTTTTATTAACCATAATGTGCATGTCTACTAGGTTTCCGGAAGCAATTCCACTGAGGAAAATCACCGCGCCCGTTATCATCAAAGCGTTAGTAAAGTTCTTTTCCACTTTCGGTCTTCCGAAAATAGTACAAAGCGATCAGGGCACAAATTTTTTATCAAGACTTTTTAAACAAGTCTTGGAGTCTTTGTCAATTTCTCACCGAGTTTCAAGTGCGTACCATCCACAAAGTCAGGGCGCACTTGAACGCTTTCACCAGACACTTAAGTCGATGCTTAAGAAGTACTGCATGGACACTGCTAGAGACTGGGATGAGGGGGTTCCCTTAGTATTATTCGCGGTAAGAGAGACTGTACAAGAATCTCTTGGTTTTAGTCCAGCTGAACTCGTATTCGGACATCAGATGAGAGGTCCTTTGAAAGTTTTTAAAGAACACATTTTGACCACTGTTTCGAGTCCTAACACTAATGTACTGGATTACGTAAGTAAGTTTCGAGATCGCTTGCATACTGCTTGGTCACTAGCTAAAGAATCTCTAGGAAATGCTCAGAAAAGCATGAAGCGCAAGTATGATCAGAGAGCAGTTGCACGTTCGTTTTCAGCCGGTGATAAAGTGTTGGTGCTTTTATCTGTTCCAGGATCATCTTTGTCTGCCCGTTTCTTTGGTCCTTATGTGGTGAAACAGAAAATGAGTGAAACTGATTATGTGCTTTACACACCTGACAGAAAACGTCAAACCCGAGTTTGTCACATAAACATGATAAAAGCTTACCATGACAGGGAGATGCCTGAGGTGAAAACTTCAGAGGAGACTGCAGGGCCCGCTGTCTCGTCTGTCGCATTAGCCGTGGATCTGTTAAAACCTGCTGATATTTCGGGGGCTGACGAGGATGGTGTCGTGCTCCGCAATGCTCCTCAGCAGTGCGCAAGGTTAGCCAACTCAGAGATTTTAAAAGATCTTCACTCTTGTCTTAATCATTTGACTGAGAACCAAGAAACTGACATTATTAACGTAATATCTGATTTTAACTGTCTGTTTAGTGATGTTCCTAAACAAACGAATGTTTTGCAGCATGATATTATTGTAAATGATGCTCGTCCTATTAAGCAACATGCTTAACCGTGTAAATGCAGTTAAGAAGTCTATTATGCGTCAAGAAGTGAATTATCTGCTTGAGAATGATTTAGCCAGACCTAGTAGTAGTCCCTGGAGTTCTCCGTGTCTTCTCGTTCCTAAACCGGATGGCACGTTTAGATTTTGCACTGATTTTCGAAAAGTGAATGCTGTAACGGTGCCAGACAGTTATCCGTTACCGCGAATGGAAGACTGTGTTGATAATATTGGGTCTGCTCGTTTTGTCACTAAGCTGGATATGTTGAAAGGATACTGGCAAGTTCCACTTACTCCACAAGCATCCGAGATTTCAGCGTTTGTAACTCCAGACAAGTTCTTACAATATACAGCGATGGCTTTCGGTCTCAGAAATGCTCCCGCTACGTTCCAGCGTCTTGTAAATATTGTCTTGACTGATGTACCTAATTGCAATGCTTATCTCGACGATTTGGTTTTATACTCTGTGGATTGGAAGGAACATGTGTGCTTGTTGAGAACGGTGTTCGAACGTCTACGTGCAGCTAACTTAACTCTCAACTTGGCAAAGTGTGAGTTTGGTCGAGCGACTGTCACTTATCTGGGTAAAGAGGTTGGACAAGGCCAGGTACGACCAGTGGAGGCTAAGGTTACCGCTATTGCAGAATTTCCAGTCCCTACCACTCGACGAGAGTTGCGAAGATTCCTAGGTATGGCTGGTTATTACCGCAGTTTCTGTAAAAACTTCTCAACCGTTGTTACTCCTCTCACTTCGTTGCTTAGTCCGTCTAAACTTTTTAAATGGTCTGTGGAGTGTCAGAATGCTTTTGATTGTGTCAAAATGCTTTTATGTAATGCACCTGTTCTCGTTGCGCCTGATTGCACGCATACTTTCAAGCTTGAGGTCGATGCAAGCGCTGTTGGAGCCGGAGCTGTTCTTCTTCAGGAGGATACTAATGGTATAGATCATCCTGTGAGTTATTATTCCCGTAAGTTTAATAAACATCAGCTTAACTATTCTACCATTGAAAAAGAAGCACTTGCTCTCTTGCTTGTTTTCCAGCACTTCGAAGTTTACCTTGGTTCCAGTAGTCTTCCTATCACAGTATTCACCGATCATAACCCTCTAGTGTTTTTATCCAGGATGTACAATCAAAACCAGCGTTTGATGCGCTGGGCTCTAGTACTCCAGAACTATAATTTGGAGATCAAGCACAAAAAGGGTGTTGATAATGTTTTGGCTGACGCTCTTTCGAGAGTGTAAAATATTGTCTGTTTTAACTTGTTTTTCACAAACAGGTTTGTTCTTAAGGGTGGGAGTGTTACGTCCCTGTGGTCTCGCGCATGTGTGTTTCTTTTGTTTCTCTTTCTCTACGGTCTATCACATTCTTAGGCTTGCGTCACCACTCGCCCGCTGTTGGCTGAGAGAGATGTCAATCACCATCTACGTCGTGACATCATCTTTCCTCCAGCAGCCTATTGGGTTTACCACGCGAGTTTAAAAGGAAGCTGAGAGGAGCGCATGTCGGCTTGTTTCTTTCTGTTGCTCTGCTTGTCGCGTTTGTGTTTGTTATTTTCTGTTACAGATATTGTCCTGTTGTTTTTTCTTTCGGCCATGACGGCGTGTTCTGAGATTACCAAGTGTAATGTGTTCTGCCATGATGGCGTGTTTTGAGGTTACCAAGAGAAATTCGGACAGGTAATATGTCACGTGACGTACACAACGCAACACTTAGCAAACTCGATGTATACAAACACCAGGTAAGGAAGTGAACGCCACCCTTGGATGTTTTATTATTAGTTAGAGCAGTTAGAGAGGGCGTTTTGCGCTGAAGAATTCTGTCTTTTCTTTTCTTTTTGTTATTAGTTAGTTAAGAGGTTGGGATTAAGTTAACGGGAGTTTGTTTTGTTCTTTTCTTTCATTTGGCTTCACAATTTGTCCCTATTCTCTTTGGTTATACTTTGAACTCTCAAATCTGTTTGGTTTATTTTTCTTTGTGTCCATTACTATTATTGTTAATATTATTATCGTTCACCTTTTTCACTATTATAATAAACTGTACTTTTCTTCACTATATTTTGTTTTGTCGTCTCTTGCCATTTTAATTACACCACCGTCTGATCACAACCTCAATGTTGCCCCTTTTAAGACTTTTTGTCTAAGGGTGCGTAACATTACTCACCCACCTTTGCACTAACACATCATAAAAAATGAGGTTTCCAGAAAGGGCATGACTGCTGGATTAACTAACTTTCTCCTATCTTTTATTTGTGCCACATTTTCTCACTTTTAGGAAAGTTGATATATTAGATACAAAAAAAATCTTATTACATATAAAAAGAACATAGCCTATTTTTGCAAGATGCATGATTTACATAATAAATAAATAAATAAATATAGATATATAATATATACACACATATGAATGATGAATCAATTAATATAATAGGATAATACATCATGATTGATATTTAAAAATTAACAACATGGAGTACACTGAAATTCTTGCGCATGATTGAAGAGGAAATATTTGGTCACATCATTACATGGATGCTCACAAATATTTTGTTGATGTATCATGTGATGAAAAGTGCATTCTGCGTATAAATATACAGGTGTATGTTAGTAAATAAAAAAAAAATTAAAAAAATAGGAATATATATTCATTCAGTTCAACATGAGTTCATAAACAGATACAAAAATGATTTTCCACGTAAAAACATGAGCTCATAAACAGATACAAAAATGATTTTCCATGTTAAAATAATAATATATATTGTATTTTTAAGGAACATAGATTCATCCAGTTAACCATTTACACATACACACTTCCAAAAATTAATTTATACACCCAAACATCATTTTTTCATAAAAATCATGAGAATTTCATAATTACCAACAAGTTTGCTGTCATAATAATAATAATTATTGTCATATATAGAAGCATCATATTTGCAGGATTCTTATGGATTCATATTTGTGCATTGAGACAGTGAATCACGAGACAGAGTTTCATTCATAATTTTTTATACCACTTTCTAAACATAAATATTATATTCCATGGTCACGCACCTCTTCTAAAGGGTCTAAGCTACATATATATACCACTATTTTTGATATTATACTAAAATCCAAATTTTAAAACAGCATTTTCTTTCATTAGATACCTCAATAGAGAAACATGTGCTCGTGACGTCATCCGATGTCGTCCCTGATCGTCGACTATCGTCAATCACGAGATCTACATAAATAAAATTATTTAACACTCTTAGAAAAGAGGTACACAACATCTTTCATTATAATATCATTTGCAATGGTCATAGCATCACATATATGTCAATCTTGTCACATTATAACTCTGTTTCGATTTTATATCACTGTTTTTCGTCGACTGTCATGTTGTCTCAATGTCGCTTCACCATGTGCACGAGGGGAGAGTGACCTACTTTCACTAATTAATTTCTTATTCGAAAACTACAAAAGTTATTACTAAAATTGTTTTTTACAGGCCACAAGGACCTTATTTGCTAACAATTCGCCGAATTAGATCCAAAAATTTGGGTAAATCAAGCCTATTTTAACACTAATTGGTTTTCAAAAGGTAGCCTGTAGAGGGAACGCGCATTGCGCGCGCCCCCACCGTTTCACTCTCTCTTCTCTCTTGAGAACGATCGACACGGAAAACTGCTCTGCGATTCTAAACTCAAAAACAACTTGTTGCACATTGATTATATTATATACACATATAGATATTGATAGATAATCATACAATATAGTATATTATTATCAGATATCTATATAGTGTATTGTTTTTTGTTTGTTATTTGTTTATCTGTGTTGCAAGCTTGCCTGAGGAAGGTATTAAACATACCGAAACGTTGCGCTATAGCTTGCACTATTTTTCTAGCTTTATCTTTTATCCAGTTTGTTGTTTTTAAGATTATTTTCTTTAATTTTCCTTTTTTCATTCCACTATGGATAACTTTAGAGGTCGTGTGAGACAACTACTCGGTTACTATCGTAACCTCAGTTCCCTGAGAGAGGGAACGAGTATTGCGTAGCTATACGCAGTGGGGAAACTCCTTTTCCTTGATTTACTGAAACCTATATGTAAAACGCATTTGCAGCTGCACAGCCAGCACACTGAGCGTCTGGCACGCTCATAGGCTGTGCTGCCGCAACTGCACAACCAATGGCGCGGGCGACTCTGACCTGCAGCCAATGAGCTAGCTCAACGTCAGAGCCCGTCAAGGGGGTGTGGCTTAGCCTATAAAAGATCCCCGAATTCGCCATTATAGCAGGTTTAAACGACTGAAGCGACAACTTCACCAGTTACTAAATGCGGCCGGCTACACAATACTCGTTCCCTCTCTCAGGGAACTGAGGTTACGATAGTAACCGAGTAGTTCCCTTTCGAACGGTCACTTCGTATTGCGTAGCTATACGCAGTGGGGACGCCCTGAAAAACGCCGCACCCTTAGTAACTGGTTGCACTGCAACTCACGCCCCCTGAGCTAACAGAACAAGCCAGAACCCAATATATAGTATATATATAACAGACCAGACACTGTCAGGCCTGAATAATATATAAGAGTCAGTAACAACCAACAGAATATGCTAACAAACCCCGACACTGTCGGGATTATTAGTACAATTCATAACCGGCCTAAGCGGGTTTTATATATGTATGTATGTGATTATGCACAGTAATTTTTTGTAGACAAGACCAGACAGCATCGAGTCTTAATCATACTGAAAGAACCTTCGCCTGCAGGGAAGGCACCTCCATATTATAGAACTTCATAAATGTGGAAGGCGAGGACCAGCCGGCCGCATCACAAATATCTTGAATGGGAAACCCAGATGACCACGCCCATGACGAGGCCATGCCTCTAGTCGAATGGGCCCTGACACCTATAGGGCAAACCTAACCCACTGAAGTATAAGCCATAGAAATGGCATCCACTATCCATCTTGACAGTCTTTGCTTGGTAACTGGACCACCCTTAGATCGGCCACCAAAGCAGACAAACAGCTGTTCTGACTGTCTAAAAGACGCAGAACGCTCCAGATAGACTCTCAGCGCCCTAACAGGGCAGAGAAGATTAACCTCCCCATCCTCAGCAGAAGGGGGAAGGGCTAATAGCGTGATAACTTGCGCTCTAAACGGCGTTGAGAGCACCTTGGGTATGTAACCATGCCTGGGTTTGAGAATGACTCTGGAGTCATCCGCTCCAAACTCCAAACATGCCGGACTCACAGAAAGGGCCTGCAGATCTCCCACTCGCTTGATAGATGCCAATGCCAACAGGAGAGCAGTCTTAAGCGAGAGTGGTTTTAGATCCACCGACCAGAGCGGTTCAAAAGGCGGCCCCTTCAGGGCCCTGAGGACCGTGGAGAGGTCCCAGGGAGGTACTGATGGGGGCCTGGAGGGGTTAATTCTCCTAGCGCCCTTCAGAAATCTTACCACCAGGTCATTTCTTCCCAGTGATTGACCAGCCCCCAACGCATGATGCGCTGCGATGGCTGCCACATAAACTTTGAGCGTGGACGGGGTGCGGCCCGCGTCCAGTAGCTCCTGCAGGAAGGAGAGTACCACCGATACCTCACATGACTCTGGGTCAACTCGATTTTTCGAGCACCAGCTGGAAAAACCCGACCACTTCAAAGCATAAAGACGCCTAGTAGACGGGGCCCTTGCTTCAGAGATAGTGCTTAAGACCTTGTCAGGAAGGCCCCCGGGTACCCGTTTAGGGGCCACACATGGAGGGCCCATAAATCGGGTCGGGGGTGCCATATCGTCCCTTTGGCCTGTGTGAGGAGGTCCCTCCTCATTGGAACGGGCCAGGGGACCGTGTCTGACAGCTGAACCAGCTCCGGAAACCATGGTCTGGATTTCCAGAGAGGAGCCACCAGAAGGACTCGGCATCCGCTCTCCCTGACCCGTTCGATGACTTGTGGGACCATCGAGATGGGGGGGAAAGCATAAAGGGGGCGGTTGGGCCAGGGATGGGCCAGCGCGTCCCTGTTCTTCGAGAAAAACACCCTGCAGTGGGTGTTGGCTCTCGAGGCGAAAAGCCTGACCTGATGCCACCCTGGCGATTTATGTAGGCCACCACTGAAATGTTGTCCGTACGGACCAGGACATGGTGACCCCTGAGGTTTAACAGAAATGCTTTCAGGGCCAAACCAACTGCTTTCATTTCCAGACAGTTGATATGTAAGCTCTGCTCCGTGCTCGACCAGAGGCCGGAGGCAGGCCTGCCCTCGTGCAGCGCTCCCCAACCCAGGTTGGATGCGTCTGTAAAAACCACCTTCCTCCTGGAAACTACCCCCATGGTCACCCCCTCGCGGTACCAGTCCTGAGCCCGCCAGGGAATCAGTGTTCTTAAACACCCGTGATTCACCATAATGCGCAGGCTGCCTGACTGCCATGCATGGGTTGGCACACGGCGTTTCAGCCAGTGCTGCAGCGGGCGCATGCGCAGTAATCCCATGTGGAGTACTGATGATGCGGCTGCCATTAGACCAAGCAGTTTCTGAAACCTCTTCAGAGGCGCGCGCTCGTGCGCCCTGAACGCGGCTGCCAGTGTCTGCACAGATAGCGCGCGCTCTTGAGTGAGCCGCGCTTTCATTGTCACCGAGTCCAAAACCGTGCCCAGAAAGACCACAGTCTGGCTGGGGTTCAGTTCGCTTTTGGCAACATTGATTGTGAGACCCAGGCATTTTAAATGGCCGAGAATCAAATCCCTGTGAATTATTAGTTCGTCTCTCGACTGCGCTAGCACCAGCCAGTCGTCGAGATAATTCAGCACACGCACTCCCTGGCTTTTTAGCGGGGAGAGCGCTGCATCCATACATTTCGTGAATGTACGGGGTGCCAGGCTCAGACCGAACGGCAGAACGGTGTATTGATATGCCCTCCCCTCGAAGGCGAATCTCAAGAATGGCCTGTGACGAGGGTCGATCTGAATATGAAAGTATGCATCTTTCAGATCCATTGAAACAAACCAATCCCCCGGGCGAACTTGCGCGAGAATTTGTTTGAGTGTTAACATTCTGAAAGGCCGTCTCATGAGAGCCCTGTTCAAACGTCTCAGATCTAGTATGGGTCTGAGCCCGCCGTATTTCTTTGGAATTAGAAAATAGTGGCTGTAAAACCCCGAATACATTAGCGCGGGAGGGACTGACTCTATCGCTCCTTTTGCTAATAAATTCTGAACTTCGGTGCGAAGCACGTGACCCACGTCGCTTCTCACCGATGTCTCGATAACCGCCTGGAATTTCGGGGGTCTGCGAGCGAATTGGAGCGAGTAGCCTCGCTTTATAGTGTTTATGACCCAACTCGACACACCAGGGATGGCTTGCCAGGCCAACGCCCGTGTGGCTAGGGCTTGACACACTGAATGGGGGGGACCGCCTAACATAGGGGGACCTGATACCCTTACACTGTGATTTGTGCACATACTGAGTGTTTGACTGATTATACCGGCTTTTGCCCGGGGGGATTTCAGTCTTACAACAGGGCGGGGGCCGCCTAGTGAAGGGGGACCGTGAACCCGTGTGATGTGATTGTGAAACATACTCTTTTTGTGCTTTATTTGGGTCGCCGTGAAAACGGCGTTTGTTTGCAAAGACGCGCTCACTGCTGCGGGCCTGTTTACAATAATAAAATCCCCAGCCGCCTGAACTGAACAGGGAGCTGTGGGAAGTTTTGCTGGTTTTTTCGAGGGTGGTCCGGCTAGCGCGAGACACGAGCCCTCTCTCTTTCCTCTCCGTGCTAGGACGACTTCGGAGGCACCTGGTCGGCCGCGGCGCTGGGTCGAGGGCCTTGACGCCTGGGGAGCGGGTAGCGCTTCGCGGGCCTTGGCTGGCGTTGGCTATCAGCCGCAGGGCGGGGCTGAGAGGCCTGTTTCACCGGCTTGGCTGGATGAGGCGAAGGCGGCGGCTTGGGCTTGCTGGTCGCGGAGCTCGAACGCTTCGGTAAGAAGTGTCGCATGGCCTGGGACGCTTTCTGTGCCTCTGTGTACCTCTCTGAGAAACCTTTCACCGCCGGGCCGAAGAGCCCGGAGCTGGACACCGGGGCGTCGAGAAACCTCGTTCTGTCGGCGTCCTTAATCTCGGTGAGGTTAAGCCAAAGATGGCGCTCGAGCACGACCAAGCTCGCCATGTTTCTTCCGATGGCCTGTGCTGTAGCCTTAGTAGCACGCAGCGCTAAGTCTGTAGCACTCCTCAGGTCTCGAAAGGTCTCCGGGTCCGGGCCAGTCTCGTCCATGGACCGGAGGAGTTTGGCCTGGTAGACCTGCAACACGGCCATCGTGTGCAGGGCCGATGCAGCCTGACCGGAGGCGGAGTACGCGCGTCCAGCGAGGGCTGAGGTGTTTCAGCAGGGTTTGTTGGACTCATAACTCAAGACTCATAACCCTTTTCCGCTGCGCCATCCACGGAGGAGAGCGTCGCGGAAACTGCAGATCCCACACGTGCTGAGTATGGAGCGCGCCAGGCCTTGGTTAGCTCCTCGTGGACCTCGGGGAAAAATGGCGCCGGTTTGTGACGCGGGGCCTGCTGGCGCCCCTCCAGAAACCATCCAGCCGACTACGAGGCAGCTCCTCGGGCGAGGCCCACTCTAGCTCGAGGTCCGCGACGGCCTTCGTCAGGATCCGAAGCATTTCGGCGTCGGAGTTTGTCCTGGTCGCTAATCCACTGGCCACAGATTGGGAGGCGGAGACGGGGTCGAGAGAGCCCGGCCATTCGTCCTCAGAAGCGGCGATGGATATGCTGTCGTCGCGCTCGAGAGATCCGCCAAAGGAGACGAGGCCCGCCACGTGTGGGGGGGGGGGGGGGGGCGCTGGTCTCCTGTGAACAGGACCGGTGATGGCGTTTGAGTCGGAGAAAGTGAAGCACGCGGGGACGGCGTGCGTTCACCAATCTCCATACCCTCCGGTTGCCGTTGGCTGCGACGCTTCTTCTTCCTCGGAATGGGAAGCGTGGTCGAAGCGGCATCGCCGTCTCGCGAGAGAGCTAGCCCATTGCGCAGCACGGAGATAGGCATGCAGTCGCAGGCCGCACATCCGCCGACCGAGAGTGCATTCTCCAGACGGCCTCCGCACGTGGCGCAGGATGGACGAGGCATACTGAAATAGAATGTTAGTAATAGCACAAAGGATATAAATGTCGCCGGATAGCCACAGGTGAGACGGCGTCAGGAGAAATCGACGTGCAGGCGAAGTCTGCTGAAGAGAAGCACGCTCAGGCTGAAAGGCTTGTTCGACGGCGAATGCTACAGTAAAAAGCTCAGGGACATGTGTACTGTCGCTGAAGGAGTAAAATCTGCTATAATGGCGAATTCGGGGGTCTTTTATAGGCTAAGCCACACCCCCTTGACGGGCTCTGACGTTGAGCTAGCTCATTGGCTGCAGGTCAGAGTCGCCCGCGCCATTGGTTGTGCAGTTGCGGCAGCACAGCCTATGAGCGTGCCAGACGCTCAGTGTGCTGGCTGTGCAGCTGCAAATGCGTTTTACATATAGGTTTCAGTAAATCGAGGAAAAGGAGTTTCCCCACTGCGTATAGCTACGCAATACGAAGTGACCGTTCGAAAGGGAACGTAGTACTCCACGCTTAAGACTCTGGTTATCTAGTGCTTCTCCTGTTTCATACAGGAACAGTTATTTACCTCTCAACCCCAACACACATTTTGACACAGAAGAAGAAAATTTTAGATTTACAAAAGGGGAAAGATACAGAGAGAGAGAGGTAGATCCGCACACAGGCGTGGCCAAGGCTTTGACCATGACCTGCGTGGGCCATCACAGTACTTCAGAGGATCCAGGCCTGAATCCTCTCAGAGACCCAGAACGGTCTCTCGTGATCAATTTAGACCGGTCAGAGGTCCAAAAAGACCTCCCGGTAGACCAGAGCGTCCTAGAGTGGTTGCAGGTCCATACAGACCTCCCACACACATTGAAAATATACAAACAAACAAAAAACGAAAGAGACGAGGGAAGAAAAATAATTTAGAGACGCGTTGGCTGGCTTCGGGCGAGTGTTGGCTGTTGTGTGTATTTTGGGTGTGTGCTTGTGACTCTTGGCGGCCATTAGAACCTGGGCCCGTGCACAGCCGTTTTCGGATCCTTCGGGATTCGAATCCTGGAAGATTTTCCCCTAACCCTAACGCGTCGCGAGAGTGCCTCAAATGACACAACACTGTAAAAATGAGTACAGCTGCCATCATTTTTGTCTCTAGGTGATGTTGAATAGCTTTGGAAAATGTTCTCGTAGCCCATACAGGCGTAGAGTTGGTGTGACGGCCTCCATCATGATAGTGGTATGATGTTGAAGAGCCAAACGATTTATTGAGTGTCTGTGAGTCTGCCTGAATGACACAATACCGTAAAAACGAGTACAGCTGCCATCATTTTACTCTGGGTGATGTAGCTAGCTTTGGAAAATTTTCTCTGCACCCAAAAAGGGTTGAGTCGGGGAAGGCCCTCCATCATTGTGGTCTGGTGATGTTGAGGAGCCGAATAATTTTTTGGAGTGTCTCCACTTCGTCCATATAGACGTTGGTGTGTCGTATTTATGTCCCTCTCACGTCTGCACTAAACCTACCCTCGTTCTTTCCAAAATTGGACACAGCACATGGCAAATTTGCCCTCTATTTTAATATTTTATGGTTGAAGCACAGATTGGCATAACCCATGGCGATTTAGCCCTCTTTTATATGTTTATACGTCTCTCTGGACATTATTTTTGTTCACTCTACTTATGTTCGGGGAGCGGCCAGTTGTGCGATGGACAGTGCATAACCGGGTCGGGACCTTAGGTCCGGGCTCTGGATTTTATTTCCCCAAACCCTAGCCAGTGGGTAAATTATAATGTATAGAATATTTAGCAGACAGTTTTTCACACTTGTGAATATATTTCAACTCCTGTGAATATATTTCCCATTATTGGCTAATAAATTGCCTATAGTTGATACTAGTGTCTATGTATAACATACATCATATTTGTAATATTTTAATGAGACCATATTAACATTATACATAATAAAATGGTAATATACTATAAATTATCTAAATGAGTTCTAATCTAAATGAATAGTAGGCTACCTTAGTAGGTTACACACGGGCTAAAGGCACACACTAAGAAACATTTTCTTTTCACTACTCCCATAGTGTATGATTGCAGAAAATATATATGTTTGAAAGTTGATGGAGCAACAGATTTTGTGTGAAAATAAATCATAAAGGTGGTTTGTTAGTTTAAAAATCGTATTAATGTATGAGGTGGCAAGGAGGTACACACGGGGTAAAACCAGCACGGTACAAAAGACACACAGTATTGATAAATACTTTAGCTAAATTAATAATGCCTAAGTTGATACTTGTTCAAAACAATCACTTTAGCAAAGTTTATACTATTTTTTGGGTTATTTTGATAAATGAAATAAAAAAATGTTTGTTCAATAAATATACTGTCATCAAAATTTTCATTTTAAAAATACAGAGGAATTAATACAGTATTAAGATGATACTGCCTCAGTCAAACTCTTTATAGTGCCCCTTTTTTTGGTTTAAGCCACTGTGTAAGTGTGCCATGATGCTAAATATCCAGCATGTTTTTAAGAATTTTGAGAGTAGTCTAAAATTCTATTGAAGTTCTGAGCCTGTTGATCACCAACTAGTAGTGAAATCATCACAGATCCATTGATTTTGGTTGGATTTTTATAATTTTTTCTGTGGAATGAGTATAGTGTTTGGTGAAAAGAATGGCATATTGACTGATGTCATAACTTAGGGGAATAGTTGATTGCCAAAGAAGTAAAGATGAAAATATTGGAAAAAAGTGAGAAAACGCCTTTTTTTTTTCATTAAATTGATGCAAAATCATGTAGAAATGTGTTTTAAGAGTTATTTTTTCAGTGGATGTTGTCAGCACATGTGTTTTGTGTATCTGGAATGCATTTATTGACAGCCTACCCAACCCACTAAGGATTTGAGGAAAAAAATAATTTTTCAAATTTTTCTGATAAAACATAAAGGGTGCATACACTAAAGTGAACGGCGTCTTAACTGACACATTTGAGGTGGGAAGATCAGTGCGACAAGGATGCCCCTTATCAGCGTTGTTATATGCTATCTCTGTAGAACCCTTGGCCTTATTAATTAAGGCAGATAAAACAATAAAAGGAATTGAGTTGCCATTTGGAGGGAAATGTGTAATAAACCAGTACGCCGATGATACGACAGTAACAGTTAGAGAGATAAGCAGTGTAAAGAAAGTCTTAGAGCTGGTGGAAAAATATGGAATGGCATCTGGTGCGAAGATAAACAGGGATAAATAATGTACATGTAATGTAAATAATGAAATAATGTACATAAGAGGAGTGGAAAGAGCCGATGTAGGATTGAGAGTGGAGGGAAAGTATATGAAGGTATTAGGTGTATATTTGGGGGTAGATTCTAATGAAGCGAGGGATGTAACATGGACTGGAGTAATAAACAGGATAAGAACAGTCTGTACAGCATGGAGAGGGAGAAAACTGAGGTTAAAAGGGAAAATAATAGTGGTTAATAATCTCATGCTATCTGTTTGTGTATATACAATGAGTGTAATTGAAATGCCTGAGTGGGTGATGAACGAGTTAAACAAAATTGTATGTGACTTTATATGGAAAGGAAAGGGAGTTAAAATTGCACAAAAAACATTGGTTGGGAGGAAAGAAGAGGGTGGACTGAGGCTGATTGATTTAAAAACAAAAAAGTGGGCCATTAGAATAAAAACTGTTAGAAAATATATGGAAAGAAGATGGGATTATGGGTGGAGAGAGTTTTTGAAGAAATATATTTATCATGTCGGGGGAATAGGGGAGTATGGGTGGTGCATGGGACTCAAACAATCAATGACGGAAAGAATACCAGGGTTGTACAGAGAGGTGATAGAGGCATGGAGGCAATTGTTGCCGAAAATAGAGTATGAATGCACGGAGGTACAAGAATTTATAAATTTGCCACTGTTTTTGAATGAGAAATTTAAACACAACGGTAGAACGCTATATGAGCCCAAATTTATGGAAGCTGGAATAAGGCAAGTAAAGGACATTATATATGAAGTTATTCCGGGTTTTCTAAGAAGAAACTGCATATATGACTCAGTATATGAGTTGGAAGGGATGGAAAGTAGAGAAAAGGTGAATAGAATATATGAAAGAATCAAAGAAAGCATGCCATCAAAGTGGGTGAATATTATAGAGGAAAGATGTGTAAAGAAAAAGCAACATGATTTGCCTGAAATGTACATAATAAAAGGCGAGGAGAGATATAGTATAAAAAGCATAAGTGTTAAGAAAGTATATGACTTGTTAATAATGGATCAAATTAAGGAGCCAGCATCTGAAAAAGTTTGGAGTAGAGTTTTTGAAGATTTGGATGTAAAGAAAATATGGTCAAATTTAGGTATAAAATACAATACTATAGAATGCGAAAATAATGATTTCTTAATTAGGCACAATAGAATTTACACCAACATGGTATTAAATCAAATAAATAACAATGTCAATGCGATGTGTGATGTATGTAACACTGTAAAGGAGAGCTTTTTGCATTATTTTTTGGATTGTGATGAACTAAAGGTTTTCTTTATTTTTTTAAAAAGTCTGTTAAAAAAGAACTGTTTTGATGAGGTGGATTTGGAAGAAGATTGGAGAAAAGTTTTTTTATTTGGAGTGTTCGGGAAAAAGAAGTCAAAAGACTTTTGGTTTATCAACTATGTGTTAAGCCATGCCAGGCTAGCGGTGGTGTATATACGGAATTATGCACATTTTGAAGGGAGAAAAGTAAAAATTAAAGACTTGTTCAAAACAATAGTGAAGAGAGATGTTGAAATGTGTTGTAAATATGGAGAAACTGGGGTGAAAGACTTTATATACGGTAATAAGTTCATTAAAGAGGGAGAAAATAAAGAGATTGTGTTCAACTGGTAAAAAATGTTGTGTTCAAAGAGAAAAATGATAATAATAATATTGTTTTGTGACTAATGATGTAAACAATTGATTAGAAATTTGTGATTTTTTCAATAAAAAGATTTAAAAAAAAAAAAGAGCACGCCCGATCTCGTCTGATCTCGGAAGCTAAGCAGGGTCGGGCCTGGTTAGTACTTAGATGGGAGACCGCCTGGGAATACCAGGAGCTATAAGCTTTTTAGTTTACTTCACTAATGTTCTAACCTTTTAAATAGCCCGATTTTGGCAGCAGTTTTCGCTTACGGCCATACCACCTTGAGCACGCCCTAGTGGTAGCAGGAAGTTGTGTGGCAGTAGGAAGGCTCTCCCCCATTTTGTTTTCTTCTATTTGTGTTTGTTTTGTGAGGTTTTTTTTTACTGTAAGTTAGTTTTTTGTTTTTGTTTGTTAAACCACCTAACAGCAGCATATCGCTGTCTGGAGGGTGGTTGATCTTTTTTTGTCTCCAAATGGACGGATTAAATGGTAACGACTCGGAACTGGCTGGAGAGAAACGTATGGCAAACGACACTGGACTGGCTGGAGAGAAACGCTTGGCAATCGACACTGGAATGGATTATCGACAACGAGCTGGACATGATGTGAGAGACAAGAGTGCAGGACGGAAATACCTAAAGGAGGCGACAATGATTTTGAATGTGGAAAATGTCAATGAGGTGAGAGCGGTTATAAAGGCGGTGGTGGAAAAATGTGGACATGGGAAAATTCTGGCATTAAGGCCAAGACAAGGAAAAGAATATGAACTAACAATGGAAAATGAAGAAACATGTGAGGATTTGATGGACGGACTGAATATAAAAGGAGTGAATTGTGACATTAAAAAGCTGCAAAATAGAGACTATGTTGTTTCCTTCTTGCACCTGCCCGTCTACCTGGAGGATAGAGAAATAATTGAAAAATTGGAGGGATGGGGAGTTAATCCCATTTCAAAGATTAAAAGAAGACACTACCCGGGCACGGATATTGAGGATGGAACGAGGTTCCTTAAAGTAAGGTTCCCGAAAGAGGTGGCATCGTTGCCTTACAGCACAAGGCTGGAAACGGCAGAGGGGCTGCAGTATTTTAGGGTGATGCACAGTCACCAGGTGAAGACCTGTCGGCTGTGCATGAGCCCAGATCATCTGCTAAAAGAGTGCCCAGATTTTAAATGCCACAAATGTGAAGAAAGAGGACACTTTGCAAGAGACTGTAACGCAGCCAGGTGCCCGGAGTGTCGGAAAATTAAATAAATGTGAGTGTTTGATGGAGGAAGAGGAAGGAGGTAGGGAACACCAGGTGGACGGACAGGTGCATGAAGGAAACAACGAGGAGGAAAGACAAACTGATGCAGGACAAGAGAAACAAGTTATACAACAAAAAGAAACAGAAGAAGGAACGAGCAACAGAGAGGAGGAAGGAGAGCAAGAGAACAATAAAGATAAAGAACAAACAATGGAACAGGACATGCAATGGTCAGCAATGGGAATATCGGACAGTAGTAAAAGTTATCGGGATGGCATGGAGAAGGATGAAATAACGATGGACAACATGGAGAACAACAGAGGAGGGAGAGGACAAATAAGAAGAAGGTCATTGAAGTTTGAGCCAAATCTGGAAAATGGAAGAAAAAAAGACTACGACAAGGGGCCGAGATCAAAGTGCAAACAGATATGAAGTGTTAAAGGACCTGGAGGGAGAAAATGGAGAATAATGTTTTTTAGGTATTTATTTTTCTTTCTTTTAATGGTTTTAAGTTGTGTTACTTTTAATGCAAGGGGACTGATGGACATGGGAAAATTTGAAAGAGTGAAAGAAAAGTGCAGAGGAGAAGATGTTATTGTTTTACAAGAAACAAATTGAAAAGAGAGTGTCATGATGGCATATAAAAAGAAATGGGAAGGGGATATTTTATATAATAATGGGGATGGTAGGCTTGGAAGAGGGGTGGCGTTTTTAATGAGAAAAGATGCTTTTAAACCAAAGTGGTGTACAAAGATACGATAGGAAAATGCATGGCTGTGGAAAAATTACGAAGGATGTGAATTGATTTTAGTGAATGTACATGCACCAACAGAAGAGAAAGAAAAGAAAGAATTTAATTGTTTAAGGAGTGTAATAAAGAAATATAAGGAAATAATAATGATGGGGGATTTTAACACTGTTTTTAGCAAACAAGACATGGCAGAGGGGATGGTTTTTAAATCAGACACAGGGAGGAAAGAATTAAATGAATTGATGAGGGAAAATAATTTAATAGATGTATGGAGAGAGAGAAATGGGAGGAAAAAAGTTTATTCAAGGAAGCAAATAGTGGGGGATTTTATATGTCAAACAAGAATTGATTATGTGTTATGTACAAGAAATGTGGAGAACTTTATCAAAAAAATCAGCTATGAAGAAACTAGTTTTAGTGATCATAAGTTTGTACGTTTTAAAATAGATTGGAGTAATGTGCAAAGGGGACCGGGTACGTGGATTTTAAATACAGAGATTTTAAAGAATGAAGATTATGTTGCAGAGATAAAAGGAATTATAGAGAAAGAGAAGGATAATGCAATGTATGAGGAAGATAAAAGAATGTGGTGGGAGAATGTTAAATATCTAATTAAAAGGTTTTCAATAAAGTATTGCAGCATCTTACAAACAAGTAAAAGACACAAAGAAAAAGAAACAAAGGAGACGTTAGAAAGAGAATTAAATAATGAGAATAAAGACATACAAAAGATAAAAGAAATAGAGGAGAATTTGAAAGAAATAGAAGAAAAAGAATATGACGGGGCAAGATTAAGTAGTAAGTCCAAATATATGGTGGAGGGGGAGAAATGCACAAAGTTCTTTTTTGACTTGGAGAAAAAAAGGGCACAAGTTGGAATAATAAAAGAAATAAAAGGGAAAAGTGGAGAGATTGTGGAGGGGAATGAAAATGTGCTAGAGGAGATAAAGGCTTTTTATGAGGATCTTTTTAAAACAAGAGGGGTAGAAGAGGAGGTAAAAAATAAACTGTTAAATTATATTGAACCAAATTTAAGTGAAGAGGATAAAAAAGAATGTGATGGGGAAATCAAGAAGGATGAGATTGAAAGAGCGATAGATCAACTAAATAAAAGGAAAAGCCCAGGGATAGATGGTTTGGGAAGTGAATTTTATATATGTTTTAAGGAATTTTTAATAGAGATTTTAAAGGAGGTTTTTAGGGAAATTTTTAAAGAGGAAGAGATGAATGAAAGGATGGGAATGGGGCTGATGAAGCTAATATATAAAAAGAAAGGTGAACTAACAGATTTAAAAAACTACAGGCCGATAACAATGTTAATTACTGATTTAAAGATATTAGCAAAGATTCTTGCAAATAGGTTAAAAGAAGTGATGCCACGAATAATAAAAACAAATCAAGCATATGCAGTTAAAGGAAGAGACATAGCAGACATAACGATGAGTATCTTCTTCTTCTTTGATCCCTAGCTGGCGCTTGGTCTGGATTGACTCCTAAGCCCGTACGCTGCTGTGGGTGCCAATGGTTGTCGAATCTCATTCACGAGGCGTTTCCATGCGGGGCGATCCAAGGCGGTCGTTTTGGCGTCGTCGATATTTAATCTGCGATTTCTGATGTTCTCCTCAACCTGTTTGAGCCACGTTTTCTTTGGTGCCGTTCGCTGGATTCTCCACTGGGAGGGTCGGTTACGCCAGAGGAGTTTGTGTGGTAGTCGGCTCCCACTCATTCTGCAAACATGGCCAAACCATCGCAGTCGTTGTCTTTGGATTTGTTCCTCGATCAGTGGTTGTTGGCATCTGCGCCGGATGTCCTCATTTCGAAGGCGATCTCGAAGTGATACTCGCAAGATCTGGCGCAGGCATCGCATTTGGAAAGCTTCGAGTTTGTTGAGGTCCGCCTTCAGCACCGTCCACGTTTCGGATCCGTAGAGTAGAATCGGCAGGATTAGCGTCCGGAATAGGCGAATTTTGGTCGGGATGGAAATATTGGTTCGCTTCCACAGACACCACTTTAGCGAGGCGAATGCTGCGGTTGCTTGGCCAATTCGACTGTGGGTCTCCGCCGTAGTCGCAACTTTCTTCTCTTCAATTAGTAAGCCCAGGTATTTGAACTTCTGAACTTGCTCAATCTGGATGCCGTCAAGGTGGACGTTGGCCGGCGATCCATCTGTTGTCAGTACCTTCGTTTTGTCAATGTTAATTTTCAAACCATATGAATGGGCAACGCGGGCGGTCTCGTGGAGAATGTCCGTGGCTTCGGCATCGTCCTCGGCCAGGACGCCACTGTCGTCGGCGAACATAAGATCCGTTACCGATGAGCCATTTTCGTCGAACTGCACTCCTCGCCTACCCTCGAAGACTTTCCTCATGATTGCATCGACAACGATGTTGAAGAGCAGTGGTGAGGCGACGTCTCCCTGGCGGACTCCAGTGCGAATGGTGAATTCCGCAGATAGCTCGTTTCGGATGCGTATTTGGCTTGATGATCCATTGTAGTTTTCCTGCAGGAGCTTGATGACTTTCGGTGAGATGTGCTCGGTCTCCAGCGTCGTCCAAAGTGCTGGCCAGTCGATGCAGTCGAAGGCGGATCGAAAGTCGATGAAGACGATGACCGTCCGCTTTCCACATCGAATTCGCTCTTCCATCACCTGGCAGAGACTGAATATCTGGTCACAGCACCCCCGTTGGGGTCTGAAGCCGGATTGCTCCTCTCTACTCGTTTGCTCACGGTGTTTCTGCAGGCGTGCTTGGATAACTTTCATGAAGACCTTGCCGACGATCGAGAGCAGACTGATGCCTCGGTAGTTTTGGCATTCCCGATTGTCGCCTTTCTTGAAGATCGGGATGATAATGGCCTTCCATGTCGTTGGTATTTTGTCCGTACGCCAGATGTTTTGCAGGAGAAGGTGTACTCGCTGGAGAAGAACGGTGATCGCATCCACACCAGGCGCTTTGCCATTTTTCAAAGTCCGGATGGCCGCCTTTACCTCTGCCTCTCTCGGACATCGCGGCCTCTGGTGGCTCGATTTGTGGCGGCTCCGCCGGGGGTCCTTGCGGTGGGTCGTGATTGTACAACGTTTCGAAGAACTCCCTCCAACGTTGTAGACGCTCCGTCGATGATCACACAAAGGTGCCCTCGGCTTTTCGGATGTTGTTGTTCGTTGATTTAGCCTTCCCGCTCAGTCGTCGGAGGGTTCGATAAAGCGTGTGGTACTCGTGCTTCGAGGCCGCCACCTCCAAGTCAGCTGCTACTTGGTTCCAGTAAGCCTCTCGTTCTTCTTTCATTCGGCAACGGATGTCCTTGTTGAGCTGGCGGTATCGCTCAAAGTCGACCAGCTTCACTCGCTTCCGTTCGTCTACCATACTGAGACACTCATCCGATATCCATTGCTGTGTTCGGCGACGGGCGGGAGGGCACAGTTCCTTTGCGCATTCCATGATGGCATTTGAAAGCTGCTGTTCTTCAACGTTGACGTCTTCAGATGGAGCCAATGCTGCGAAACGGTTGGATAGTGTTATTTGGAATTCCGTCTTGCGAACGGGATCCAACAAGCATTTCCAGTCTAGCTTGGCTGATGGACGCGATTTGCATTTGGTTCTGTGTAGTCGAAGCTTGATCACAGCGCGCACGAGGTAGTGATCCGATCCACAGTCTGGGCCGCGCATCGAACGGACGTCCTTGAGTGATGATCGGAAACGAGAGTTGATCAGGATGTAATCCAACATCGCAGAGTCGTTGCCCGCTGGATTACGCCACGTAAGTTGGTGTTTCTTTGGATGTTGGAAGTGGCTATTCCCAATGATGTAGCTGTTGGCGCTGGCTAAGGACAAGAGGCGCAGACCATTATCGTTGATCACACCGTGTCCAAAACGACCCATTGTGTTCTCCCAGCCAGATCGATCAATGCCAATGTGGGCGTTGAAATCTCCAGCCAATATGATCAGTTCGGTCTGCGGAATCGAGTCCAACGTGAGTTGCAGTTGGTTGTAGAAATCGTTTTTGGTCGGGTCCGGGTTTGTCTCGGTCGGTGCATAGACGGCGACAAGGTGGGTTTTGGTGGTGCCATTGATGGTAAGGACCGCGAGTCGATCAGAGATCGGCTGGAACGAGACGACACTCCCGACTGCGCGGCGGGCAACCATGAATCCGACTCCCGCCTCTCGTTTGTCGCCACCAGAGTAGTATAGTGTCATCTGGTCGTCGATAGATGGCGGTTCAACGACCATTTGCCCTGATCCAGCGAGCCGTACTTCTGATAGTGCTGCGATGTCGATTTTGCAGCTCAGCAGCTCCTTGGCAATGATTTCTTTTTGGCCAACGTGGTGACCGGTTCGTACGTTCCATGCAGCGATTCGAATTTCCATTTTCGGCGTGACGATCTTTCTTTGATTTCTTCGGCCAGTAGCATATTTCTCACCAGCATCCTGATTCCCTAATGCTGGCGCATCGGCTGCCCCGGATGCGGTAGCATTCAACGTAGAATTTGATTCGTGATTATCCATCGGTTTCGTGCCTAGTTTCCCTGGTTTCCCAGTTCTGGCCACCTCGGCAGGGCGACCACCTTCCTCCTTTTGCAGCCGGGCTTAGGACCGTCTTGGCGGAGTTAACGATGAGTATAAGGGACACAATACAATACATAAAAGAAAAGAATGGAGACGGGTATTTAATCAGCTTAGACTTTGAAAAGGCTTTTGATAGAGTGGAGCATGAATATTTGTTTGGGGTTTTAAATCGGTTTGGTTTTGGTGAGAATTTTATGAAATGGATAAAGATTTTATATAAGGGGGCTCTAACAAAAATAAAATGTAACGGATTTTTAACAGAATGTTTTAAAATAACTAGATCAATTAGACAAGGATGTCCACTCTCAGCTTTATTATACTCTCTTGTAGCGGAACCTTTAGGCCTAGCAATAAGAAAAGAAGAGAAAATAAAAGGAATACAAATACAGGAAAGCAAATTTTCCAATACGCAGATGATATTGGGAGCAACTAGAGCAACCAGGAAGTAGTGTGGCAGTAGTAGGTGAGGAAGGCTCACCAAACGTGTTTCTGTTTTTAGGGTTAGGGGAAATCGATCCAAGATCCAAACCTGAGGTCTGAATCTGGTTAGGCACTGTCCTTCGTGCTTCTGGCCGCTTCAAATACAGACACCAAAATGAACCCAAATACTGTCTAGAGCGATGTATAAAATGATAAAGAGGGCTAAATTGCCACGGGGTACTCCAATAAGGGCTGAATCACAGCAAAAACGAAGGGTAGGTGTTAGAAGAGATGTGGAAAGGGCATTCCACGAGCTCAAAACATTAAACAGACTAACTCGACGCCTGTATGGGCGACGAGAAAAATATCTGTGGCTCCACAACATCACCCCAGCATAAGTGATGGTGGCCATTTTATATTTTACAGTCTGTGTCATAAAGAAACATTAACAAGACCAACTCTTAGCCTGTTTGGGCTGCGAGAAAAATTATTTTTTGGTTCAGCAACATCATCACACACATATGATGGCGACCATTACAGATTTTACGGTCTATGTCATTCAGGAACTGTCTCGCGACGCGTTTCGGCCATCCTACGGCTCTCATCAGGCGAGTTCGAATGACTATGGTGTCTCATTCCCTCTGTACTTTATAGTAATACCGAGGGCGGGGCCCCTCCCACTCTCTCTAAGCGACATCAGCATGTATATGCGTCATAAATCGTTTTTCTGCTATCAACTTTGTTGTTTTTAATTTTAAAATTTATTTCCAATTTTTATAACTTCATACATACATCCACAAACACTCCAGGAACATCCCAATGCCCAAAATGAAGTCCAGAGTCCGAGGCACGGGCTGGATTAGGGGAAATCGATCCAAGATCCAAACCTGAGGTCTGAATCTGGTTATGCACTGTCCTTCGTGCTTCTGGCCGCTTCAAATACAGACACCAAAATGAACCCAAATACTGTTTAGAGAGCTGTATAAAATTATAAACAGGGTTAAATTGCCCTGGGTTTCTCCAATGAGGGTTGAATCACAGCAAACACAAAGGGTAGGTGTTAGGAATGATGTGGAAAGGGCATTCCACGAGAACAATACATTAAAACATTAAACAGACAAACTCGCAGCCTGTTTGGGCTGGGAGAAAAAATATTTTTGGCTCAACAACATCACCCTACACAAATGATGGCGGCCATTTTAGTGTTTTACAGTTAGAGTTAAGGTTAGGGGAAATAAAATCCTGCTCTGAAAACAGGCTGATCATGGTGACATTTTTTGTGCAACAAGGCGTGGGTATCTGTGGTTTTGAAAAACACCTTGGCATTCAATTTCCCAGACTCTGCCCATTCTGGCCCCTTGTAGATGGTTGTATCCAAAAAGTCAATGCTGTCCGACCTCAGTTCCCATTTTAGGCGGATAGAAGAATGATGAGAGTTAAGAGTGCCTGTGAACTCCAGCCATTCCTCCTCCGAACCCTCCCATACTCCCCACAAATCGTCCAAATACCTAAAGTATTGGGTGGGTAGGATCCGACATTTTGGGAAAACTGATTCCTCCCAGTCCGCCATATAAATGTTGGCATACGCCGGGGCAAACCTCTTGCCCATTGCCGTCCCTTTGATCTGGAGAAAATACTCCCCGTTAAACTCGAAGTCATTACGTGTGAGGCTTAATTCCAGTAATCTCAACAGACTCTCATCAGGCCTTCCTTCCTCAGGATACCGCTGAAAAGCCCTCGCCACGGCCTCCAATCCTCTCCGTGTCTCTATATTAGTATACAGGCTCTCAACGTCCATGGAAAAGAATTTTGCTCCTGGACCGATCCTAAGACCCTTGATCTTGTCCAGGAAGTCATACGTGTCCCTGATGTAACTAGGATGTTTTGTGAAAACTGGATTGAGATGGAAAGTGATTAACTCTGCCACCCCATAGCTCTCACTGCCGCAATCCGATACAATAGGTCTCCCGGGAGGAACATCCGGGAAAGGCCATGCTTTCCTATCTTTATGGATTTTCGGCAGCAGGTAAAATCTCCTCATCCTAGGGGGAGTCTGACCCCGGAGGTACTGGACCTGCCTCTTGCTGAGGATCCCCTTCTTCCTCAACTCCTCCAACTCATCCCTAATTTGCTCCACAGAGTCCAGAAAGATGGGCTTATCCAACTTTGCATAGAACTCACAGTCCTCTAGCTGTCTCTTGGCCTCCCTAATATATTGGACCCTGTCCATCAGCACCACCATGCTTCCTTTGTCCGCCGGCTTGATGACAATTGTGTTATCCCTTCGCAATCCCTCAAGAGCCTCCCACTCTTCTTTGGAAAGATTCCACTCCTCTTCTACCTCTTCAATCCCCTTCATCGTCTCTTGATCTACTTTTATGATCTCCTCCACCACTTTTACCACCTGACTTCCCACCGGTTCCCATCCTGAACTAGTTGTAAATGGCACCTTCTGCCCCTCTTCACCCCCCTCAAAAAAGCCTGCCAGCTTCAGCCTCCTGTGGTACTCTGTGAGTCCCGCCTCTGCCTCCAATCGTTTCCAACCCGTTCCCTTCATTCCCGCCCCCCCCCGGCACAAATGACAACCCTTTCTGCAACACTGATATCTCCGCTCTGCTTAAAATCTTCGTACGGGAGAGGTTAACCACGGCATCCGACCCCTGGCCACCCTGGAACCCCTCCCCTATCAGTTTAAATGCTCCGCCCAGTGCCTATACATGGCAATCCCCGTAGCCCCCTTCCAGTGCGTCAGGTCCAGCTCTGTATAGAAGTGTTGCGTAGGAAGAGGATCAATGGTGTTGCTAGTGTCCTTGATGAAAGTATTGATCTGATTCAGCGTGTCGACTTGATCCCTAGGAAGATATTTGTGGAAATTGATGACCGGGACAAAGATCTGCGCGTTGGGAAAGGTAACTTCTGCTGCTCGTAAGGTTTTCCTGATCCAAGAGCCCACCCATGTGGCAGAGCCACAGACCCTGTCGTTTATTCCAAAGGACAGTATCACCTTAGTCACCCAGTCCGTCGTGGGGGTTTTGTTCCTAATTATTTCATATACATGACGCCAACGCGCCCCCGGGTAGCATGTTGTCTGGACCCTCCTATCTGTAATGCTCGGTAATCTGGCCATGTTGGAGTCGCCTAGGATCAAAATGGGTCTTACTGGTTTCAAGGACCAGTTCCAAAGCTTGTGACCCCCATGCTCCTGCCTCTGGAACCCATCCCAGTCCCCTTGGTCGTCCTCCTCTTCATCCCCTTCCTTCCCTTCTTCCTCATCATCATCATCCTCATCATCATCATAATCTTCCTGCTCCGTCCTCTTGCTCTTCTTCTTCTCCTCCCCAGCCTCTTCCCGAACCTCTTGGGTGCCACTCACACTCGCCACCTCATCCACAGTAATCCACCCTCCCTCAGAACTGCCCGTAGCTTGAGTCCCCGGAATCGATTTATCCTTCCGTATCCCCAAGCCTGGATTTTGCAGTGGCACTCCTCCCTCCTCCCTATCCAGATGTCTGGAGTGCTCCCCCAAGCTGTGACCCTCCCAAAGCTGTTTGACCTGTATCTCCACGATAGACAGCGTGATAGGTCGAATGTTTTTAAGGTTCCTACGGGCCCACTTGGAAGCCACCTCGAATGCCTTTTTCCCATCTTGTAGGTCCATCCCTATCAGCTGGGACCAAACCTCCTCCCGGGTCAAGCTGTAATGCTGTCTAAGAATCCGCAAACTCTCCCTCAACAATCTGTCAGAATTTTCTTTGAGTTGTAGGTTAACCTTGGACGTCGGGCCTGCTGGTGTTATAACTGCCCCCAACCATCTCGCTACTTTTTGTAAAGCTCTTGGTCCCGGATCTTCCTCCAACTCCCTCAAATTCAACAAATGGTGAGTCATCTTAATGTACTTGTGTAGGCCTCGGACAATGTTCCCAAAACAATCATGAGGATCCATCTACAAGGAGACAGAAACAAACTCTTAATACATCAATTCCTAATATCCCCTCCCTTATTCCCACCCGACCAAAAAAAATTGCTTCTCAGAATGCGAAATCCTCGATTGGATTTGTTCCCGACCAGCGAACCTCACTAAACCCAGAAAGGAGAATAATTCAGTAATCCTGGCCGGGCATCGCATTCCCAAGAGTTTGTTCTCTTACCCACATCCTAATCAGAACCCCAAAAAATGAAACCACTACCAGCCAGTCTCCTGGCCCGGGCTGACATTTAACCTTATGAGAGAAACGAACTGGGGAGGGCCACGGGAATTCGCAGGCCTCCCCCGGTGCCAGATTTGGCCTCCAATGTTCGCTCCCCCACTCGATTCCTACCCGGATCACCCGACCAAGAATCAAGTGAGGCAGCGTTCCTACAATCCACAAAATAATATATCCCACTCTTGGTTTTTCACAGCCACACTAGGTCCGAAGGCACACGCTAGGTTAGGCTTTTGAAAAGACAACGCCTCCCCCCGGACGACCTCTCCTGGTCATCCAGTTAGATAGGAAGGACGCAGAAATGCACTGGCCGGCGCATGTTTCTGATGAGGCTGATCCACCAATAACCACAATGTTTTTAATCTAGTATTACTTCCCCTATTTTTGTGTTTTTAATATTAAATAGCTTCTCATTTTCAGAATCCAGCTCTTGGCCATACCCGACTCACTCAGATCCCATCTTGCTCATCGGAAATCCTGACCGAGCCCATCCCCCCAAAAAAGAGTTAACTCATGATTGCCTTCAAACACGGAACGTCCTCCAACACAAAATTAAACAAACGTGATAATCCCTCCTCTAATGAACACATCTTCAGTGGTGTACCTCAGGATCATCAGGTGTTTCGGCTCTTTAAACACCAGACACCCTCCTCTGAGGCGGCCCGCCCAAGGGGATCAGTCCTAGGCGTGTGTTCAGACAACATCTATTCCCCTCCAGTTAACTAAGTACTATTCACATCTTACCTAAGAGCACCAAAGCCCAATGCAAAATTCCAATGCAAAATTCCATAACTCAAACTACAAAAAAAGGCCCCCCCACCACCATCCCCAACAACCTCAACCAATTATATAACCCCTAATGCTAAGCATCGATAGAAGACTGGGAATCCTGTTACGGCCATTTTAACCCAAGGCCACCCTCTCTGCGTGCTGTCCAAGTGGACCCAGAGAGGTCGGATACTTTACCTACCCAAACCAAAATAGCCCCTTCGTTAACACCGCAAGGTATCCCAGGGTACCCGGGTAAGGGCCTGCGTCACAAGCCTCAGATTGGCGGGCACAAGTGCCTGAAATCTGCAATTTACGAGTACCAAGCTTCTACCAATCGTCACCTCTAAGTTAATGCAAGACCTTAACCGACATCACACTTACCAGTGCAACCGTAAGGCAGCATCAACCTTAACAAACTCCTATCCTCCCAATCCACCTACCTTAACACACCCATTGCCACATTCCTGGTATCTTCACAATCCCCCATTACCCACAATCCTCGGTAACCCAATCGTCCCGTTATCGGTATTTTCCAACGTGAATCCTAACACCATGAATCCTTCCCGATCCAATCGACGATTCCTTCTTGTCTCCTCTGGTCGATTATTCTTCGATTTTTTTACCACCGTCCATGAGTAACCTGTTTCCTTAACCTAAGCTTTTAAACCTTTTAAGCCAAGATACCAAGGTCAAAACTGATCCCCACACCCAGTCTCGAACCCCGATCTTCCTGTCCCCAGCCAACCGGCACAAACCACTACACCACCCAATTACTCCCATCCCACTCATCCACTCCCAATATATCCAGTCCCCAAAGGGCCAAAACTCCACATGTACATAAACATATACACCTATCCCAATGCTGGACTCGAACCCAGGTGTTCCCCTGGAATCCCCCAAAAAGTGTTTTAGTCCAGTCTCGAACTCGGATCTCCCAGTTCCTAAGCTACCAACACTAACCACACCGCCAAATGAGTCTCTAAAAATTAAATACCAATACTCATACTAATACTAATGATAATAATAATAATAATAATAATAATAATAATAATAATAATAGAACAATAAAATAAGAAACCATAAATAATTAATAATAATTATAATAATTAATAATTATTAATAACCATTGTCAATAACCATCAATAACCATCAACAATCACTAATAATAATCAATAACAACTAACAATAATTAATAATAACTAACAATAATTAATAATTAACAATAATTAAATAATAATTAACAATAATTAATAATTAACAACCAATAATAATTAATAATAATTAACAATAATCATTAACAATTAACAACAATAATAAATAATTAATAACAATAATTAATAATAATAAATAATAATTATAATAATTAACAATAATTAATAATAAATAATAATACTACTACTAATAATAATACTAATACTAATAATAATACTCATAATAATAAATATAATATAATAAATATAAATAAAATAAATAAAATAAATATAATAATAATAAATACAATACTACATACATAAACACAATAATAATTACAATAATAAATTAAATTAAATTAAATAGGATAAGGGGTAGATACCCATATATACATATATAAAAAACACACATATATACACACACACATATATATATATATATATATATATATATATATATATATATACATATACACACACACACATATATATATATATATATATATATATATTTATTAACCCCATCCCCTGTAAGGGGTAGGTTTTAGTGCTTGTTCAGATACTGGGATAGTCTAATTAAGTCACCCTTCTGTGAGGGGTAGGTTTAGGTATAATAAAATAATCAAGCCCCAATCCCCTGTAAGGGTTAGGGGTTAGGGGTTAGGGGTTAGGGGTTAGGGGTTAGGGGAAAAAAAAATCCAGGATTCGAATCCCGAAGGATTCGAAAACGGCTGTGCACGGGCCCCAGTTCTACTGGCCGCCAAGAGTCACAAGCACCCACCACAGCCAACACTCGCCCTCAGCCAGCCAACGCCAGTCTCAAATATTTTTTAGACACTGTAAAAAATCCCTCAGCCACAATAAAGCCACACGGGAACCCATCACCCGGGCTAAACTGATAAGGGCTGTTCAAACTAGGGGTTTGTGAAAATTAAAATGGTAGGTTTTAGATGGTAAAGAGAAGCACATTCCATTTAAAAATTAAAACATTCATCTCGACGTCTGTATGGACGAAGGAAAAATACAAACATTGCGCTCAGACGCATCATCACACCACATGATGCCGGCTGTTTGGTTTTAATTTTTAAATCTGGTCATTAAGGTCTGTCGCGACGCGTTTCGAGCTTGACCACGGCTCTCATCAGGCGACTTTGAATGACACTGAACCCGGTTCACTCCAGCTTATATGTGCTCGGAGGGCGGGGCTTCTAACCACAAAACCAATCACTCACTTCAGCATTGTATTATGCTTCATAAATTAACTTTCACACACTAATAAACTGTCTTGTTGTTTTTTTAATTTTTTACAGGTTCGGTATCGAATAATGTCGATCGGCAGGCACATGCAGCAGGTAAGTAGGCACCTTTGTACGTGAATCAGGCGAACACAGGGAACTCGAGGTCCAGAGTTCTCGGCACTGGCTTGGTTAGGGGAAAAAAAATCCAGGATTCAAAAACGGCTGTGCACGGGCCCCAGTTCTACTGGCCGCCAAGAGTCACAAGCACCCACCCAAATCACACACAACAGCCAACACTCGCCCTCAGCCAGCCAACGCCAGTCTCAAATATTTTTTAGACACTGTAAAAAATCCCTCAGCCACAATAAAGCCACACGGGAACCCATCACCCGGGCTAAACTGATAAGGGCTGTTCAAACTAGGGGTTTGTGAAAATTAAAATGGTAGGTTTTAGATGGTAAAGAGAAGCACATTCCATTTAAAAATTAAAACATTCATCTCGACGACTGTATGGACGGAGGAAAAATACAAACATTGCGCTCAGACGCATCATCACACCACATGATGCCGGCTGTTAGGGTTAGGGTTAGGGTTAGTTAGGGTTAGGGGAAATCGATCCAAGATCCAAACCTGAGGTCTGAATCTGGTTATGCACTGTCCTTCGTGCTTCTGGCCGCTTCAAATACAGACACCAAAATGAACCCAAATACTGCTTAGAGAGATGTATAAAATTATAAAGAGGGCTAAATTGCCACGGGGTACTCCAATAAGGGCTGAATCACAGCAAAAACGAAGGGTAGGTGTTAGAAAAGATATGGAAAGGGCATTCCACGAGCTCAAAACATTAAACAGACTAACTCAACGCCTGTTTGGGCGATGAGAAAAATATCTGTGGCTCAACAACATCACCCCAGCATAAGTGATGGTGGCCATTTTATTTTTTACAGTCTGTGTCATTCAGAAACATTAACAAGACCAACTCTTAGCCTGTTTGGGCTGCGAGAAAAATTATTTTTTGGTTCAGCAACATCATCACAAACATATGATGGCGACCATTACAGATTTTACGGTCTGTGTCATTCAGGAACTGTCTCGCGACGCGTTTCGGCCATCCTACGGCTCTCATCAGGCGAGTTCGAATGACTATGGTGTCTCATTCCCTCTGTACTTTATAGTAATACCGAGGGCAGGGCCCCTCCCACTCTCTCTAAGCACCATCAGCATGTATATGCTTCATAAATCGTTTTTCTGCTATCAACTTTGTTGTTTTTAGGTGTTCAAGCACGAAGTGCTGAAAACCTATTGTATTTGTACTGATTTTTAGGTGTTCAAGCACGAAGTGCTGAAAACCTATTGTAATTGTACTGATTTTTATTATTATTAGGTGTTCAAGCACGAAGTGCTGAAAACCTATTGTAATTGTAAGGATTTTTATTATTATTATTATTATTTTCCCCTAAAACGCATCGTGCAGCCCAAACCGTAAGTGCTGGAGCTCTGAAACTTTGCCAGTAGGTAATACAAAAATCGAGGAGAGGTTATCAAATTATGAGCCCGATTGGCCCATAGGTGGCGCTATAGCGCAAAAAACAAAAAAATGGCACTATTTTCCTTAAATCTCAATAACCCTTTGTCCTAGCCTCAAGTGTCTGATATCATTGGAATCCTTGGCTCAAGCCGAACAAAAAAGGCCTCAAGGATTTCATTTCCGGTATGCAAATTTTTTCGCTATTTCCGGTTTTGTCCAAAACCTACTTTTGCGAACTAGTCCTAGGTTTTTTGCCCGATCAGAACCAAACCAGTGCAGAAATGTTCTCTGGAGTCTGACTATCAATAATTATTGAAAAAAAGTTGAAATTTCGATTCACTGTCACTAAGGGGCGTCAAAACGTTCGCAGGAGGCGGAGCCTATTTTACTAAAATGGCTATAACTCGTGAACGAAATGAGATATTTTTACCAAACTCGGTACAGCTATGTATGAGCTCAACTTGAGGTCACAGTAAAAAAATCGCGACGATCGAACACTAGGTGGCGCTATAACATTAAAAAAACATAAAAGGGGGTGTGGCCACCTGACCGTTAGTCCGATTGACTCGAAATTTGGTATGCAGTGTCTTGGTCCAAGGTACCATGTATGTATAAAAGGATATTGGCGTATCTCAAAAAACATGGCCACCATCGACCAATGAAGTTTAAGCACCTATGAGACAAGGTTAACGAAGGCCAATCGAAACGAAACTCGATGGGCATGTTCATCTCATGGCCCAAGAGGTCTGTAAGAGTTTTGAAAGAAATCGGCCACTAGTTGGCGCTAACGAGTTTTATGGCTCTGTAATCACGTGGTGTTGCACACATCCCCCCAAAATGCATATCATTTGATAGATCTCCTCAGGCTGAACAACTTTGCCTCTAGAACCATTGCTGTCAATCAAATCGTTCATTAAATATTCACGAATATGTTAAAAACCTGCTTTTGCGAACTAGTCCCTGGTTTTTTGCCCGATCGGAACCAGACCAGTGTAGGACAATTCTCTGGACTCTCTAGATCAATAATTATTGAAAAAAAGTTGAAATTTGCCATTTGGTTTATTATAACAGGATCATTTATAAAAAGGGGCGTGTCAAAACACACTCAAAAGCCTATAAATCATAAATAAAAACTCAGAACTTCACAAAAATTGATGAGCATATGTGTCATACCATGGTGAGGAAGCATGCAAAGTTTCATGGAGATCGGACCATAGGTGGCGCTATAACTGTTAAAAAGCTTTAAAACCATATATTTCCTATGGTAAATTGCCTGTATTGGCTGTAAATGGTGTTTTCCATCTATTATGTCAGTGGTTAAATGTATGCTAAATAAAATTAATGTCTTAAATGCTTATGTGTTTAACGGCCTTAAAGGCCTTAACTGCTTGAACACCGCTAAATGCTGCTTGCAGCTTTAATTATTATTATTATTATTATTCTTCTGCCGTAAAACGCATCGTGCAGACCAAACCGTAAGAGCTAGAGACTTGAAACTTTGTCAGATGGTAGTACAAAAATCGAGGAGAGCTTATCAAATTATGAGCCCGATTGGCCCATAGGTGGCGCTATAGCAACCAATTGCGCAAAACTGCTCATAACTCCTAGACCGTAAGTCGTAGACTCAAGTGTCTTATATCATTGGAAAGCTGGACTCCTGACTTAAAAAACGTATATCTCCGATTTCATTTCCGTCATGATAGATTTTCCGCCATTTTGAATTTTGTCAAAAAACGACTTTTGCAAACTAGTCCCTGGTTTTTCGCCCGATCGGAACCAAACCAGTGCACAAATGTTCTGTGGAGTCTGAATATAAATTATAATCGAAAAAAAGTTGAAATTTCGATTTTCGGTTGCTAGGGGGCGCAAAAAGAACGTTGTGGGAGGAGCCTATTTTACTAAAATGGCTATAACTCCAGAAGTAAATTAGGTAGGTTCACCAAACTTGGTACAGGTGTGCATGACTTCAATCTGAGGTCACAGTAAAAAAATCGCGACGATCGAACACTAGGTGGCGCTATAACATGAAAAAAACATATAAAGGACTGACCGTTAGTCCGATTGACTTGAAAATTGGTATGCAGTGTCTTGGTCCAAGGCCCCATGTATGTCTATGAGGACATTGGCGTATCTCAAAAAACATGGCCGCCATCGACCAATGAAGTTTGAGCCCCTATGAGACGAGGTTAACGGAGGCCAATCGGAACGAAACTCGATGGGCATGTTCGACTCATGGCCTAAGAGGTCTGTAAGAGTTTTGAAAGAAATCGGCCACTAGTTGGCGCTAACGAGTTTTACGGCTCTGTAATCACGTGGTGTTGCACACATCCCCCCAAAATGCATATAATTTGATCGATCTCCTCATGGTGAACAACTTTGCCTCTAGAACCATTGCTGTCAATCAAATCGTTCATTAAATATTCACGAATATGTTAAAAACCTACTTTTGCGAACTAGTCCCTGGTTTTTCGCCCGATCAAAACCAGACCAGTCTAGGAAAATTCTCTGGACTCTCTAGATCAATAATTATCAAAAAAAAGTTGAACTTTGCCCTTTGGTTCACTGTAACAGGGTCATTTAGAAAAGGGGCGTGTCAAAATACACTCAAAAGCCTATAAATCATAAATGAAAACTCAGAACTTGACAAAAATTGATGAGTATATGTGTCATACCATGGTGAGGAAGCTTGCAAAGTTTCATGGAGATCGGACCATAGGTGGCGCTATAACTGTTAAAAAGCTTTAAAACCATACATTTCCTATGGTAAATTGCCTGTATTGGCTGTAAATTGTCTTTTCCATCTATGATCGTATACTTTTCATATCATAATGTTTAAAACCAGTGCAGTACAATTCTCTGGACTCTCTAGATCAATAATGATCAGAAAAGGTATAACTTCTTAATTTGGATGGCTATAATAGGGTCACTTCAATATGTAGCCTTGACCAAATGTCCCCAAAAACCTATATCTCTTCAATAAATGCTCAGATCTTCTTAAAAAAAAAGGTCAGGACATATCACTCTAAACAAGCTTGACAAATTTTAGACAGATCGGACAAAATTTGCCTCTATAACAGTTAAAAAGTTGAAAATGATATGAATATAGTGGCATTTTAAGCCAATAAGTGGTGTTTTACTGCCCCCTGCTGTTTAAAATAGTAATTTTGTCATAATGCTGACTATCATTGTTCTATAATTCATTTTTAGAATTAACATAATCACTATTTTAACATTTACAATCACATTTAGTCAAAATTCATTCTCACATTGACAAATGTGAACCCTGAATGAGACAGTTTAATCTAAAATAGAATGTGTGTGTGTGTAGTCCCATGTTTCTGAATAAATTCTGAATAATCTGATTAATAGCTTGCAAAGACATTAAATGCTTATAGACCATTAAAATATATTTTCATAATGACTTTGTGTGTGTGTGTGTGTGTGTGAAAAGCACCTGTGAAAACACTTTATTAATAAGTAGAATGGCCAGCAGAGGGCAGTAGAAGACCACTTATTGGCTCACTCTCATTTTGACACACTTGATTTTCAACAGTAAATCAAAGCACTAAAGCAAACCAGTTTTTCCATGTTAACTATTATAACACAATCATTTTTTGTCAGAGTTTATCACTTCATTTTTATTGGCACTTCACATCAATGCAGCAATGTGGTAAATCATGGTAAATCACGATATAAACATGGTAAATCATAGTAAAAAATACTATTACATGGTGTATCATGGCAAATCATGCTAGCAATGTGATGAATCATGGTAAATCATGCTACAATCCTGGTAAATCATTCTAGAATGTGGTATATCATGGTAAATCATCCTATAACATGGTAAATCATGGTAAACTATGTTAAATCATGCTAGATTCATGGTAAATCATACTGGAACATGGTAGATCATGAAAAATCACACTAAATTTGGTATATTATGGTAAATCATGCTAAAACATGGTCTATTCCATCTATGATGTCAATGGTTAAATGCTTGCTACATAAAACTTAATGTCTTTTGATGCTTTTGTGCTTAACGGCCTTAAAGGCCTTAACTGCTTGAACACCGCTAAATGCTGCTTGCAGCTTTAATTAGGTGTTCAAGCACGAAGTGCTGAAAACCTATTGTAATTGTACTGATTTTTATTATTATTATTATTAGGTGTTCAAGCACGAAGTGCTGAAAACCTATTGTAATTGTAAGGATTTTTATTATTATTATTATTATTTTCCCCTAAAACGCATCGTGCAGCCCAAACCGTAAGGGCTGGAGCTCTGAAACTTTGCCAGTAGGTAGTACAAAAATCGAGGAGAGGTTATCAAAGTATGAGCCCGATTGGCCCATAGGTGGCGCTATAGCGCAAAAAACAAAAAAATGGCACTATTTTCCTTAAATCTCAATAACCCTTTGTCCCAGCCTCAAGTGTCTTATATCATTGGAATCCTTGGCTCAAGCCGAACAAAAAAGGCCTCAAGGATTTCATTTCCGGTATGCAAATTTTTTCGCTATTTCCGGTTTTGTCCAAAACCTACTTTTGCGAACTAGTCCTAGGTTTTTTGCCCGATCAGAACCAAACCAGTGCAGAAATGTTCTCTGGAGTCTGATTATCAATAATTATTGAAAAAAAGTTGAAATTTCGATTCACTGTCACTAAGGGGCGTCAAAACGTTCGCAGGAGGCGGAGCCTATTTTACTAAAATGGCTATAACTCGTGAACGAAATGAGATATTTTTACCAAACTCGGTACAGCTATGTATGAGCTCAATTTGAGGTCACAGTAAAAAAATCGCGACGATCGAACACTAGGTGGCGCTATAACATTAAAAAAACATAAAAGGGGGTGTGGCCACCTGACCGTTAGTCCGATTGACTCGAAATTTGGTATGCAGTGTCTTGGTCCAAGGTACCATGTATGTATAAAAGGATATTGGCGTATCTAAAAAAACATGGCCACCATCGACCAATGAAGTTTAAGCACCTATGAGACAAGGTTAACGAAGGCCAATCGGAACGAAACTCGATGGGCATGTTCATCTCATGGCCCAAGAGGTCTGTAAGAGTTTTGAAAGAAATCGGCCACTAGTTGGCGCTAACGAGTTTTACGGCTCTGTAATCACGTGGTGTTGCACACATCCCCCCAAAATGCATATCATTTGATAGATCTCCTCATGGTGAACAACTTTGCCTCTAGAACCATTGCTGTCAATCAAATCGTTCATTAAATATTCACGAATATGTTAAAAACCTACTTTTGCGAACTAGTCCCTGGTTTTTTGCCCGATCGGAACCAGACCAGTGTAGAACAATTCTCTGGACTCTCTAGATCAATAATTATTGAAAAAAAGTTGAAATTTGCCATTTGGTTTATTATAACAGGATCATTTATAAAAAAGGGCGTGTCAAAACACACTCAAAAGCCTATAAATCATAAATAAAAACTCAGAACTTCACAAAAATTGATGAGCATATGTGTCATACCATGGTGAGGAAGCATGCAAAGTTTCATGGAGATCGGACCATAGGTGGCGCTATAACTGTTAAAAAGCTTTAAAACCATATATTTCCTATGGTAAATTGCCTGTATTGGCTGTACATGGTGTTTTCCATCTATTATGTCAGTGGTTAAATGTATGCTAAATAAAATTAATGTCTTAAATGCTTATGTGTTTAACGGCCTTAAAGGCCTTAACTGCTTGAACACCGCTAAATGCTGCTTGCAGCTTTAATTATTATTATTATTATTATTCTTCTGCCGTAAAACGCATCGTGCAGACCAAACCGTAAGAGCTAGAGACTTGAAACTTTGTCAGATGGTAGTACAAAAATCGAGGAGAGCTTATCAAATTATGAGCCCGATTGGCCCATAGGTGGCGCTATAGCAACCAATTGCGCAAAACTGCTCATAACTCCTAGACCGTAAGTCGTAGACTCAAGTGTCTTATATCATTGGAAAGCTGGACTCCTGACTTAAAAAACGTATATCTCCGATTTCATTTCCGTCATGATAGATTTTCCGCCATTTTGAATTTTGTCAAAAAACGACTTTTGCGAACTAGTCCCTGGTTTTTCGCCCGATCGGAACCAAACCAGTGCACAAATGTTCTCTGGAGTCTGAATATTAATTATAATCGAAAAAAAGTTGAAATTTCGATTTTCGGTCGCTAGGGGGCGCAAAAAGAACGTTGTGGGAGGAGCCTATTTTACTAAAATGGCTATAACTCCAGAAGTAAATTAGGTAGGTTCACCAAACTTGGTACAGGTGTGCATGACTTCAATCTGAGGTCACAGTAAAAAAATCGCGACGATCGAACACTAGGTGGCGCTATAACATGAAAAAAACATATAAAGGACTGACCGTTAGTCCGATTGACTTGAAAATTGGTATGCAGTGTCTTGGTCCAAGGCCCCATGTATGTCTATGAGGACATTGGCGTATCTCAAAAAACATGGCCGCCATCGACCAATGAAGTTTGAGCCCCAATGAGACGAGGTTAACGGAGGCCAATCGGAACGAAACTCGATGGGCATGTTTGACTCATGGCCTAAGAGGTCTGTAAGAGTTTTGAAAGAAATCGGCCACTAGTTGGCGCTAACGAGTTTTACGGCTCTGTAATCACGTGGTGTTGCACACATCCCCCCAAAATGCATATCATTTGATAGATCTCCTCATGGTGAACAACTTTGCCTCTAGAACCATTGCTGTCAATCAAATCGTTCATTAAATATTCACGAATATGTTAAAAACCTACTTTTGCGAACTAGTCCCTGGTTTTTTGCCCGATCAAAACCAGACCAGTCTAGGACAATTTTCTGGACTCTCTAGATCAATAATTATCAAAAAAAAGTTGATCTTTGCCCTTTGGTTCACTGTAATAGGGTCATTTAGAAAAGGGGCGTGTCAAAATACACTCAAAAGCCTATAAATCATAAATGAAAACTCAGAACTTGACAAAAATTGATGAGTATATGTGTCATACCATGGTGAGGAAGCATGCAAAGTTTCATGGAGATCGGACCATAGGTGGCGCTATAACTGTTAAAAAGCTTTAAAACCATACATTTCCTATGGTAAATTGCCTGTATTGGCTGTAAATTGTCTTTTCCATCTATGATCGTATACTTTTCATATCATAATGTTTAAAACCAGTGCAGTACAATTCTCTGGACTCTCTAGATCAATAATGATCAGAAAAGGTATAACTTCTTAATTTGGATGGCTATAATAGGGTCACTTCAATATGTAGCCTTGACCAAATGTCCCCAAAAACCTATATCTCTTCAATGAATGCTCAGATCTTCTTAAAAAAAGGTCAGGACATATCACTCTAAACAAGCTTGACAAATTTTAGACAGATCGGACAAAATTTGCCTCTATAACAGTTAAAAAGTTGAAAATTATATGAATATAGTGGCATTTTAAGCCAATAAGTGGTGTTTTACTGCCCCCTGCTGTTTAAAATAGTAATTTTGTCATAATGCTGACTATCCTTGTTCTATAATTCATTTTTAGAATTAACATAATCATTATTTTAACATTTACAATCACATTTAGTCAAAATTCATTGACACATTGACAAATGTGAACCCTGAATGAGACAGTTTAATCTACAATAGAATGTGTGTGTGTGTAGTCCCATGTTTCTGAATAAATTCTGAATAATCTGATTAATAGCTTGCAAAGACATTAAATGCTTATAGACCATTAAAATATATTTTCATAATGACTTTGTGTGTGTGTGTGTGTGTGTGTGTGTGTGTGTGTGTGTGTGAAAAGCACCTGTGAAAACACTTTATTAATAAGTAGAATGGCCAGCAGAGGGCAGAAGAAGACCACTTATTGGCTCACTCTCATTTTGACAAACTTGATTTTCAACAGTAAATCAAAGCACTAACCAAAGCACTAACCAAACCAGTTTTTCCATGTTAACTATTATAACACAATCATTTTTTGTCAGAGTTTATCACTTCATTTTTATTGGCACTTCACATCAATGCAGCAATGTGGTAAATCATGGTAAATCACGATATAAACATGGTAAATCATAGTAAAAAATACTATTACATGGTGTATCATGGCAAATCATGCTAGCAATGTGATGAATCATGGTAAATCATGCTACAATCCTGGTAAATCATTCTAGAATGTGGTATATCATGGTAAATCATCCTATAACATGGTAAATCATGGTAAACTATGTTAAATCATGCTAGATTCATGGTAAATCATACTGGAACATGGTAGATCATGAAAAATCACACTAAATTTGGTATATTATGGTAAATCATGCTAAAACATGGTCTATTCCATCTATGATGTCAATGGTTAAATGCTTGCTACATAAAACTTAATGTCTTTTGATGCTTTTGTGCTTAACGGCCTTAAAGGCCTTAACTGCTTGAACACCGCTAAATGCTGCTTGCAGCTTTAATTATTATTATTATTATTATTCTTCTGCCGTAAAACGCATCGTGCAGAACAAACCGTAAGGGCTGGAGCTCTGAAACTTTGTCAGATGGTAGTACAAAAATCGAGGAGAGCCTCAGAAAGTATGACCCCGATTGGCCTATAGGTGGCGCTACAGCAATCAATTGCGCGAAACTGCTCATAACTCCTAAACCGTATGTCGTAGACTCAAGTGTCTTATATCATTGGAAAGCTGGAGGCCTGACGTAAAAAACGTATATCTCCGATTTCATTTCCGGTATGCAAATTTTTCCGCCATTTTGAATTTTGTCAAAAACCTATTTTTGCGAACTAGTCCCTGGTTTTTCGCCCGATCAAAACCAAACAAATGCATACATGTTGTCTGAAGTCTGAATATCAATAATCATTGAAAAAAAGTTGAATTTTCGATTCACGGTCGCTAGGGGGAGTGAAATGATCGTTGTGGGAGGAGCCTATTTTACTAAAATGGCTATAACTCGAGAAGTAAATGAGATATCTTCACCAATCTCAAGAGACATGTGTATGAGGACAGTCTGAGGTCACAGTAAAAAAACCGCGTCGATCTAACACTAGGTGGCGCTATAACATTAAATAAACATAAAAAGGGCTATGACCACCTGACCGTTAGTCCGATTGACTTGAAAATTGGTATGCAGTGTCTTGGTCCAAGGTGCCATGAATGTGTATGAGGAAATTGGCATAACTCAAAAAACATGGCCGCCATCGGCCAATGAATTTGAGCACCTATTAGACAAGGTTAACGGAGGCCAATCGGAACGAAACTCGATGGGCATGTTTGACTCATGGCCCAAGAGGTCTGTAAGAGTTTTGAAAGAAATTGGCCACTAGTTGGCGCTAACAAGTTTTATGGCTCTGTAATCACGTGGTGTTGCACACATCCCCAAAATATGCATATCATTTGATAGATCTCCTCAGGCTGAACAACTTTGCCTCTAGAACCATTGCTGTCAATCAAATCGTTCATTAAATATTCACGAATATGTTAAAAACCTACTTTTGCGAACTAGTCCCTGGATTTTCGCCCGATCAGAACCAGACCAGTCTAGGGCAATTCTCTGGACTCTCTAGATCAATAATCATTGAAAAAAAGTTGAACTTTTGCATTTTTCGTATGGCTATAACAGGGTAATTTAGAAAAGGGGCGTGTCAAATACACACAAAAGCCTATAAATCATAAATAAAAACTCAGAACTTGACAAAAAATGATGAGCATATGTGTCATACCATGGTGAAGAAGCATGCAAAGTTTCATGGAGATCGGACAATAGGTGGCGCTATAACTGTTGAAAAGCTTTAAAACCATGCATTTCCTATGGTAAATTGCCTGTATTGGCTGTAAATGGCCTTTTCCATCTATGATCATAAAATCTTAATGTTTAAAACCGGTGCAGTACAATTCTCTGGACTCTCTACATCAATAATTATCAGAAAAGGTTGAACTTCTTCATTTGAATGGCTATAATAGTGTAAATTGGATGGCTGTAACATTTTGGATGGCTATAACAGCCAATAAGTGGTATTTTACTGCCCCCTGCTGTCATTTCATCATACTACTCCCTAATATTGTTATATATAATTGAAATGTAGACTTTATTAAATCATTATTTTAACATTTACAATCACATTTTGTCCAAATTCATCTATTGGAGTATTATGGACTGCATTTATTTATTTTATTTATTACTATTTACAATTGTGTCACAGGAAGGATAAAATACGAAAGTATAACGTTGGGCCACGCCCCCCAAGTACAAATTCACTCATAACTCGAAAACAGAAAGTCTCTGCACGCTAGGTAAGGTTCTCTCGGGGTTCTTGATCCAAATCTATCGTCGCGGGGCTCGGGAACGCCCCCCGCGACGAATTCTTAGTTAATGTTAACTAATGTAGTTAACATTAACTAAGAATGAACAATTCTCCTTCAGCATTTGTTAATCTTTGTTAATGTTAATTTCAACATTTACAAATACTTTATTAAAATCTTGTTAACATTAGTTAATGCACTGTGAACTAACATGAACTAACAATGAACAGCTGGATTTGTATTAACTAATGTTAACAAAGATGAACAAAAACAGTAACAAATGTATTGCTCATGGTTCATGTTAATTAATACATTAACTACTGTTTAATAAATGAACCTTATTGTAAAGTGTTACCGACATTTTTAATCTTTTTTATCAGCTTTCAGCATTGGCTAACAAACAAACGCTTAAAGCTATTTTTTTATTAGTCTTAATATAGTTTTATATTATTACATCACAAAGAAATATGTTAAATAATTGCTTATACACCATTAAAAGAGATTTTCACAATAACATATCCCGTGTGTGTGTGTGTAAGCATATGTCTACATTTGAATGCAAAATCTCTTGTGTGACCAGCAGAGGGCAGTAGAAGACCACTTATTGGCTCACTTTCATTTTGACACACTTGATTAGGGATGGGAATTGATAAGAATTTAACAATTCCGATTCCATTATCGATATTGCTTATCGATTCGATTCCTTATCGATTCTCTTATCGATTCTCTTATCGATTCTCTTATCGATTCTCATTGGGTGAGGGAATAAGTACAAATTTGTTTGTTTGTATTAACTTATTGAACTTATAACTTATTTTGTTTGTTAATTATTATTAACTCGCTGACACAGCACAGAGTATTAGGGGTGTGAACCTACAATGGTCTCACGGTTCGGTTCGATTCCGATTATCATGTCATCGATTCAGTTCAATTTGATATCTCGATGCATTACATGCACTGCATCCTCAATTTTACTTCAAAAGTGATGTGTGTGTGCGTGTGCGTGTTCACCCGTTCGTGAAGTCGCAGTGACAGAAACAGTGACATTCCAGTTTAAGTTGTGTGTGCGCGCGCGCGTCTCAGATGAGTATGTGCCTGGAGAGTTTTGCGCATCTCGTGTGTAGAGTTTGCATGTATGCGTGAGCGACTTTAGGTGTGTCGTTGTGCATTTCATATGTATTTGTTTGAGCATTCAGCAGTATACCTGTATGTTTGACTACTTAGTATACGTGTATATGCAAGTGTTTCATATTTGTGTGCGTGAATGAAGTTTGATTTAAGCCCTAGACGGCACCTCATATATTGTCGTCTTTTCGCGTGAAATATAACCAAACGAGCGCTTCTGCCTCGATGTTATGTTTGATGCGTTCTGAATCAAAATAACGCAGCTCGTGTGTGACGTCATGACACATTTGCAACGAGCGGAACCGATAAGCGGAATCGTTAAGCAGGCATACTAACGGTTCCAGGGAATTGGTTAACTGGGCACCGGTTCTGAAGAAGAAACATGGTAAATCATTAGCTGCGTCCCAATGTGCATACTACGCCCTAAATAGTATTGAAAATTACTAATGTCACATACTATTTAGGATGGATAGTAGGCTATGCACATTGGGACGCAGCTATTGTAAACAATAGCCTACTATTACATGGTGTATCATGGCAAATCATGCTATAATCCTGCGGTAAATCATTCTACAGGGTATCCGCGGGTCCTTAAAAAGTCTTAAAAAGTCTTAAATTAGATTTTAAAAATGTATGGCCTTAAAAAGTCTTAAAAAGTCTTATTTTGACTTATGAAAGGTCTTAAATTTTCAATGGCAATTTGAGTTAGACATATCTAAATGTTTTCCAAATTAAAACTATCTAATTAGCGTACTTTTTTATTTACTATTCGTTCTTTGTGGATTTGCTCGTTCACGTGACATTTCGCGTCACATTCGCGCCAGCATTACGTCTGTCTCCTGCACGCGAAACAGCAGGAGAGGAGAAGAAAGCTGGTTAATTTCAGTTCAATTGTAAGTTCATTCTTTATGTGCGTAGTGGTGTGCGATGTGTATTGTCTATTATGATATTGTAATCATTGTTTTACTTTAACGTTAACTATGTACGAGGGCGCACTGCGAGCTGACATCGCATTTGTCTCTCATGCTTGCTTTCACTGCGTGATGTGTCAGTGCAGTTATAGGTATGTTCCCTAAGACGTATAAAGTTTTTGTATTTTATATATCATATGTTGTTATCATACAATATTACATCAGCAAGAGGGCTGTTTTCCCGTGCACAATAGCAAATATGATATTTATTTTATAACAGTTAAATTAACATTGTTACATTTTATAAACAATATTGTCAATATTGTTTGTTTTCCCTTTATTTCGCTGACGAGAATTTCAAAATGAAACCGTAGCAGAGTCTCAATGCAAAAGACAGCGATGATTTCTTGACTGAAATCCGCGTTTTGAACGAATCATTTTAACGATTCAATGAACAATCACTTGCAGTTCCTGAATGAATCAGCCGTTTGAACAAATCGTTTGTATGAATGACTCCCTCAGACAGTGACTTGCCGCCACCTACTGGCGGGTTTAGTTTCACATTTAAAGTACCCTGTAATTAAAATGTTACAATTAGAAATCAGTTCATATTTAAATATTGAATTAAGAATTGAAAGAATTGAATATATCATAGCTTTATTTATGCAATTGTAAATGGAGTATAAATATATTAATGCCAGTTCTGATGCTGCTTCTGTGTCTCCTCTGCACTGCAAAGATGGATTTTGATTTAATGATTTAATATAACTGGTAACATTGGTATTGTGTTATTATTCTAATATAATTTAATTTGAATGTTAGAATTTGACATAAAAGGTGATGCATACCTCTAAGTAAAGAAAAAAAAATAGAAAGTCCATATATGGGTGAAAATGCCCCTGGAACTCAATTTAAGGTTGCAAATATTGCCCTTTAATAAAAAAATGTTAATTCCTTTCACTGCTGTGAACTGACCACTGCATAGAATATGAAATATAACATGGTAAATCGAGGTAAACTAAGACAAATCAAGGTAAACTATGATAAAGCATGCTAGAATCATATTACATCATAGGCTACTAGAATGTGTTCAATTGTGGTAAATCATGCAAGAACAGGGTAAACCATGGTGAATCATACTAGAACTCGGTATATCATAGTAAACTATGGTAAATCATACTGTAACATAGTAAATCATTAACAATCACACTGAAATGTTGTATATCATGGCAAATCATGCTAAAACATGGTCTATTCCATCAATGATGTCAGTGGTTAAATGCTTGCTACATAAACCTTAATGTCTTTTGATGCTTTTGAGCTTAACTGTCTTAACTGTCTAAACTGTCTTAAATGCTTGAACACCGCTAAATGCTGCTAGCAGCTTTAATTAATTTTAAAATTCATCTCTAATTTTTATAACTCTATACATACATCCACAAACACTCCAGGAACATCCCAATGCCCAAAATGAAGTCCAAAGTACGAGGCACGGGCTGGATTAGGGGAAATCGATCCAAGATCCAAACCTGAGGTCTGAATTTGGTTATGCACTGTCCTTCGTGCTTCTGGCCGCTTCAAATACAGACACCAAAATGAACCCAAATACTGTCTAGAGAGATGTATAAAATTATAAAGAGGGCTAAATTGCCACGGGGTACTCCAATAAGGGCTGAATCACAGCAAAAACGAAGGGTAGGTGTTAGAAAAGATGTGGAAAGGGCATTCCACGAGCTCAAAACATTAAACAGACTAACTCAACGCCTGTTTGGGCGACGAGAAAAATATCTGTGGCTCCACAACATCACCCCAGCATAAGTGATGGTGGCCATTTTATATTTTACAGTCTGTATTATACAGAAACATTAACCAGACCAACTCTTAGCCTGTTTGGGCTGCGAGAAAAATTATTTTTTGATTCAGCAACATCATCACACACATATGATGGCGACCATTACAGATTTTACGGTCTGTGTCATTCAGGAACTGTCTCGCGACGCGTTTCGGCCATCCTACGGCTCTCATCAGGCGAGTTCGAATGACTAGGGTGTCTCATTCCCTCTGTACTTTATAGCAATACCGAGGGCAGGGCCCCTCCCACTCTCTCTAAGGACCATCAGCATGTATATGCTTCATAAATCGTTTTTCTGCTATCAACTTTGTTGTTTTTAATTTTAAAATTTATTTCTAATTTTTATAACTTCATACATACATCCACAAACACTCCAGGAACATCCCAATGCCCAAAATGAAGTCCAGAGTCCGAGGCACGGGCTGGATTAGGGGAAATCGATCCAAGATCCAAACCTGAGGTCTGAAAATGGTTATGCACTGTCCTTCATGCTTCTGGCCGCTTCAAATACAGACACCAAAATGAACCCAATGTAAAGACGAGGCTGAGGCAGCATTAGAATCCATTTGCGGGTGTTTATTAGCAGCAGGTTGTAGTGAAGGGAATGTTAAGCCAGGCAATAGGTCAAAATCACAATAGCAGTCCGATCTAACGACATACACAAGGGTAATCCAAAAGGCAGAGATGAGGAAACAGGCAAAAGGTCCAAACACAGTCATCAGTCCGAAAAACAGGCAACCAGAACAGAAGGGTAATCCAAAGAGCGTGAATCAGATAAACAGGCAGAATCATACACAAGGTCAGAAGGCAGAGAACAAAGGTAACGCTTGGTAAGGCAGATGAACTGGCAATACTTCGCAATGTGCAAACACACAAATTCTTCTGAAATACAATCCAAACAGGAAATGAAAGTAGAAGCAGAGGGAGCGGTACACAGTCAATATTCAGGAGAGGGCTCCCTCTGCTGGCGTGGCATTACACCCAAATACTGTCTAGAGAGATGTATAAAATTATAAAGAGGGCTAAATTGCCACGGGGAACTCCAATAAGGGCTGAATCACAGCAAAAACGAAGGGTAGGTGTTAGAATAGATGTGGAAAGGGCATTCCACGAGCTCAAAACATTAAACAGACTAACTCGCATTAAATTCAAGGCACTGACGTTTGCCTACAGAACAACCACTGGCACTGCTCCATCTTACCTAAACTCATTACTTCAGACTTATGTGCCATCCAGAAACCTGCGCTCTGCTAGCGAATGTCGTCTTGTGGTACCATCTCAAAGAGGCACAAAATCTCTTTCTCGGACCTTTACCATGGCTGTTCCCTGTTGGTGGAATGATCTGCCTAACTCAACCAGAGCTTCTGAGTCAGTAGCCACTTTCAAGAAACTGCTGAAGACATATCTTTTTCGGCAGCACTTGATTCAGTAGAATTAACACTTTCTCTTCTCTTCTTAAAAAAAAAAAAAAAAAAAAAAAAAAAACTGCACTAAAATTGAACTGAGAAGGGGTTATAGCACTTACGTATTGTTGTCCTACTGTTAGTTTAACTGCTTCTATTGTTCTCATTTGTAAGTCGCTTTGGATAAAAGCGTCTGCTAAATGAATAAATGTAATGTAAATGTAAATGTACTAACTCGACGCCTGTTTGGGCGACGAGAAAAATATCTGTGGCTCCACAACATCACCCCAGCATAAGTGATGGTGGCCATTTTATATTTTACAGTCTGTGTCATTCAGAAACATTAACAAGACCAACTCTTAGCCTGTTTGGGCTGCGAGAAAAATTTTTTTGTTTGTTTTTTTTTGGTTCAGCAACATCACACACATATGATGGCGACCATTACAAATTTTACGGTCTATGTCATTCAGGAACTGTCTCGCGACGCGTTTCGGCCATCCTACGGCACTCATCAGGCGAGTTCGAATGACTATGGTGTCTCATTCCCTCTGTACTTTATAGTAATACCGAGGGCGGGGGGCGGGGCCCCTCCCACTCTCTCCAAGCACCATCAGCATGTATATGCTTCATAAATCGTTGTTCTGCTATCAACTTTGTTGTTTTTAATTTTAAAATTTATTTCTAATTTTTATAACTTCATACATACATCCACAAACACTCCAGGAACATCCCAATGCCCAAAATGAAGTCCAGAGTCCGAGGCACGGGCTGGATTAGGGGAAATCGATCCAAGATCCAAACCTGAGGTCTGAAAATGGTTATGCACTGTCCTTCGTGCTTCTGGCCGCTTCAAATACAGACACCAAAATGAACCCAAATAATGTCTAGAGAGATGTATAAAATTATAAAGAGGGCTAAATTGCCACGGGGTTCTCCAATAAGGGCTGAATCACAGCAAAAACGAAGGGTAGGTGTTAGAAGAGATGTGGAAAGGGCATTCCACGAGCTCAAAACATTAAACAGACTAACTCGACGCCTGTTTGGGCGACGAGAAAAATATCTGTGGCTCCACAACATCACCCCAGCATAAGTGATGGTGGCCATTTTATATTTTACAGTCTGTGTCATTCAGAAACATTAACAAGACCAACTCTTAGCCTGTTTGGGCTGCGAGAAATTATTATTATTTTTTTTGGTTCAGCAACATCATCACACACATATGATGGCGACCATTACAGATTTTACGGTCTGTTTCATTCAGGAACTGTCTCACGACGCGTTTCGGCCATCCTACGGCACTCATCAGGCGAGTTCGAATGACTATGGTGTCTCATTCCCTCTGTACTTTATAGTAATACCGAGGGCGGGGCCCCTCCCACTCTCTCCAAGCACCATCAGCATGTATATGCTTCATAAATCGTTTTTCTGCTATCAACTTCGTTGTTTTTAATTTTAAAATTTATTTCTAATTTTTATAACTTCATACATACATCCACAAACACTCCAGGAACATCCCAATGCCCAAAATGAAGTCCAGAGTCCGAGGCACGGGCTGGATTAGGGGAAATCGATCCAAGATCCAAACCTGAGGTCTGAATCTGGTTATGCACTGTCCTTCATGCTTCTGGCCGCTTCAAATACAGACACCAAAATGAACCCAAATACTGTCTAGAGAGATGTATAAAATTATAAAGAGGGCTAAATTGCCACGGGGTACTCCAATAAGGGCTGAATCACAGCAAACACGAAGGGTAGGTGTTAGAAAAGATATGGAAAGGGCTAGGGTTAGGGTTAGGTTAGGGGAAAAAGAAACTCCAGCTCCCTTAAGACAGCCGAAAAGCACGGGCTCACACATTGTCCTTGATCATTAACCGCTAATTATCCGTTAAACCGATAAAACGGTTTTTATCGGTCTCCTCTTCGATGCTCATTTTCCCTTTTTCCCCCTTCTTTCAGGTTTTCATCTTGGGTAAGTATTGTATGTCATTTCACCTTTATATGTGTATTGATTTTAATACTATCATGGTCAAAAGGTTACCGCAGAATCTGGCGATTCACGATAGCACCTGTCCAATCCAAGTTGGAGAAGGCAAGTATAGCACACTTAATTAATGTGTATATACAAATGTGTATATCTCTAGTATGGGGAAGTTGATTCCTGGGTTAATTCATACGGGAATACACCATCAACATTTAGAATCTATATATTATATATAAGTTTTTATCACTCATCCACTAAACCAAAGATAGTGTATCTCCCTCTACCCGGAAGATCCAACATAAATAAATAACTCACCCCACTTAAGGTTCAAACCTACTATACTTGATTAAGACCGTGGGGATACACCGTATTGAGTTTTTTTTGATCCACTGTCTCTCCTTCCTCCATCTCTGTTTATCGGACCACCAGGATCCCGCTTCCATCCCCATGATGGACAAGTTAGTGCTCCCGTGCGTTCTAAAATGCTCATAAAGGTAAGTTCCCCTCCCGGTCCCCTTGATCGAGCACAGATGTTGTTTTAGTCTTTCCAACAGAGTATTTTTGGTTTGACCAACATATAATCTGTTACAGACTTTACACTCGATGCAGTAGACCAAGTTGGATGACTGTAACCCCAGAGTCTGCAAGAGCGGTGCACTCAGGTGAGTAAATTTATTTTCAATAAAATTGGTGCATTTAAAAAACCCACTGTATTTGTCTTTCTTAGGTCTACCACCCAAGGAGGAATGTACCAATAAATCTTTCAAATTTTGGTTTCGTCTGAAAGCTGCTATACTTTTAAAAGAGGTAAGTGGTTCCCAACGATCCTGTATTTTCTGGAAATTAGTTTTTAATTTAGAATTTAATGCTAGGGAGGCAGAGGAAAAGGTCGAAACGAAGGGGACCAGATGGTTCTCACGGTTTTCTCCTCAATTTCAAACCTTGTTGGAACAGTTGTTGTACTTCCACTTTTATGGCTCTGAGGAAGGTTCTGCTGTAACCCCGATGTCTAAGGGCTTGGAAGAGGGTCTGCGTTGCTAACCTAACATCCTCCGCGACTGTGCAAATTCTATTGTATCTCATTAATTGTGATTTCACAATTCCCTTGTAGGTGTGTTTGGGGTGATAACTGGTCTTATGCAGCAGCGCGTGGGTGTCGGTGGGTTTAAAATGGGCCCTCGTTCCCAGAGTACCCTCCCCACTGTCTCCCCTAATCATATACACTTCGGTATCCAGAAACTCAATTTTCTCCCGTTGTGCGTTACATTTGACTGAGATCGAGGCATGATGTTCGTTCAGAGTCGTGATGAAATCCAAAAACTCCCTCTCCGGATGGTTCCAAACCCCAAAAATATCGTCCAAATATCGTATATACACACTGGGTAGTCTATGGCATTTAGAGAAAACCGTTGTCTCCCAATTCGCCATATTTATATTAGCATACGCAGGAGCGAATTTCTTCCCCATTGCTGTGCCAGAAACTTGGAGATACTGTTTGGAATCGAATTGGAAGTCATTTCTAGTCAGACCTAATTCCAATAAGGTGAGGAGAGCCTCATCCGGTCTGGAAGGGTCGGGGTAATTCACAAAGATCTCCTGGACTGCCTTTAAGCCCAAACGGGTATCTATATTGGTATAGAGTGAATCAATGTCAATGGTGAAAAGCATCCCGCCAGGTGGCACTATTATCCGTTTTATCTTTGCTACGAAATCAAAGGTGTCCTTGACATAACTGTCATGTTTTTGTGACAAAGGGTTCAGAAAAGAATCAATAAAGGCCGCAATCCTGTAGGATTCACTGCCACAGTCCGATACAATCGGTCGTCCAGAAGGGACCTGATTCGGAATCGTCCAACTTTCCGGAGACTTATGGATCTTAGGTAGAAGATAGAATTTCCTAGGCTGTGGAGGATCTTCCCCAAAGAGATAATATTTCTGTTTAGCTGTTATTCTCTTTTTTTCATACAGGTCGCTGACAATTTCCCGAATCTTCTTCTGGGTCTCCAACTGGAGAGAGCCAGGCAAAGGTAAGTAATGTGTTGTATTGCTTAATTGTCTGTGAGCTTCAATCAAATATTGATTTTTATCCATTATCACAATTTTCGAACCCTTATCCGCAGGTTTTATTATGATATCATGGTTAGATCTTAAACGATTAAGGGCCTTTCTTCCCTCCATTGACAGATTACTACTCCTCTCTTCTTGGAAACAAATTCTCTCGAAAGCACGTCTATCTTGCTCTTGCCTGATTAGCTGTTTAATGGGTTCTGATACCGAATCCCATTCAGGCTCCCAAGAAGAAGGGTTGACAAACGGCTCACGAGAGAAGTCCATGGCATAAGCAAAATGATCCAAAAGTTTCAGCTTCCTATGGTATAGGTGGAGATCCCTGCGAAGTTCCCTCCTGTCCACCCCAGACGGTGTAGGGATGTAAAAGAGTCCTCTCTCTAGTAACCCTTCCTCAACCTCAGAAAGGGAGAAGGTAAGTGAAAGATTTAAAATATTTGAAAGGGGCTGTATAACATTCCTAGGTCCCCCTATTTTAAGTTTAACTGAGACATCCAATTATACATTATTTTAGTTGCCGTGCCAGCTGTCCAATGGATCAAGTCCCTCTGGTTCACTTGAAACTGGTCTTCCTCAATCCCTCCCAAGGTCCTAAAATTGTCCTCCAAGAAGAGGTTTACCTCCCTTACGAGGGTTTGTACCTCCAATGGGAGTTGGGTAGAAATTTGGATCAGAGGAACCCAGATCTCCGCCCGAGGAAAAATACCTCTGGCTCGTGACATTAACTTTCGGAACTGCCCCTGAATGGTAGCTAACTTGTTTTTCCTAAGACAATTATTAAGGCCAATTGAGAGAAGGACTTTTTGAACTCTAAAACAGGGATCCAACTTACCCAGAATTTCCTTCAAATGGAGGATCTGAGCTCCAGGAAAACTATCTACCTGGATCAGAGGATGTTCAATTTTTGGGATCCTAGACAGGTTGGAGTCTCCTATTATTAGAATGGGTTGTTTGATCTCTACTCTCCATTGTACCATTTTTTGATATGTATTACAGTGACGGGTAGGTTTCCCCAATCGAGGTACTCTAGTCTCAACCATGTCATCATCATCCAAATTGGAGGAGGTTCCCCTCTCCAAGGGAAGTTCTACTTCCTCCTCCACTCGGAATTGTGACTCTGAGAGAATCACCGCCACGTTGGACTGTGGAACCATTTCCTCCCTTACACCAGGTAAACCTTCCTCCCCTCCACTAGTACCCCCTATATTAAGGTCCTCCGACAGGTTGAGTTCAAAATTGGGTTGAAAGTGTGTTGAAGAGGCTGGATGTATCTCAGCTGTACAGGTCTGGAACCCGTTCCTCAGCTCCAATCCAAAAGGGGTGACCCCAGGCCTGTTTTCCCCAGAGGTAGATGGATTGGATTTGAGATAGGGATTGGGGTTAGGATTGGGCTCGGGATTGGGGTTGGGGGTAGGTTCGGGATTGGGGTTGGGGGTAGGTTCGGGATTGGAGTTGGGGGCAGGTTCAGGATTAGGATTGGGGTTAGAATTAGGTTTGGTATTGGGGTTAGGATTGGGTTCAGGATTGGGGTTAGGTTCAGGATTGGTCTTGGGGTTAGGATTGGGTTCAGGATTGGAGTTAGGATTAGGTTCAGGATTGGGGTTAGGGGAAATCGATCCAAGATCCAAACCTGAGGTCTGAATCTGGCTGTGCACTGTCCATCGTGCTTCTGGCCGCTTCAAATACAGACACCAAAATGAACCCAAATATTGTCTAGAGAGATGTATAAAATTATAAAAGGGCTAAATTGCCACGGGGTACTCCAATAAGGGCTGAATCACAGAAAACACGAAGGGTAGGTGTTAGAAAAGAGATGGAAAGGGCATTCCATGAGCTCAAAACATTAAACAGACTAACTCAACGCCTGTTTGGGCGATGAGAAAAATATCTGTGGCTCAACAACATCACCACACCACTAGTGATGGTGGCCATTCTATTTTTCTAAAGTCTGCATCATTCAGAAACATTATCCAGACCAACTCTTAGCCTGTTTGGGCTGCGAGAAAAATTATTTTTTGGTTCAGCAACATCATCCCACACATATGATGGCGACCATTACAGATTTTACGGTCTGTGTCATTCAGGAACTGTCTCGCGACGCGTTTCGGCCATCCTACGGCTCTCATCAGGCGAGTTCGAATGACTAGGGTGTCTCATTCCCTCTGTACTTTATAGTAATACCGAGGGCGGGGCCCCTCCCACTTTCTCTAAACACCATCAGCATGTATATGCTTCATAAATCGTTTTTCTGCTATCAACTTTGTTGTTTTAAAATTCATCTCTAATTTTTATAACTCTATACATACACCCACAAACACTCCAGGAACATCCCAATGCCCAAAATGAAGTCCAGAGTCCGAGGCACGGGCTGGATTAGGGGAAATCGATCCAAGATCCAAACCTGAGGTCTGAATCTGGCTGTGCACTGTCCATCGTGCTTCTGGCCGCTTCAAATACAGACACCAAAATGAACCCAAATATTGTCTAGAGAGATGTATAAAATTATAAAAGGGCTAAATTGCCACGGGGTACTCCAATAAGGGCTGAATCACAGAAAACACGAAGGGTAGGTGTTAGAAAAGAGATGGAAAGGGCATTCCATGAGCTCAAAACATTAAACAGACTAACTCAACGCCTGTTTGGGCGATGAGAAAAATATCTGTGGCTCAACAACATCACCACACCACTAGTGATGGTGGCCATTCTATTTTTCTAAAGTCTGCATCATTCAGAAACATTATCCAGACCAACTCTTAGCCTGTTTGGGCTGCGAGAAAAATTATTTTTTGGTTCAGCAACATCATCCCACACATATGATGGCGACCATTACAGATTTTACGGTCTGTGTCATTCAGGAACTGTCTCGCGACGCGTTTCGGCCATCCTACGGCTCTCATCAGGCGAGTTCGAATGACTAGGGTGTCTCATTCCCTCTGTACTTTATAGTAATACCGAGGGCGGGGCCCCTCCCACTTTCTCTAAACACCATCAGCATGTATATGCTTCATAAATCGTTTTTCTGCTATCAACTTTGTTGTTTTAAAATTCATCTCTAATTTTTATAACTCTATACATACACCCACAAACACTCCAGGAACATCCCAATGCCCAAAATGAAGTCCAGAGTCCGAGGCACGGGCTGGATTAGGGGAAATCGATCCAAGATCCAAACCTGAGGTCTGAATCTGGCTGTGCACTGTCCATCGTGCTTCTGGCCGCTTCAAATACAGACACCAAAATGAACCCAAATATTGTCTAGAGAGATGTATAAAATTATAAAAGGGCTAAATTGCCACGGGGTACTCCAATAAGGGCTGAATCACAGAAAACACGAAGGGTAGGTGTTAGAAAAGAGATGGAAAGGGCATTCCATGAGCTCAAAACATTAAACAGACTAACTCAACGCCTGTTTGGGCGATGAGAAAAATATCTGTGGCTCAACAACATCACCACACCACTAGTGATGGTGGCCATTCTATTTTTCTAAAGTCTGCATCATTCAGAAACATTATCCAGACCAACTCTTAGCCTGTTTGGGCTGCGAGAAAAATTATTTTTTGGTTCAGCAACATCATCCCACACATATGATGGCGACCATTACAGATTTTACGGTCTGTGTCATTCAGGAACTGTCTCGCGACGCGTTTCGGCCATCCTACGGCTCTCATCAGGCGAGTTCGAATGACTAGGGTGTCTCATTCCCTCTGTACTTTATAGTAATACCGAGGGCGGGGCCCCTCCCACTTTCTCTAAACACCATCAGCATGTATATGCTTCATAAATCGTTTTTCTGCTATCAACTTTGTTGTTTTAAAATTCATCTCTAATTTTTATAACTCTATACATACACCCACAAACACTCCAGGAACATCCCAATGCCCAAAATGAAGTCCAGAGTCCGAGGCACGGGCTGGATTAGGGGAAATCGATCCAAGATCCAAACCTGAGGTCTGAATCTGGCTGTGCACTGTCCATCGTGCTTCTGGCCGCTTCAAATACAGACACCAAAATGAACCCAAATATTGTCTAGAGAGATGTATAAAATTATAAAAGGGCTAAATTGCCACGGGGTACTCCAATAAGGGCTGAATCACAGAAAACACGAAGGGTAGGTGTTAGAAAAGAGATGGAAAGGGCATTCCATGAGCTCAAAACATTAAACAGACTAACTCAACGCCTGTTTGGGCGATGAGAAAAATATCTGTGGCTCAACAACATCACCACACCACTAGTGATGGTGGCCATTCTATTTTTCTAAAGTCTGCATCATTCAGAAACATTATCCAGACCAACTCTTAGCCTGTTTGGGCTGCGAGAAAAATTATTTTTTGGTTCAGCAACATCATCCCACACATATGATGGCGACCATTACAGATTTTACGGTCTGTGTCATTCAGGAACTGTCTCGCGACGCGTTTCGGCCATCCTACGGCTCTCATCAGGCGAGTTCGAATGACTAGGGTGTCTCATTCCCTCTGTACTTTATAGTAATACCGAGGGCGGGGCCCCTCCCACTTTCTCTAAACACCATCAGCATGTATATGCTTCATAAATCGTTTTTCTGCTATCAACTTTGTTGTTTTAAAATTCATCTCTAATTTTTATAACTCTATACATACACCCACAAACACTCCAGGAACATCCCAATGCCCAAAATGAAGTCCAGAGTCCGAGGCACGGGCTGGATTAGGGGAAATCGATCCAAGATCCAAACCTGAGGTCTGAATCTGGCTGTGCACTGTCCATCGTGCTTCTGGCCGCTTCAAATACAGACACCAAAATGAACCCAAATATTGTCTAGAGAGATGTATAAAATTATAAAAGGGCTAAATTGCCACGGGGTACTCCAATAAGGGCTGAATCACAGAAAACACGAAGGGTAGGTGTTAGAAAAGAGATGGAAAGGGCATTCCATGAGCTCAAAACATTAAACAGACTAACTCAACGCCTGTTTGGGCGATGAGAAAAATATCTGTGGCTCAACAACATCACCACACCACTAGTGATGGTGGCCATTCTATTTTTCTAAAGTCTGCATCATTCAGAAACATTATCCAGACCAACTCTTAGCCTGTTTGGGCTGCGAGAAAAATTATTTTTTGGTTCAGCAACATCATCCCACACATATGATGGCGACCATTACAGATTTTACGGTCTGTGTCATTCAGGAACTGTCTCGCGACGCGTTTCGGCCATCCTACGGCTCTCATCAGGCGAGTTCGAATGACTAGGGTGTCTCATTCCCTCTGTACTTTATAGTAATACCGAGGGCGGGGCCCCTCCCACTTTCTCTAAACACCATCAGCATGTATATGCTTCATAAATCGTTTTTCTGCTATCAACTTTGTTGTTTTAAAATTCATCTCTAATTTTTATAACTCTATACATACACCCACAAACACTCCAGGAACATCCCAATGCCCAAAATGAAGTCCAGAGTCCGAGGCACGGGCTGGATTAGGGGAAATCGATCCAAGATCCAAACCTGAGGTCTGAATCTGGCTGTGCACTGTCCATCGTGCTTCTGGCCGCTTCAAATACAGACACCAAAATGAACCCAAATATTGTCTAGAGAGATGTATAAAATTATAAAAGGGCTAAATTGCCACGGGGTACTCCAATAAGGGCTGAATCACAGAAAACACGAAGGGTAGGTGTTAGAAAAGAGATGGAAAGGGCATTCCATGAGCTCAAAACATTAAACAGACTAACTCAACGCCTGTTTGGGCGATGAGAAAAATATCTGTGGCTCAACAACATCACCACACCACTAGTGATGGTGGCCATTCTATTTTTCTAAAGTCTGCATCATTCAGAAACATTATCCAGACCAACTCTTAGCCTGTTTGGGCTGCGAGAAAAATTATTTTTTGGTTCAGCAACATCATCCCACACATATGATGGCGACCATTACAGATTTTACGGTCTGTGTCATTCAGGAACTGTCTCGCGACGCGTTTCGGCCATCCTACGGCTCTCATCAGGCGAGTTCGAATGACTAGGGTGTCTCATTCCCTCTGTACTTTATAGTAATACCGAGGGCGGGGCCCCTCCCACTTTCTCTAAACACCATCAGCATGTATATGCTTCATAAATCGTTTTTCTGCTATCAACTTTGTTGTTTTAAAATTCATCTCTAATTTTTATAACTCTATACATACACCCACAAACACTCCAGGAACATCCCAATGCCCAAAATGAAGTCCAGAGTCCGAGGCACGGGCTGGATTAGGGGAAATCGATCCAAGATCCAAACCTGAGGTCTGAATCTGGCTGTGCACTGTCCATCGTGCTTCTGGCCGCTTCAAATACAGACACCAAAATGAACCCAAATATTGTCTAGAGAGATGTATAAAATTATAAAAGGGCTAAATTGCCACGGGGTACTCCAATAAGGGCTGAATCACAGAAAACACGAAGGGTAGGTGTTAGAAAAGAGATGGAAAGGGCATTCCATGAGCTCAAAACATTAAACAGACTAACTCAACGCCTGTTTGGGCGATGAGAAAAATATCTGTGGCTCAACAACATCACCACACCACTAGTGATGGTGGCCATTCTATTTTTCTAAAGTCTGCATCATTCAGAAACATTATCCAGACCAACTCTTAGCCTGTTTGGGCTGCGAGAAAAATTATTTTTTGGTTCAGCAACATCATCCCACACATATGATGGCGACCATTACAGATTTTACGGTCTGTGTCATTCAGGAACTGTCTCGCGACGCGTTTCGGCCATCCTACGGCTCTCATCAGGCGAGTTCGAATGACTAGGGTGTCTCATTCCCTCTGTACTTTATAGTAATACCGAGGGCGGGGCCCCTCCCACTTTCTCTAAACACCATCAGCATGTATATGCTTCATAAATCGTTTTTCTGCTATCAACTTTGTTGTTTTAAAATTCATCTCTAATTTTTATAACTCTATACATACACCCACAAACACTCCAGGAACATCCCAATGCCCAAAATGAAGTCCAGAGTCCGAGGCACGGGCTGGATTAGGGGAAATCGATCCAAGATCCAAACCTGAGGTCTGAATCTGGCTGTGCACTGTCCATCGTGCTTCTGGCCGCTTCAAATACAGACACCAAAATGAACCCAAATATTGTCTAGAGAGATGTATAAAATTATAAAAGGGCTAAATTGCCACGGGGTACTCCAATAAGGGCTGAATCACAGAAAACACGAAGGGTAGGTGTTAGAAAAGAGATGGAAAGGGCATTCCATGAGCTCAAAACATTAAACAGACTAACTCAACGCCTGTTTGGGCGATGAGAAAAATATCTGTGGCTCAACAACATCACCACACCACTAGTGATGGTGGCCATTCTATTTTTCTAAAGTCTGCATCATTCAGAAACATTATCCAGACCAACTCTTAGCCTGTTTGGGCTGCGAGAAAAATTATTTTTTGGTTCAGCAACATCATCCCACACATATGATGGCGACCATTACAGATTTTACGGTCTGTGTCATTCAGGAACTGTCTCGCGACGCGTTTCGGCCATCCTACGGCTCTCATCAGGCGAGTTCGAATGACTAGGGTGTCTCATTCCCTCTGTACTTTATAGTAATACCGAGGGCGGGGCCCCTCCCACTTTCTCTAAACACCATCAGCATGTATATGCTTCATAAATCGTTTTTCTGCTATCAACTTTGTTGTTTTAAAATTCATCTCTAATTTTTATAACTCTATACATACACCCACAAACACTCCAGGAACATCCCAATGCCCAAAATGAAGTCCAGAGTCCGAGGCACGGGCTGGATTAGGGGAAATCGATCCAAGATCCAAACCTGAGGTCTGAATCTGGCTGTGCACTGTCCATCGTGCTTCTGGCCGCTTCAAATACAGACACCAAAATGAACCCAAATATTGTCTAGAGAGATGTATAAAATTATAAAAGGGCTAAATTGCCACGGGGTACTCCAATAAGGGCTGAATCACAGAAAACACGAAGGGTAGGTGTTAGAAAAGAGATGGAAAGGGCATTCCATGAGCTCAAAACATTAAACAGACTAACTCAACGCCTGTTTGGGCGATGAGAAAAATATCTGTGGCTCAACAACATCACCACACCACTAGTGATGGTGGCCATTCTATTTTTCTAAAGTCTGCATCATTCAGAAACATTATCCAGACCAACTCTTAGCCTGTTTGGGCTGCGAGAAAAATTATTTTTTGGTTCAGCAACATCATCCCACACATATGATGGCGACCATTACAGATTTTACGGTCTGTGTCATTCAGGAACTGTCTCGCGACGCGTTTCGGCCATCCTACGGCTCTCATCAGGCGAGTTCGAATGACTAGGGTGTCTCATTCCCTCTGTACTTTATAGTAATACCGAGGGCGGGGCCCCTCCCACTTTCTCTAAACACCATCAGCATGTATATGCTTCATAAATCGTTTTTCTGCTATCAACTTTGTTGTTTTAAAATTCATCTCTAATTTTTATAACTCTATACATACACCCACAAACACTCCAGGAACATCCCAATGCCCAAAATGAAGTCCAGAGTCCGAGGCACGGGCTGGATTAGGGGAAATCGATCCAAGATCCAAACCTGAGGTCTGAATCTGGCTGTGCACTGTCCATCGTGCTTCTGGCCGCTTCAAATACAGACACCAAAATGAACCCAAATATTGTCTAGAGAGATGTATAAAATTATAAAAGGGCTAAATTGCCACGGGGTACTCCAATAAGGGCTGAATCACAGAAAACACGAAGGGTAGGTGTTAGAAAAGAGATGGAAAGGGCATTCCATGAGCTCAAAACATTAAACAGACTAACTCAACGCCTGTTTGGGCGATGAGAAAAATATCTGTGGCTCAACAACATCACCACACCACTAGTGATGGTGGCCATTCTATTTTTCTAAAGTCTGCATCATTCAGAAACATTATCCAGACCAACTCTTAGCCTGTTTGGGCTGCGAGAAAAATTATTTTTTGGTTCAGCAACATCATCCCACACATATGATGGCGACCATTACAGATTTTACGGTCTGTGTCATTCAGGAACTGTCTCGCGACGCGTTTCGGCCATCCTACGGCTCTCATCAGGCGAGTTCGAATGACTAGGGTGTCTCATTCCCTCTGTACTTTATAGTAATACCGAGGGCGGGGCCCCTCCCACTTTCTCTAAACACCATCAGCATGTATATGCTTCATAAATCGTTTTTCTGCTATCAACTTTGTTGTTTTAAAATTCATCTCTAATTTTTATAACTCTATACATACACCCACAAACACTCCAGGAACATCCCAATGCCCAAAATGAAGTCCAGAGTCCGAGGCACGGGCTGGATTAGGGGAAATCGATCCAAGATCCAAACCTGAGGTCTGAATCTGGCTGTGCACTGTCCATCGTGCTTCTGGCCGCTTCAAATACAGACACCAAAATGAACCCAAATATTGTCTAGAGAGATGTATAAAATTATAAAAGGGCTAAATTGCCACGGGGTACTCCAATAAGGGCTGAATCACAGAAAACACGAAGGGTAGGTGTTAGAAAAGAGATGGAAAGGGCATTCCATGAGCTCAAAACATTAAACAGACTAACTCAACGCCTGTTTGGGCGATGAGAAAAATATCTGTGGCTCAACAACATCACCACACCACTAGTGATGGTGGCCATTCTATTTTTCTAAAGTCTGCATCATTCAGAAACATTATCCAGACCAACTCTTAGCCTGTTTGGGCTGCGAGAAAAATTATTTTTTGGTTCAGCAACATCATCCCACACATATGATGGCGACCATTACAGATTTTACGGTCTGTGTCATTCAGGAACTGTCTCGCGACGCGTTTCGGCCATCCTACGGCTCTCATCAGGCGAGTTCGAATGACTAGGGTGTCTCATTCCCTCTGTACTTTATAGTAATACCGAGGGCGGGGCCCCTCCCACTTTCTCTAAACACCATCAGCATGTATATGCTTCATAAATCGTTTTTCTGCTATCAACTTTGTTGTTTTAAAATTCATCTCTAATTTTTATAACTCTATACATACACCCACAAACACTCCAGGAACATCCCAATGCCCAAAATGAAGTCCAGAGTCCGAGGCACGGGCTGGATTAGGGGAAATCGATCCAAGATCCAAACCTGAGGTCTGAATCTGGCTGTGCACTGTCCATCGTGCTTCTGGCCGCTTCAAATACAGACACCAAAATGAACCCAAATATTGTCTAGAGAGATGTATAAAATTATAAAAGGGCTAAATTGCCACGGGGTACTCCAATAAGGGCTGAATCACAGAAAACACGAAGGGTAGGTGTTAGAAAAGAGATGGAAAGGGCATTCCATGAGCTCAAAACATTAAACAGACTAACTCAACGCCTGTTTGGGCGATGAGAAAAATATCTGTGGCTCAACAACATCACCACACCACTAGTGATGGTGGCCATTCTATTTTTCTAAAGTCTGCATCATTCAGAAACATTATCCAGACCAACTCTTAGCCTGTTTGGGCTGCGAGAAAAATTATTTTTTGGTTCAGCAACATCATCCCACACATATGATGGCGACCATTACAGATTTTACGGTCTGTGTCATTCAGGAACTGTCTCGCGACGCGTTTCGGCCATCCTACGGCTCTCATCAGGCGAGTTCGAATGACTAGGGTGTCTCATTCCCTCTGTACTTTATAGTAATACCGAGGGCGGGGCCCCTCCCACTTTCTCTAAACACCATCAGCATGTATATGCTTCATAAATCGTTTTTCTGCTATCAACTTTGTTGTTTTAAAATTCATCTCTAATTTTTATAACTCTATACATACACCCACAAACACTCCAGGAACATCCCAATGCCCAAAATGAAGTCCAGAGTCCGAGGCACGGGCTGGATTAGGGGAAATCGATCCAAGATCCAAACCTGAGGTCTGAATCTGGCTGTGCACTGTCCATCGTGCTTCTGGCCGCTTCAAATACAGACACCAAAATGAACCCAAATATTGTCTAGAGAGATGTATAAAATTATAAAAGGGCTAAATTGCCACGGGGTACTCCAATAAGGGCTGAATCACAGAAAACACGAAGGGTAGGTGTTAGAAAAGAGATGGAAAGGGCATTCCATGAGCTCAAAACATTAAACAGACTAACTCAACGCCTGTTTGGGCGATGAGAAAAATATCTGTGGCTCAACAACATCACCACACCACTAGTGATGGTGGCCATTCTATTTTTCTAAAGTCTGCATCATTCAGAAACATTATCCAGACCAACTCTTAGCCTGTTTGGGCTGCGAGAAAAATTATTTTTTGGTTCAGCAACATCATCCCACACATATGATGGCGACCATTACAGATTTTACGGTCTGTGTCATTCAGGAACTGTCTCGCGACGCGTTTCGGCCATCCTACGGCTCTCATCAGGCGAGTTCGAATGACTAGGGTGTCTCATTCCCTCTGTACTTTATAGTAATACCGAGGGCGGGGCCCCTCCCACTTTCTCTAAACACCATCAGCATGTATATGCTTCATAAATCGTTTTTCTGCTATCAACTTTGTTGTTTTAAAATTCATCTCTAATTTTTATAACTCTATACATACACCCACAAACACTCCAGGAACATCCCAATGCCCAAAATGAAGTCCAGAGTCCGAGGCACGGGCTGGATTAGGGGAAATCGATCCAAGATCCAAACCTGAGGTCTGAATCTGGCTGTGCACTGTCCATCGTGCTTCTGGCCGCTTCAAATACAGACACCAAAATGAACCCAAATATTGTCTAGAGAGATGTATAAAATTATAAAAGGGCTAAATTGCCACGGGGTACTCCAATAAGGGCTGAATCACAGAAAACACGAAGGGTAGGTGTTAGAAAAGAGATGGAAAGGGCATTCCATGAGCTCAAAACATTAAACAGACTAACTCAACGCCTGTTTGGGCGATGAGAAAAATATCTGTGGCTCAACAACATCACCACACCACTAGTGATGGTGGCCATTCTATTTTTCTAAAGTCTGCATCATTCAGAAACATTATCCAGACCAACTCTTAGCCTGTTTGGGCTGCGAGAAAAATTATTTTTTGGTTCAGCAACATCATCCCACACATATGATGGCGACCATTACAGATTTTACGGTCTGTGTCATTCAGGAACTGTCTCGCGACGCGTTTCGGCCATCCTACGGCTCTCATCAGGCGAGTTCGAATGACTAGGGTGTCTCATTCCCTCTGTACTTTATAGTAATACCGAGGGCGGGGCCCCTCCCACTTTCTCTAAACACCATCAGCATGTATATGCTTCATAAATCGTTTTTCTGCTATCAACTTTGTTGTTTTAAAATTCATCTCTAATTTTTATAACTCTATACATACACCCACAAACACTCCAGGAACATCCCAATGCCCAAAATGAAGTCCAGAGTCCGAGGCACGGGCTGGATTAGGGGAAATCGATCCAAGATCCAAACCTGAGGTCTGAATCTGGCTGTGCACTGTCCATCGTGCTTCTGGCCGCTTCAAATACAGACACCAAAATGAACCCAAATATTGTCTAGAGAGATGTATAAAATTATAAAAGGGCTAAATTGCCACGGGGTACTCCAATAAGGGCTGAATCACAGAAAACACGAAGGGTAGGTGTTAGAAAAGAGATGGAAAGGGCATTCCATGAGCTCAAAACATTAAACAGACTAACTCAACGCCTGTTTGGGCGATGAGAAAAATATCTGTGGCTCAACAACATCACCACACCACTAGTGATGGTGGCCATTCTATTTTTCTAAAGTCTGCATCATTCAGAAACATTATCCAGACCAACTCTTAGCCTGTTTGGGCTGCGAGAAAAATTATTTTTTGGTTCAGCAACATCATCCCACACATATGATGGCGACCATTACAGATTTTACGGTCTGTGTCATTCAGGAACTGTCTCGCGACGCGTTTCGGCCATCCTACGGCTCTCATCAGGCGAGTTCGAATGACTAGGGTGTCTCATTCCCTCTGTACTTTATAGTAATACCGAGGGCGGGGCCCCTCCCACTTTCTCTAAACACCATCAGCATGTATATGCTTCATAAATCGTTTTTCTGCTATCAACTTTGTTGTTTTAAAATTCATCTCTAATTTTTATAACTCTATACATACACCCACAAACACTCCAGGAACATCCCAATGCCCAAAATGAAGTCCAGAGTCCGAGGCACGGGCTGGATTAGGGGAAATCGATCCAAGATCCAAACCTGAGGTCTGAATCTGGCTGTGCACTGTCCATCGTGCTTCTGGCCGCTTCAAATACAGACACCAAAATGAACCCAAATATTGTCTAGAGAGATGTATAAAATTATAAAAGGGCTAAATTGCCACGGGGTACTCCAATAAGGGCTGAATCACAGAAAACACGAAGGGTAGGTGTTAGAAAAGAGATGGAAAGGGCATTCCATGAGCTCAAAACATTAAACAGACTAACTCAACGCCTGTTTGGGCGATGAGAAAAATATCTGTGGCTCAACAACATCACCACACCACTAGTGATGGTGGCCATTCTATTTTTCTAAAGTCTGCATCATTCAGAAACATTATCCAGACCAACTCTTAGCCTGTTTGGGCTGCGAGAAAAATTATTTTTTGGTTCAGCAACATCATCCCACACATATGATGGCGACCATTACAGATTTTACGGTCTGTGTCATTCAGGAACTGTCTCGCGACGCGTTTCGGCCATCCTACGGCTCTCATCAGGCGAGTTCGAATGACTAGGGTGTCTCATTCCCTCTGTACTTTATAGTAATACCGAGGGCGGGGCCCCTCCCACTTTCTCTAAACACCATCAGCATGTATATGCTTCATAAATCGTTTTTCTGCTATCAACTTTGTTGTTTTAAAATTCATCTCTAATTTTTATAACTCTATACATACACCCACAAACACTCCAGGAACATCCCAATGCCCAAAATGAAGTCCAGAGTCCGAGGCACGGGCTGGATTAGGGGAAATCGATCCAAGATCCAAACCTGAGGTCTGAATCTGGCTGTGCACTGTCCATCGTGCTTCTGGCCGCTTCAAATACAGACACCAAAATGAACCCAAATATTGTCTAGAGAGATGTATAAAATTATAAAAGGGCTAAATTGCCACGGGGTACTCCAATAAGGGCTGAATCACAGAAAACACGAAGGGTAGGTGTTAGAAAAGAGATGGAAAGGGCATTCCATGAGCTCAAAACATTAAACAGACTAACTCAACGCCTGTTTGGGCGATGAGAAAAATATCTGTGGCTCAACAACATCACCACACCACTAGTGATGGTGGCCATTCTATTTTTCTAAAGTCTGCATCATTCAGAAACATTATCCAGACCAACTCTTAGCCTGTTTGGGCTGCGAGAAAAATTATTTTTTGGTTCAGCAACATCATCCCACACATATGATGGCGACCATTACAGATTTTACGGTCTGTGTCATTCAGGAACTGTCTCGCGACGCGTTTCGGCCATCCTACGGCTCTCATCAGGCGAGTTCGAATGACTAGGGTGTCTCATTCCCTCTGTACTTTATAGTAATACCGAGGGCGGGGCCCCTCCCACTTTCTCTAAACACCATCAGCATGTATATGCTTCATAAATCGTTTTTCTGCTATCAACTTTGTTGTTTTAAAATTCATCTCTAATTTTTATAACTCTATACATACACCCACAAACACTCCAGGAACATCCCAATGCCCAAAATGAAGTCCAGAGTCCGAGGCACGGGCTGGATTAGGGGAAATCGATCCAAGATCCAAACCTGAGGTCTGAATCTGGCTGTGCACTGTCCATCGTGCTTCTGGCCGCTTCAAATACAGACACCAAAATGAACCCAAATATTGTCTAGAGAGATGTATAAAATTATAAAAGGGCTAAATTGCCACGGGGTACTCCAATAAGGGCTGAATCACAGAAAACACGAAGGGTAGGTGTTAGAAAAGAGATGGAAAGGGCATTCCATGAGCTCAAAACATTAAACAGACTAACTCAACGCCTGTTTGGGCGATGAGAAAAATATCTGTGGCTCAACAACATCACCACACCACTAGTGATGGTGGCCATTCTATTTTTCTAAAGTCTGCATCATTCAGAAACATTATCCAGACCAACTCTTAGCCTGTTTGGGCTGCGAGAAAAATTATTTTTTGGTTCAGCAACATCATCCCACACATATGATGGCGACCATTACAGATTTTACGGTCTGTGTCATTCAGGAACTGTCTCGCGACGCGTTTCGGCCATCCTACGGCTCTCATCAGGCGAGTTCGAATGACTAGGGTGTCTCATTCCCTCTGTACTTTATAGTAATACCGAGGGCGGGGCCCCTCCCACTTTCTCTAAACACCATCAGCATGTATATGCTTCATAAATCGTTTTTCTGCTATCAACTTTGTTGTTTTAAAATTCATCTCTAATTTTTATAACTCTATACATACACCCACAAACACTCCAGGAACATCCCAATGCCCAAAATGAAGTCCAGAGTCCGAGGCACGGGCTGGATTAGGGGAAATCGATCCAAGATCCAAACCTGAGGTCTGAATCTGGCTGTGCACTGTCCATCGTGCTTCTGGCCGCTTCAAATACAGACACCAAAATGAACCCAAATATTGTCTAGAGAGATGTATAAAATTATAAAAGGGCTAAATTGCCACGGGGTACTCCAATAAGGGCTGAATCACAGAAAACACGAAGGGTAGGTGTTAGAAAAGAGATGGAAAGGGCATTCCATGAGCTCAAAACATTAAACAGACTAACTCAACGCCTGTTTGGGCGATGAGAAAAATATCTGTGGCTCAACAACATCACCACACCACTAGTGATGGTGGCCATTCTATTTTTCTAAAGTCTGCATCATTCAGAAACATTATCCAGACCAACTCTTAGCCTGTTTGGGCTGCGAGAAAAATTATTTTTTGGTTCAGCAACATCATCCCACACATATGATGGCGACCATTACAGATTTTACGGTCTGTGTCATTCAGGAACTGTCTCGCGACGCGTTTCGGCCATCCTACGGCTCTCATCAGGCGAGTTCGAATGACTAGGGTGTCTCATTCCCTCTGTACTTTATAGTAATACCGAGGGCGGGGCCCCTCCCACTTTCTCTAAACACCATCAGCATGTATATGCTTCATAAATCGTTTTTCTGCTATCAACTTTGTTGTTTTAAAATTCATCTCTAATTTTTATAACTCTATACATACACCCACAAACACTCCAGGAACATCCCAATGCCCAAAATGAAGTCCAGAGTCCGAGGCACGGGCTGGATTAGGGGAAATCGATCCAAGATCCAAACCTGAGGTCTGAATCTGGCTGTGCACTGTCCATCGTGCTTCTGGCCGCTTCAAATACAGACACCAAAATGAACCCAAATATTGTCTAGAGAGATGTATAAAATTATAAAAGGGCTAAATTGCCACGGGGTACTCCAATAAGGGCTGAATCACAGAAAACACGAAGGGTAGGTGTTAGAAAAGAGATGGAAAGGGCATTCCATGAGCTCAAAACATTAAACAGACTAACTCAACGCCTGTTTGGGCGATGAGAAAAATATCTGTGGCTCAACAACATCACCACACCACTAGTGATGGTGGCCATTCTATTTTTCTAAAGTCTGCATCATTCAGAAACATTATCCAGACCAACTCTTAGCCTGTTTGGGCTGCAGAGAAAAATTATTTTTTGGTTCAGCAACATCATCCCACACATATGATGGCGACCATTACAGATTTTACGGTCTGTGTCATTCAGGAACTGTCTCGCGACGCGTTTCGGCCATCCTACGGCTCTCATCAGGCGAGTTCGAATGACTAGGGTGTCTCATTCCCTCTGTACTTTATAGTAATACCGAGGGCGGGGCCCCTCCCACTTTCTCTAAACACCATCAGCATGTATATGCTTCATAAATCGTTTTTCTGCTATCAACTTTGTTGTTTTAAAATTCATCTCTAATTTTTATAACTCTATACATACACCCACAAACACTCCAGGAACATCCCAATGCCCAAAATGAAGTCCAGAGTCCGAGGCACGGGCTGGATTAGGGGAAATCGATCCAAGATCCAAACCTGAGGTCTGAATCTGGCTGTGCACTGTCCATCGTGCTTCTGGCCGCTTCAAATACAGACACCAAAATGAACCCAAATATTGTCTAGAGAGATGTATAAAATTATAAAAGGGCTAAATTGCCACGGGGTACTCCAATAAGGGCTGAATCACAGAAAACACGAAGGGTAGGTGTTAGAAAAGAGATGGAAAGGGCATTCCATGAGCTCAAAACATTAAACAGACTAACTCAACGCCTGTTTGGGCGATGAGAAAAATATCTGTGGCTCAACAACATCACCACACCACTAGTGATGGTGGCCATTCTATTTTTCTAAAGTCTGCATCATTCAGAAACATTATCCAGACCAACTCTTAGCCTGTTTGGGCTGCGAGAAAAATTATTTTTTGGTTCAGCAACATCATCCCACACATATGATGGCGACCATTACAGATTTTACGGTCTGTGTCATTCAGGAACTGTCTCGCGACGCGTTTCGGCCATCCTACGGCTCTCATCAGGCGAGTTCGAATGACTAGGGTGTCTCATTCCCTCTGTACTTTATAGTAATACCGAGGGCGGGGCCCCTCCCACTTTCTCTAAACACCATCAGCATGTATATGCTTCATAAATCGTTTTTCTGCTATCAACTTTGTTGTTTTAAAATTCATCTCTAATTTTTATAACTCTATACATACACCCACAAACACTCCAGGAACATCCCAATGCCCAAAATGAAGTCCAGAGTCCGAGGCACGGGCTGGATTAGGGGAAATCGATCCAAGATCCAAACCTGAGGTCTGAATCTGGCTGTGCACTGTCCATCGTGCTTCTGGCCGCTTCAAATACAGACACCAAAATGAACCCAAATATTGTCTAGAGAGATGTATAAAATTATAAAAGGGCTAAATTGCCACGGGGTACTCCAATAAGGGCTGAATCACAGAAAACACGAAGGGTAGGTGTTAGAAAAGAGATGGAAAGGGCATTCCATGAGCTCAAAACATTAAACAGACTAACTCAACGCCTGTTTGGGCGATGAGAAAAATATCTGTGGCTCAACAACATCACCACACCACTAGTGATGGTGGCCATTCTATTTTTCTAAAGTCTGCATCATTCAGAAACATTATCCAGACCAACTCTTAGCCTGTTTGGGCTGCGAGAAAAATTATTTTTTGGTTCAGCAACATCATCCCACACATATGATGGCGACCATTACAGATTTTACGGTCTGTGTCATTCAGGAACTGTCTCGCGACGCGTTTCGGCCATCCTACGGCTCTCATCAGGCGAGTTCGAATGACTAGGGTGTCTCATTCCCTCTGTACTTTATAGTAATACCGAGGGCGGGGCCCCTCCCACTTTCTCTAAACACCATCAGCATGTATATGCTTCATAAATCGTTTTTCTGCTATCAACTTTGTTGTTTTAAAATTCATCTCTAATTTTTATAACTCTATACATACACCCACAAACACTCCAGGAACATCCCAATGCCCAAAATGAAGTCCAGAGTCCGAGGCACGGGCTGGATTAGGGGAAATCGATCCAAGATCCAAACCTGAGGTCTGAATCTGGCTGTGCACTGTCCATCGTGCTTCTGGCCGCTTCAAATACAGACACCAAAATGAACCCAAATATTGTCTAGAGAGATGTATAAAATTATAAAAGGGCTAAATTGCCACGGGGTACTCCAATAAGGGCTGAATCACAGAAAACACGAAGGGTAGGTGTTAGAAAAGAGATGGAAAGGGCATTCCATGAGCTCAAAACATTAAACAGACTAACTCAACGCCTGTTTGGGCGATGAGAAAAATATCTGTGGCTCAACAACATCACCACACCACTAGTGATGGTGGCCATTCTATTTTTCTAAAGTCTGCATCATTCAGAAACATTATCCAGACCAACTCTTAGCCTGTTTGGGCTGCGAGAAAAATTATTTTTTGGTTCAGCAACATCATCCCACACATATGATGGCGACCATTACAGATTTTACGGTCTGTGTCATTCAGGAACTGTCTCGCGACGCGTTTCGGCCATCCTACGGCTCTCATCAGGCGAGTTCGAATGACTAGGGTGTCTCATTCCCTCTGTACTTTATAGTAATACCGAGGGCGGGGCCCCTCCCACTTTCTCTAAACACCATCAGCATGTATATGCTTCATAAATCGTTTTTCTGCTATCAACTTTGTTGTTTTAAAATTCATCTCTAATTTTTATAACTCTATACATACACCCACAAACACTCCAGGAACATCCCAATGCCCAAAATGAAGTCCAGAGTCCGAGGCACGGGCTGGATTAGGGGAAATCGATCCAAGATCCAAACCTGAGGTCTGAATCTGGCTGTGCACTGTCCATCGTGCTTCTGGCCGCTTCAAATACAGACACCAAAATGAACCCAAATATTGTCTAGAGAGATGTATAAAATTATAAAAGGGCTAAATTGCCACGGGGTACTCCAATAAGGGCTGAATCACAGAAAACACGAAGGGTAGGTGTTAGAAAAGAGATGGAAAGGGCATTCCATGAGCTCAAAACATTAAACAGACTAACTCAACGCCTGTTTGGGCGATGAGAAAAATATCTGTGGCTCAACAACATCACCACACCACTAGTGATGGTGGCCATTCTATTTTTCTAAAGTCTGCATCATTCAGAAACATTATCCAGACCAACTCTTAGCCTGTTTGGGCTGCGAGAAAAATTATTTTTTGGTTCAGCAACATCATCCCACACATATGATGGCGACCATTACAGATTTTACGGTCTGTGTCATTCAGGAACTGTCTCGCGACGCGTTTCGGCCATCCTACGGCTCTCATCAGGCGAGTTCGAATGACTAGGGTGTCTCATTCCCTCTGTACTTTATAGTAATACCGAGGGCGGGGCCCCTCCCACTTTCTCTAAACACCATCAGCATGTATATGCTTCATAAATCGTTTTTCTGCTATCAACTTTGTTGTTTTAAAATTCATCTCTAATTTTTATAACTCTATACATACACCCACAAACACTCCAGGAACATCCCAATGCCCAAAATGAAGTCCAGAGTCCGAGGCACGGGCTGGATTAGGGGAAATCGATCCAAGATCCAAACCTGAGGTCTGAATCTGGCTGTGCACTGTCCATCGTGCTTCTGGCCGCTTCAAATACAGACACCAAAATGAACCCAAATATTGTCTAGAGAGATGTATAAAATTATAAAAGGGCTAAATTGCCACGGGGTACTCCAATAAGGGCTGAATCACAGAAAACACGAAGGGTAGGTGTTAGAAAAGAGATGGAAAGGGCATTCCATGAGCTCAAAACATTAAACAGACTAACTCAACGCCTGTTTGGGCGATGAGAAAAATATCTGTGGCTCAACAACATCACCACACCACTAGTGATGGTGGCCATTCTATTTTTCTAAAGTCTGCATCATTCAGAAACATTATCCAGACCAACTCTTAGCCTGTTTGGGCTGCGAGAAAAATTATTTTTTGGTTCAGCAACATCATCCCACACATATGATGGCGACCATTACAGATTTTACGGTCTGTGTCATTCAGGAACTGTCTCGCGACGCGTTTCGGCCATCCTACGGCTCTCATCAGGCGAGTTCGAATGACTAGGGTGTCTCATTCCCTCTGTACTTTATAGTAATACCGAGGGCGGGGCCCCTCCCACTTTCTCTAAACACCATCAGCATGTATATGCTTCATAAATCGTTTTTCTGCTATCAACTTTGTTGTTTTAAAATTCATCTCTAATTTTTATAACTCTATACATACACCCACAAACACTCCAGGAACATCCCAATGCCCAAAATGAAGTCCAGAGTCCGAGGCACGGGCTGGATTAGGGGAAATCGATCCAAGATCCAAACCTGAGGTCTGAATCTGGCTGTGCACTGTCCATCGTGCTTCTGGCCGCTTCAAATACAGACACCAAAATGAACCCAAATATTGTCTAGAGAGATGTATAAAATTATAAAAGGGCTAAATTGCCACGGGGTACTCCAATAAGGGCTGAATCACAGAAAACACGAAGGGTAGGTGTTAGAAAAGAGATGGAAAGGGCATTCCATGAGCTCAAAACATTAAACAGACTAACTCAACGCCTGTTTGGGCGATGAGAAAAATATCTGTGGCTCAACAACATCACCACACCACTAGTGATGGTGGCCATTCTATTTTTCTAAAGTCTGCATCATTCAGAAACATTATCCAGACCAACTCTTAGCCTGTTTGGGCTGCGAGAAAAATTATTTTTTGGTTCAGCAACATCATCCCACACATATGATGGCGACCATTACAGATTTTACGGTCTGTGTCATTCAGGAACTGTCTCGCGACGCGTTTCGGCCATCCTACGGCTCTCATCAGGCGAGTTCGAATGACTAGGGTGTCTCATTCCCTCTGTACTTTATAGTAATACCGAGGGCGGGGCCCCTCCCACTTTCTCTAAACACCATCAGCATGTATATGCTTCATAAATCGTTTTTCTGCTATCAACTTTGTTGTTTTAAAATTCATCTCTAATTTTTATAACTCTATACATACACCCACAAACACTCCAGGAACATCCCAATGCCCAAAATGAAGTCCAGAGTCCGAGGCACGGGCTGGATTAGGGGAAATCGATCCAAGATCCAAACCTGAGGTCTGAATCTGGCTGTGCACTGTCCATCGTGCTTCTGGCCGCTTCAAATACAGACACCAAAATGAACCCAAATATTGTCTAGAGAGATGTATAAAATTATAAAAGGGCTAAATTGCCACGGGGTACTCCAATAAGGGCTGAATCACAGAAAACACGAAGGGTAGGTGTTAGAAAAGAGATGGAAAGGGCATTCCATGAGCTCAAAACATTAAACAGACTAACTCAACGCCTGTTTGGGCGATGAGAAAAATATCTGTGGCTCAACAACATCACCACACCACTAGTGATGGTGGCCATTCTATTTTTCTAAAGTCTGCATCATTCAGAAACATTATCCAGACCAACTCTTAGCCTGTTTGGGCTGCGAGAAAAATTATTTTTTGGTTCAGCAACATCATCCCACACATATGATGGCGACCATTACAGATTTTACGGTCTGTGTCATTCAGGAACTGTCTCGCGACGCGTTTCGGCCATCCTACGGCTCTCATCAGGCGAGTTCGAATGACTAGGGTGTCTCATTCCCTCTGTACTTTATAGTAATACCGAGGGCGGGGCCCCTCCCACTTTCTCTAAACACCATCAGCATGTATATGCTTCATAAATCGTTTTTCTGCTATCAACTTTGTTGTTTTAAAATTCATCTCTAATTTTTATAACTCTATACATACACCCACAAACACTCCAGGAACATCCCAATGCCCAAAATGAAGTCCAGAGTCCGAGGCACGGGCTGGATTAGGGGAAATCGATCCAAGATCCAAACCTGAGGTCTGAATCTGGCTGTGCACTGTCCATCGTGCTTCTGGCCGCTTCAAATACAGACACCAAAATGAACCCAAATATTGTCTAGAGAGATGTATAAAATTATAAAAGGGCTAAATTGCCACGGGGTACTCCAATAAGGGCTGAATCACAGAAAACACGAAGGGTAGGTGTTAGAAAAGAGATGGAAAGGGCATTCCATGAGCTCAAAACATTAAACAGACTAACTCAACGCCTGTTTGGGCGATGAGAAAAATATCTGTGGCTCAACAACATCACCACACCACTAGTGATGGTGGCCATTCTATTTTTCTAAAGTCTGCATCATTCAGAAACATTATCCAGACCAACTCTTAGCCTGTTTGGGCTGCGAGAAAAATTATTTTTTGGTTCAGCAACATCATCCCACACATATGATGGCGACCATTACAGATTTTACGGTCTGTGTCATTCAGGAACTGTCTCGCGACGCGTTTCGGCCATCCTACGGCTCTCATCAGGCGAGTTCGAATGACTAGGGTGTCTCATTCCCTCTGTACTTTATAGTAATACCGAGGGCGGGGCCCCTCCCACTTTCTCTAAACACCATCAGCATGTATATGCTTCATAAATCGTTTTTCTGCTATCAACTTTGTTGTTTTAAAATTCATCTCTAATTTTTATAACTCTATACATACACCCACAAACACTCCAGGAACATCCCAATGCCCAAAATGAAGTCCAGAGTCCGAGGCACGGGCTGGATTAGGGGAAATCGATCCAAGATCCAAACCTGAGGTCTGAATCTGGCTGTGCACTGTCCATCGTGCTTCTGGCCGCTTCAAATACAGACACCAAAATGAACCCAAATATTGTCTAGAGAGATGTATAAAATTATAAAAGGGCTAAATTGCCACGGGGTACTCCAATAAGGGCTGAATCACAGAAAACACGAAGGGTAGGTGTTAGAAAAGAGATGGAAAGGGCATTCCATGAGCTCAAAACATTAAACAGACTAACTCAACGCCTGTTTGGGCGATGAGAAAAATATCTGTGGCTCAACAACATCACCACACCACTAGTGATGGTGGCCATTCTATTTTTCTAAAGTCTGCATCATTCAGAAACATTATCCAGACCAACTCTTAGCCTGTTTGGGCTGCGAGAAAAATTATTTTTTGGTTCAGCAACATCATCCCACACATATGATGGCGACCATTACAGATTTTACGGTCTGTGTCATTCAGGAACTGTCTCGCGACGCGTTTCGGCCATCCTACGGCTCTCATCAGGCGAGTTCGAATGACTAGGGTGTCTCATTCCCTCTGTACTTTATAGTAATACCGAGGGCGGGGCCCCTCCCACTTTCTCTAAACACCATCAGCATGTATATGCTTCATAAATCGTTTTTCTGCTATCAACTTTGTTGTTTTAAAATTCATCTCTAATTTTTATAACTCTATACATACACCCACAAACACTCCAGGAACATCCCAATGCCCAAAATGAAGTCCAGAGTCCGAGGCACGGGCTGGATTAGGGGAAATCGATCCAAGATCCAAACCTGAGGTCTGAATCTGGCTGTGCACTGTCCATCGTGCTTCTGGCCGCTTCAAATACAGACACCAAAATGAACCCAAATATTGTCTAGAGAGATGTATAAAATTATAAAAGGGCTAAATTGCCACGGGGTACTCCAATAAGGGCTGAATCACAGAAAACACGAAGGGTAGGTGTTAGAAAAGAGATGGAAAGGGCATTCCATGAGCTCAAAACATTAAACAGACTAACTCAACGCCTGTTTGGGCGATGAGAAAAATATCTGTGGCTCAACAACATCACCACACCACTAGTGATGGTGGCCATTCTATTTTTCTAAAGTCTGCATCATTCAGAAACATTATCCAGACCAACTCTTAGCCTGTTTGGGCTGCGAGAAAAATTATTTTTTGGTTCAGCAACATCATCCCACACATATGATGGCGACCATTACAGATTTTACGGTCTGTGTCATTCAGGAACTGTCTCGCGACGCGTTTCGGCCATCCTACGGCTCTCATCAGGCGAGTTCGAATGACTAGGGTGTCTCATTCCCTCTGTACTTTATAGTAATACCGAGGGCGGGGCCCCTCCCACTTTCTCTAAACACCATCAGCATGTATATGCTTCATAAATCGTTTTTCTGCTATCAACTTTGTTGTTTTAAAATTCATCTCTAATTTTTATAACTCTATACATACACCCACAAACACTCCAGGAACATCCCAATGCCCAAAATGAAGTCCAGAGTCCGAGGCACGGGCTGGATTAGGGGAAATCGATCCAAGATCCAAACCTGAGGTCTGAATCTGGCTGTGCACTGTCCATCGTGCTTCTGGCCGCTTCAAATACAGACACCAAAATGAACCCAAATATTGTCTAGAGAGATGTATAAAATTATAAAAGGGCTAAATTGCCACGGGGTACTCCAATAAGGGCTGAATCACAGAAAACACGAAGGGTAGGTGTTAGAAAAGAGATGGAAAGGGCATTCCATGAGCTCAAAACATTAAACAGACTAACTCAACGCCTGTTTGGGCGATGAGAAAAATATCTGTGGCTCAACAACATCACCACACCACTAGTGATGGTGGCCATTCTATTTTTCTAAAGTCTGCATCATTCAGAAACATTATCCAGACCAACTCTTAGCCTGTTTGGGCTGCGAGAAAAATTATTTTTTGGTTCAGCAACATCATCCCACACATATGATGGCGACCATTACAGATTTTACGGTCTGTGTCATTCAGGAACTGTCTCGCGACGCGTTTCGGCCATCCTACGGCTCTCATCAGGCGAGTTCGAATGACTAGGGTGTCTCATTCCCTCTGTACTTTATAGTAATACCGAGGGCGGGGCCCCTCCCACTTTCTCTAAACACCATCAGCATGTATATGCTTCATAAATCGTTTTTCTGCTATCAACTTTGTTGTTTTAAAATTCATCTCTAATTTTTATAACTCTATACATACACCCACAAACACTCCAGGAACATCCCAATGCCCAAAATGAAGTCCAGAGTCCGAGGCACGGGCTGGATTAGGGGAAATCGATCCAAGATCCAAACCTGAGGTCTGAATCTGGCTGTGCACTGTCCATCGTGCTTCTGGCCGCTTCAAATACAGACACCAAAATGAACCCAAATATTGTCTAGAGAGATGTATAAAATTATAAAAGGGCTAAATTGCCACGGGGTACTCCAATAAGGGCTGAATCACAGAAAACACGAAGGGTAGGTGTTAGAAAAGAGATGGAAAGGGCATTCCATGAGCTCAAAACATTAAACAGACTAACTCAACGCCTGTTTGGGCGATGAGAAAAATATCTGTGGCTCAACAACATCACCACACCACTAGTGATGGTGGCCATTCTATTTTTCTAAAGTCTGCATCATTCAGAAACATTATCCAGACCAACTCTTAGCCTGTTTGGGCTGCGAGAAAAATTATTTTTTGGTTCAGCAACATCATCCCACACATATGATGGCGACCATTACAGATTTTACGGTCTGTGTCATTCAGGAACTGTCTCGCGACGCGTTTCGGCCATCCTACGGCTCTCATCAGGCGAGTTCGAATGACTAGGGTGTCTCATTCCCTCTGTACTTTATAGTAATACCGAGGGCGGGGCCCCTCCCACTTTCTCTAAACACCATCAGCATGTATATGCTTCATAAATCGTTTTTCTGCTATCAACTTTGTTGTTTTAAAATTCATCTCTAATTTTTATAACTCTATACATACACCCACAAACACTCCAGGAACATCCCAATGCCCAAAATGAAGTCCAGAGTCCGAGGCACGGGCTGGATTAGGGGAAATCGATCCAAGATCCAAACCTGAGGTCTGAATCTGGCTGTGCACTGTCCATCGTGCTTCTGGCCGCTTCAAATACAGACACCAAAATGAACCCAAATATTGTCTAGAGAGATGTATAAAATTATAAAAGGGCTAAATTGCCACGGGGTACTCCAATAAGGGCTGAATCACAGAAAACACGAAGGGTAGGTGTTAGAAAAGAGATGGAAAGGGCATTCCATGAGCTCAAAACATTAAACAGACTAACTCAACGCCTGTTTGGGCGATGAGAAAAATATCTGTGGCTCAACAACATCACCACACCACTAGTGATGGTGGCCATTCTATTTTTCTAAAGTCTGCATCATTCAGAAACATTATCCAGACCAACTCTTAGCCTGTTTGGGCTGCGAGAAAAATTATTTTTTGGTTCAGCAACATCATCCCACACATATGATGGCGACCATTACAGATTTTACGGTCTGTGTCATTCAGGAACTGTCTCGCGACGCGTTTCGGCCATCCTACGGCTCTCATCAGGCGAGTTCGAATGACTAGGGTGTCTCATTCCCTCTGTACTTTATAGTAATACCGAGGGCGGGGCCCCTCCCACTTTCTCTAAACACCATCAGCATGTATATGCTTCATAAATCGTTTTTCTGCTATCAACTTTGTTGTTTTAAAATTCATCTCTAATTTTTATAACTCTATACATACACCCACAAACACTCCAGGAACATCCCAATGCCCAAAATGAAGTCCAGAGTCCGAGGCACGGGCTGGATTAGGGGAAATCGATCCAAGATCCAAACCTGAGGTCTGAATCTGGCTGTGCACTGTCCATCGTGCTTCTGGCCGCTTCAAATACAGACACCAAAATGAACCCAAATATTGTCTAGAGAGATGTATAAAATTATAAAAGGGCTAAATTGCCACGGGGTACTCCAATAAGGGCTGAATCACAGAAAACACGAAGGGTAGGTGTTAGAAAAGAGATGGAAAGGGCATTCCATGAGCTCAAAACATTAAACAGACTAACTCAACGCCTGTTTGGGCGATGAGAAAAATATCTGTGGCTCAACAACATCACCACACCACTAGTGATGGTGGCCATTCTATTTTTCTAAAGTCTGCATCATTCAGAAACATTATCCAGACCAACTCTTAGCCTGTTTGGGCTGCGAGAAAAATTATTTTTTGGTTCAGCAACATCATCCCACACATATGATGGCGACCATTACAGATTTTACGGTCTGTGTCATTCAGGAACTGTCTCGCGACGCGTTTCGGCCATCCTACGGCTCTCATCAGGCGAGTTCGAATGACTAGGGTGTCTCATTCCCTCTGTACTTTATAGTAATACCGAGGGCGGGGCCCCTCCCACTTTCTCTAAACACCATCAGCATGTATATGCTTCATAAATCGTTTTTCTGCTATCAACTTTGTTGTTTTAAAATTCATCTCTAATTTTTATAACTCTATACATACACCCACAAACACTCCAGGAACATCCCAATGCCCAAAATGAAGTCCAGAGTCCGAGGCACGGGCTGGATTAGGGGAAATCGATCCAAGATCCAAACCTGAGGTCTGAATCTGGCTGTGCACTGTCCATCGTGCTTCTGGCCGCTTCAAATACAGACACCAAAATGAACCCAAATATTGTCTAGAGAGATGTATAAAATTATAAAAGGGCTAAATTGCCACGGGGTACTCCAATAAGGGCTGAATCACAGAAAACACGAAGGGTAGGTGTTAGAAAAGAGATGGAAAGGGCATTCCATGAGCTCAAAACATTAAACAGACTAACTCAACGCCTGTTTGGGCGATGAGAAAAATATCTGTGGCTCAACAACATCACCACACCACTAGTGATGGTGGCCATTCTATTTTTCTAAAGTCTGCATCATTCAGAAACATTATCCAGACCAACTCTTAGCCTGTTTGGGCTGCGAGAAAAATTATTTTTTGGTTCAGCAACATCATCCCACACATATGATGGCGACCATTACAGATTTTACGGTCTGTGTCATTCAGGAACTGTCTCGCGACGCGTTTCGGCCATCCTACGGCTCTCATCAGGCGAGTTCGAATGACTAGGGTGTCTCATTCCCTCTGTACTTTATAGTAATACCGAGGGCGGGGCCCCTCCCACTTTCTCTAAACACCATCAGCATGTATATGCTTCATAAATCGTTTTTCTGCTATCAACTTTGTTGTTTTAAAATTCATCTCTAATTTTTATAACTCTATACATACACCCACAAACACTCCAGGAACATCCCAATGCCCAAAATGAAGTCCAGAGTCCGAGGCACGGGCTGGATTAGGGGAAATCGATCCAAGATCCAAACCTGAGGTCTGAATCTGGCTGTGCACTGTCCATCGTGCTTCTGGCCGCTTCAAATACAGACACCAAAATGAACCCAAATATTGTCTAGAGAGATGTATAAAATTATAAAAGGGCTAAATTGCCACGGGGTACTCCAATAAGGGCTGAATCACAGAAAACACGAAGGGTAGGTGTTAGAAAAGAGATGGAAAGGGCATTCCATGAGCTCAAAACATTAAACAGACTAACTCAACGCCTGTTTGGGCGATGAGAAAAATATCTGTGGCTCAACAACATCACCACACCACTAGTGATGGTGGCCATTCTATTTTTCTAAAGTCTGCATCATTCAGAAACATTATCCAGACCAACTCTTAGCCTGTTTGGGCTGCGAGAAAAATTATTTTTTGGTTCAGCAACATCATCCCACACATATGATGGCGACCATTACAGATTTTACGGTCTGTGTCATTCAGGAACTGTCTCGCGACGCGTTTCGGCCATCCTACGGCTCTCATCAGGCGAGTTCGAATGACTAGGGTGTCTCATTCCCTCTGTACTTTATAGTAATACCGAGGGCGGGGCCCCTCCCACTTTCTCTAAACACCATCAGCATGTATATGCTTCATAAATCGTTTTTCTGCTATCAACTTTGTTGTTTTAAAATTCATCTCTAATTTTTATAACTCTATACATACACCCACAAACACTCCAGGAACATCCCAATGCCCAAAATGAAGTCCAGAGTCCGAGGCACGGGCTGGATTAGGGGAAATCGATCCAAGATCCAAACCTGAGGTCTGAATCTGGCTGTGCACTGTCCATCGTGCTTCTGGCCGCTTCAAATACAGACACCAAAATGAACCCAAATATTGTCTAGAGAGATGTATAAAATTATAAAAGGGCTAAATTGCCACGGGGTACTCCAATAAGGGCTGAATCACAGAAAACACGAAGGGTAGGTGTTAGAAAAGAGATGGAAAGGGCATTCCATGAGCTCAAAACATTAAACAGACTAACTCAACGCCTGTTTGGGCGATGAGAAAAATATCTGTGGCTCAACAACATCACCACACCACTAGTGATGGTGGCCATTCTATTTTTCTAAAGTCTGCATCATTCAGAAACATTATCCAGACCAACTCTTAGCCTGTTTGGGCTGCGAGAAAAATTATTTTTTGGTTCAGCAACATCATCCCACACATATGATGGCGACCATTACAGATTTTACGGTCTGTGTCATTCAGGAACTGTCTCGCGACGCGTTTCGGCCATCCTACGGCTCTCATCAGGCGAGTTCGAATGACTAGGGTGTCTCATTCCCTCTGTACTTTATAGTAATACCGAGGGCGGGGCCCCTCCCACTTTCTCTAAACACCATCAGCATGTATATGCTTCATAAATCGTTTTTCTGCTATCAACTTTGTTGTTTTAAAATTCATCTCTAATTTTTATAACTCTATACATACACCCACAAACACTCCAGGAACATCCCAATGCCCAAAATGAAGTCCAGAGTCCGAGGCACGGGCTGGATTAGGGGAAATCGATCCAAGATCCAAACCTGAGGTCTGAATCTGGCTGTGCACTGTCCATCGTGCTTCTGGCCGCTTCAAATACAGACACCAAAATGAACCCAAATATTGTCTAGAGAGATGTATAAAATTATAAAAGGGCTAAATTGCCACGGGGTACTCCAATAAGGGCTGAATCACAGAAAACACGAAGGGTAGGTGTTAGAAAAGAGATGGAAAGGGCATTCCATGAGCTCAAAACATTAAACAGACTAACTCAACGCCTGTTTGGGCGATGAGAAAAATATCTGTGGCTCAACAACATCACCACACCACTAGTGATGGTGGCCATTCTATTTTTCTAAAGTCTGCATCATTCAGAAACATTATCCAGACCAACTCTTAGCCTGTTTGGGCTGCGAGAAAAATTATTTTTTGGTTCAGCAACATCATCCCACACATATGATGGCGACCATTACAGATTTTACGGTCTGTGTCATTCAGGAACTGTCTCGCGACGCGTTTCGGCCATCCTACGGCTCTCATCAGGCGAGTTCGAATGACTAGGGTGTCTCATTCCCTCTGTACTTTATAGTAATACCGAGGGCGGGGCCCCTCCCACTTTCTCTAAACACCATCAGCATGTATATGCTTCATAAATCGTTTTTCTGCTATCAACTTTGTTGTTTTAAAATTCATCTCTAATTTTTATAACTCTATACATACACCCACAAACACTCCAGGAACATCCCAATGCCCAAAATGAAGTCCAGAGTCCGAGGCACGGGCTGGATTAGGGGAAATCGATCCAAGATCCAAACCTGAGGTCTGAATCTGGCTGTGCACTGTCCATCGTGCTTCTGGCCGCTTCAAATACAGACACCAAAATGAACCCAAATATTGTCTAGAGAGATGTATAAAATTATAAAAGGGCTAAATTGCCACGGGGTACTCCAATAAGGGCTGAATCACAGAAAACACGAAGGGTAGGTGTTAGAAAAGAGATGGAAAGGGCATTCCATGAGCTCAAAACATTAAACAGACTAACTCAACGCCTGTTTGGGCGATGAGAAAAATATCTGTGGCTCAACAACATCACCACACCACTAGTGATGGTGGCCATTCTATTTTTCTAAAGTCTGCATCATTCAGAAACATTATCCAGACCAACTCTTAGCCTGTTTGGGCTGCGAGAGAAAATTATTTTTTGGTTCAGCAACATCATCCCACACATATGATGGCGACCATTACAGATTTTACGGTCTGTGTCATTCAGGAACTGTCTCGCGACGCGTTTCGGCCATCCTACGGCTCTCATCAGGCGAGTTCGAATGACTAGGGTGTCTCATTCCCTCTGTACTTTATAGTAATACCGAGGGCGGGGCCCCTCCCACTTTCTCTAAACACCATCAGCATGTATATGCTTCATAAATCGTTTTTCTGCTATCAACTTTGTTGTTTTTAATTTTAAAATTCATCTCTAATTTTTATAACTCTATACATACACCCACAAACACTCCAGGAACATCCCAATGCCCAAAATGAAGTCCAGAGTCCGAGGCACGGGCTGGATTAGGGGAAATCGATCCAAGATCCAAACCTGAGGTCTGAATCTGGTTGTGCACTGTCCATCGTGCTTCTGGCCGCTTCAAATACAGACACCAAAATGAACCCAAATATTGTCTAGAGAGATGTATAAAATTATAAAAGGGCTAAATTGCCACGGGGTACTCCAATAAGGGCTGAATCACAGAAAACACGAAGGGTAGGTGTTAGAAAAGAGATGGAAAGGGCATTCCATGAGCTCAAAACATTAAACAGACTAACTCAACGCCTGTTTGGGCGATGAGAAAAATATCTGTGGCTCAACAACATCACCACACCACTAGTGATGGTGGCCATTCTATTTTTCTAAAGTCTGCATCATTCAGAAACATTATCCAGACCAACTCTTAGCCTGTTTGGGCTGCGAGAAAAATTATTTTTTGGTTCAGCAACATCATCCCACACATATGATGGCGACCATTACAGATTTTACGGTCTGTGTCATTCAGGAACTGTCTCGCGACGCGTTTCGGCCATCCTACGGCTCTCATCAGGCGAGTTCGAATGACTAGGGTGTCTCATTCCCTCTGTACTTTATAGTAATACCGAGGGCGGGGCCCCTCCCACTTTCTCTAAACACCATCAGCATGTATATGCTTCATAAATCGTTTTTCTGCTATCAACTTTGTTGTTTTAAAATTCATCTCTAATTTTTATAACTCTATACATACACCCACAAACACTCCAGGAACATCCCAATGCCCAAAATGAAGTCCAGAGTCCGAGGCACGGGCTGGATTAGGGGAAATCGATCCAAGATCCAAACCTGAGGTCTGAATCTGGCTGTGCACTGTCCATCGTGCTTCTGGCCGCTTCAAATACAGACACCAAAATGAACCCAAATATTGTCTAGAGAGATGTATAAAATTATAAAAGGGCTAAATTGCCACGGGGTACTCCAATAAGGGCTGAATCACAGAAAACACGAAGGGTAGGTGTTAGAAAAGAGATGGAAAGGGCATTCCATGAGCTCAAAACATTAAACAGACTAACTCAACGCCTGTTTGGGCGATGAGAAAAATATCTGTGGCTCAACAACATCACCACACCACTAGTGATGGTGGCCATTCTATTTTTCTAAAGTCTGCATCATTCAGAAACATTATCCAGACCAACTCTTAGCCTGTTTGGGCTGCGAGAAAAATTATTTTTTGGTTCAGCAACATCATCCCACACATATGATGGCGACCATTACAGATTTTACGGTCTGTGTCATTCAGGAACTGTCTCGCGACGCGTTTCGGCCATCCTACGGCTCTCATCAGGCGAGTTCGAATGACTAGGGTGTCTCATTCCCTCTGTACTTTATAGTAATACCGAGGGCGGGGCCCCTCCCACTTTCTCTAAACACCATCAGCATGTATATGCTTCATAAATCGTTTTTCTGCTATCAACTTTGTTGTTTTAAAATTCATCTCTAATTTTTATAACTCTATACATACACCCACAAACACTCCAGGAACATCCCAATGCCCAAAATGAAGTCCAGAGTCCGAGGCACGGGCTGGATTAGGGGAAATCGATCCAAGATCCAAACCTGAGGTCTGAATCTGGCTGTGCACTGTCCATCGTGCTTCTGGCCGCTTCAAATACAGACACCAAAATGAACCCAAATATTGTCTAGAGAGATGTATAAAATTATAAAAGGGCTAAATTGCCACGGGGTACTCCAATAAGGGCTGAATCACAGAAAACACGAAGGGTAGGTGTTAGAAAAGAGATGGAAAGGGCATTCCATGAGCTCAAAACATTAAACAGACTAACTCAACGCCTGTTTGGGCGATGAGAAAAATATCTGTGGCTCAACAACATCACCACACCACTAGTGATGGTGGCCATTCTATTTTTCTAAAGTCTGCATCATTCAGAAACATTATCCAGACCAACTCTTAGCCTGTTTGGGCTGCGAGAAAAATTATTTTTTGGTTCAGCAACATCATCCCACACATATGATGGCGACCATTACAGATTTTACGGTCTGTGTCATTCAGGAACTGTCTCGCGACGCGTTTCGGCCATCCTACGGCTCTCATCAGGCGAGTTCGAATGACTAGGGTGTCTCATTCCCTCTGTACTTTATAGTAATACCGAGGGCGGGGCCCCTCCCACTTTCTCTAAACACCATCAGCATGTATATGCTTCATAAATCGTTTTTCTGCTATCAACTTTGTTGTTTTAAAATTCATCTCTAATTTTTATAACTCTATACATACACCCACAAACACTCCAGGAACATCCCAATGCCCAAAATGAAGTCCAGAGTCCGAGGCACGGGCTGGATTAGGGGAAATCGATCCAAGATCCAAACCTGAGGTCTGAATCTGGCTGTGCACTGTCCATCGTGCTTCTGGCCGCTTCAAATACAGACACCAAAATGAACCCAAATATTGTCTAGAGAGATGTATAAAATTATAAAAGGGCTAAATTGCCACGGGGTACTCCAATAAGGGCTGAATCACAGAAAACACGAAGGGTAGGTGTTAGAAAAGAGATGGAAAGGGCATTCCATGAGCTCAAAACATTAAACAGACTAACTCAACGCCTGTTTGGGCGATGAGAAAAATATCTGTGGCTCAACAACATCACCACACCACTAGTGATGGTGGCCATTCTATTTTTCTAAAGTCTGCATCATTCAGAAACATTATCCAGACCAACTCT
>JARWKJ010000003.1:66499608-66647108 GCA_029959095.1 Rhinichthys osculus | reverse complement strand
GCATAAAATGGTCAATGGGACTGGGCCATAAAAACAGCGTAATGGCTAATAAGGCCAGGAGCATAAATGAAAGATGCATGGAACACATTAAATAAAAAAATATAGGCTTAGAAAAAAAAATGCAAAGACAAGAGCAGTCATAAATGCAAGGTAAGAGATGGGAATACAATAAATACAAAGATGGGAAAATGCACAAATACAAAAGGGCCATTGAGACCACGATAAGGACATAAGTGCAGAGACAAAAATAAAGGAGCATTAAGGCATAAAGGGCATTTAAAATTAAATACCGCAAGGAATAAATGTAAACTGTAAAAACCATCACTACAACAGGGCACAAAAAAAAAAAAAAGGGACTTTACACAAAAGTGCCCCAATACAAAAAAAATGGTATAAAAGACAGTATCAAAAGACTAACTTCCAGAACGAAAAAAAATTAAAATAATAAATGAACATAATTTGACAATCATAAACTTAAACAAATGGTGCATTGAAGAGGACACAAGGACATAAATCAATATTAATGATGAAAAGGAGCACAAAGGTTAAAATAAAGTGGCATAAAGCCACTTTTAAACCATTTTGAGAAGCACTATACAACTAAAATTGACTAAAACAAATAGGACAAAGGCATAAATACAAGTAGTTTAAATGGGAAAGGGAAAAGAGGTATGGAATTATTACAAGATAAAACAAATGCAAAGAATGGCAAACTTACAAATTACAATCCAAAATCACATATAGTACACATCGACATCAACAAGAACAAACTTCAAGACTGAGTTTTTATTTTTTATTTAAACAGATTAACATTGACATTCAATTAATGCATCAATATATAAACACGCCTAAAACTTTAACAGCCACATTGTTAAATACACCTCTGTCAGTATTACAACCCCATTTCCAGAAATATTGTAAAATGCAATAAGATCAAGAATCTGTGATTTGTTCATTCTCTTGAAACTTTTTATACTGACAAAAGTTCAGAAAAATTTTGGAAAACTTTCATTGGCCAACATGATTGTATTTTGTAAATATAAACAGATTTTGATGGCTGCAAAAAAAAGTTGGAACAGAGGCAAAAAAAAACAACAAAAAAAACTTCCAAGTACTTTAAAATAATTTTGAAAATTTTAATAAGAGGGTTAAGGTTTACAAATGGGGTATTACAAATTACACAAAGTGGCATATGGGCACAAGAAAAATCATAAAAGGGTAGAAACAAAAAGGTTAACAAAGGCTTTAACAAAAACAGAACATGGAAACAGAAATATGGACCATAACCCAAGTACAAAAAGACTTTAAAATAAAAACAAACAAAACAAAGAATAACAAAATACTTCCAAAGATTAACAATATAAGGAGGGGCAAACAATGGCATAAAAGGCAGACATGAAATTGCATGAAAGGTATATAATAAAAAAAACAATGGGTTAAAAAAACCATTAGGGGTCACCCACCAGAATGACTAACATCGAGGCCAAAATGGCTCTTTAGTCTGATTAACTGTACAGCCAGCAATGCCATTAAAACACTGCATTCAGTCTATTACAATTTAACACATTCATTAAACATAAATTAAATTTATGACAGTCAATAAATGAGGTGCTCATAAATGCCTACTGGGCAAACTATTAAATGGTTCAATATCAAGAAAAAAGTTCTTAATTCAATGTTCAATTGAGGATTAAAATAAAGCAAGTCCCTTTACACCTTTTAGGTACACAAAGACAGTCCTTATTAGAAATGGTTCAAATTCAAACCACTAAATCTGAAGAGATGTGGGATAAACACCCTACAAGCTTTGTGTGGGCTGTAGCTGAATGTTACTCTTTTCCAGTGACAATTAAAAACCAATTAACTACTCACCCATTTCCAGTGACAATAAAGCATCTTAAAAAAATTAAAAAAAAATTTTAAAAAAAAGTGAAGACTAAAGAAATCCAAGAATGAAAAAATATATACATACTATGCCAAAACTATACAGTTTCTTTCAAATCTCCCAAAAAAAAGTACATTAAAAATACAAATATAGGCAGGGTAAATAATCTACAAAACAAATTAAGCAAAGTGAAAAAGGTCACAGACAGGGCTTAGATTATGCCAGAATCAGGCCTTAGCTAAATTAGGCTAAAATATAAACATACATTAAGATGAAAAAAGCATTACCAGTTTGTATCTTGAAACAGAATAATGGTACTGACATTATGATATGTGTCAGTGCAAGTTGCTTTCGGTTAAAACAGCACAAACATGCATTGAAGTCTGAGACTAGGCTTAAGCCCTGTCTGTGAAAGCAGAACATATACAGACCAACCTTCATCAGCTTTCTCACTCCCCAGCTTCTATCCCAGACTGACCATCCTGTGCAAATTCAGCTTCAGGGCATTTATACTCATGGGCACAACCATTGATAGACATACAAACAACCAGGAATTAAATTCACCAAACAACCAAATCTCAATATAAAAAGCTTTTTTGTACATTCCCTAATCCACAAATTTTTATTTTACAGCCATTTATACATATTTGCTAATTGAAAAAACTGTTTAATTTTTAAACAACAAACAACCCCCTTCATCCTCTACACTTGGTGTCTTCCACCTCCCATGATGCACCACAGCAAAGATATAAAAGTGAATTCCATATGGTGTTCTGGTTTTTCAACTAGTACAAGCATGCTATTGCATTCGGTGGCTTTCGGTGGTTTGTTTGAGCTGGTTTTAATGGAATTGTGTAGTAGCCAAGCTCAACTGTGACTGTAAGTTTTACTCTTAAGTTGAAATTTAGAAAGATTTAATGTAAAAAGGAAGAAATTATTTTGATCTACTCTTTTGGTCTGTTTTTCATTCACCTGCATCTCCTGATTATTCACCTGCTGCTCGTCTGTCATGTGTTTTCTCTGTCAGGATTTATATGAAATGTAGGTTGGAACTTTCTTAATACTCACTTTCTTAATATATTTGATAAAGGGACTTTTGACCATGTATTAGGCTGTCCACAATGCATTGTGGTTGAAATATAACACGGAGAGCATTAAATAAATCTTTATTGATCAAGTTAAGATTTTAATTATTTATCAATCAAACCCATTTCAATGGTCTTTTGATATGAGCTCATGTTTATTGACTGATGATAGTGCACTGGAACATTAGCACTTGTGTGCTGCATAAGATTTGTCAGTAACTGTTCCATTATTTCTGGTCACTGAAAAATCATCACCTGGTTGATCCATCACTATTCTGTTCCTCTCTGATAGAATGAGCTGAAAAACTCCAACAGATCTGCTGAGGCCATCACAACTTTCAAGAACCAGATAAATGCTGCCTTCACATGCTATTGGAAATTTCCTTCTGAAGTCATGATTACTAGCTCATCGCATTCAAATTTTTACTTGAGAAGCCGTTCATTTCCAATTTCTTAACTAAGAAAACTAGTATTTGTGATAATTCCAATAGCACGTGAAGGCAGCAAAAGACACACCATTTCTGCAAACACAACTAATTCACAATCATAAACGAAGGCACTTACTATGTATTTATTAAATACATAAAACTCTTATTTGTTTATTTAAAAAAACTTAATGATCCATCTTATACTTGGCATTGTGTAATATGACTGTTTTTGGATTTTATGACATCGCTTGTGATGTTCCACATTTCTGAGTTGATTTGAATAAAAGCGTCTGCTCGATGAATAAATGTAATTAGTTCTTCTATACTAAACTTTTTTTCTTTTTTAAGATTTGCACTGAACACAATTTATTTTAGAATAATATAATTTAAACCTGTATGACTTTATTCACTGCAACACAAAAGTACATTAGGCATGATATTTCATTACGCAAAAAAGCTGCAGTTAAAGTGAACAGTGACTGAGGCTTTAGACTTTAGACTTTAGCAACTTTATTAATCCCACAAGGGGCAATTAGTTTAGAACAGCAGGAATACAACAATACATAACACAGATCACACACATTTCTCACAACATACAGACAGTCAATATGTGCGCTTTTAAAAAAAAAACAAAGAACGCTTCACAGAGTTTAAAAGTTTGATCGCAGAGGGGATAAAAGATTTGGAGTGGCGGTTCGTCTTACTCACAGGAAGCACATACTGACGCCCAGAAGGCAACAGAGAAAATTCACCTGTCCTGGAGAGGCTAAGATACTCGCTGCCTTCCGAACTATTTGTTGGTTACAGAAGACATTAAGGTCTCTCTGTTTCACACCAATAATTTTAGAACAGATTTTTACAATATTGTTCAGGCTATTCCTGTTTTTAACTGTCAGATTGTGAAACCAATAGATCGAAGAAAAACTTAAAAGACTCTCAATAAAGGACTGATAAAATATACACAGGATGACCGGCGTGACAGAGAAGGAATTTAGTTTGCGGAGAAGATAAATTCTCTGTTGCCCCCGCTTCATGATGGCAGCGCTGTTTATATCAAACTTAAGATGGTCATCAAAAACAGTACACAAATATTTATATAATGAAACAATTTCCCCCTTTACATTATGTATGATGCTCTCTGAAGCAGTGTCTCTATTTCGCCCAAAGTCAATAATTAATTATTTGGTTTTAGATACATTTAAGTCGATGAAATGGTTCTCACACCATGAGATAAAGTCAGTCAGAGCATTCCCATTGCCAGATACTGGACCTAGGAGGAGTGACAAGAACGCAGTGTCATCGGAAAACTTGACCAAATAGCTGCTCTCCTGGGCGCTTCTGCATCCATTTGTGTACATGATAAAAAAAGGGGTGAAAGGACGACCCCTGAGGTGATCCTGTAGAGAGCAATGAGGGGTCTGATAAATGACCATTTACTGATACCCTCTGCTCTCTTACAGTTAAACAATCTAAGATCCATAAAACAAGTTGGTGAGGCAAGTTAAAATCACACAGCAGCTTGTCTATTAGAATATGTGTTTGCAATGTATTAAAAGCTGGAGAAAAGTCCGCAAACAGAAGCCTGGCATGGGATTTTGGTTTGTCTAAATGCTTATATACGCTATTCAAAATGAAAAGCTTTGCATCCTCTACTCCCCTCCCTGCTCGATAGGCAAATTGCAGGGGGTCCAGTCTTCCCTCTACAGATGATAGCACCAGGTTTTTAACAATTTTTTCAAATACCTTCATAATTAGTGATGTTAAAGCAACAGGCCTGAAATCATTTAGTTTCTCTGGTTTGCTGCTCTTCTTAGGAACTGGGATCACTTTGGAAGATTTCCAAAGAGCGGGAACTACACTACTGTCCAGTGACATCTGGAAGATGTGCTGGAGGACACTGCGCAGTGTCCGCCCACAGACAAGATCAGGTCCAGGGGCCTTCCTGATGTTGATCTTATTCAAATGGTCCCTGACACACTCTTGACTGATAGTGGCATCATTTTGAGAAAATAGAGACTCTCTCAAACAAGAAATATTTTCCGAAAAGTCATATTTTTCAAAACGAGAATAGAAGTTGTTAAAAGCATTCGGGAGATCAGCGTCATTTATTCCCCTAATTGTTATAGGTTTCCTGCTGTCTCCGCTTCCCTGAGTAGCTGAGGACATTGCTTTGATTCCTCTCCAAGCTGCACGAAGATCCCACTACTATACTTGTGTTCCACCTTATCCTTATACATAATTTTAGCTTTCCTTATCCCATTCCTTACTTCTCTATTGATTTCCTTCTTTTCCTGGCTACTCCCTGTATAAAAAATGTGTTTCTTTTTATTTAGAACACTTTTTAATTCTTTAGTGACCCATGGTTTGTTGTTAGGGAATACTGTGAAGTTTTTGCAGGGAATATTACTGTCTACGCAGAAAGATATATAAGAAGACACAGTTTGTGTAAGTTCATTTAAATCAGGGCAGGACCTATAAAACACATTCCAGTCTGTGCATTCAAAACATGCTTGTTAGCTGGCAATGCCATTTTCAGTCCAGCATTTCACCGTCTTATAAATCCATCTGTAAGCGACAGGAGAAGATTGTTAAGTAGGCATCAGGAGGACACTATCAGAGGTGGGTAGTAACGAAGTACATTTACTTCGTTACATTTACTTGAGTATTTATTTGGAAAACTTTTACTTTTAAGAGTAGATTTAATTGTGGGTACTTTTCGAGTACATTTCTAATTAAAAAAAAAACTGTACTTTTACTTCGTTACGTTGGGCGACGTTCCTCTCGTTACTTTATTTTAATGCAATATGTTGTTAAAAGCGTAGTTTATTCTAAGCGCGCTCTCTCTCTTTTTTCTGGGCATGACATTTACATTTACATTTAGTCATTTAGCAGACGCTTTTATCCAAAGCGACTTACAACTGAGGACTAAACCAAGCGAGTCATCGTGAAGAGGCAAAAGCAACGCAAGAAGTGCTCAAAATACAAAGTTCAGACATAGCTCGGAGTAGCATAAGCCAGGCAAGCGAGGATTTAGAGGAAAGGATTTTTGATTTTATTTATTTTTTTTATTTTTTTTTTATGTTAAGTGCTCCCGGAAGAGATGAGTTTTCAGTTGTCTTTTGAATGTTGTCAGGGATTCTGCATTCCGGATGAGGGTGGGGAGATCATTCCACCAGCATGGAACCGTAAATGAGAATGTTCTGGAGAGTGATTTTGTGCCCCGCTGTGATGGTACCACGAGCTGTCGCTCATTGACCGATCGTAGGCTTCTGGTAGGGATGTAGACTTGTAGTAGTGAGTGGAAGTAGGAGGGAGCTGAACCTGTGGTCAATCTGTAAGCAAGCGTCAAAGCCTTGAACTTGATGCGAGCAGCGAGTGGTAGCCAGTGCAGAGAGATGAGCAGAGGAGTGACGTGGGCCCTTTTGGGCTCGTTGAAGACCAGACGAGCTGCAGCATTCTGGATCATTTGTAGAGGTTTAGTTGCACATGATGGAAGTCCAGCCAGAAGAGCATTGCAGTAATCAAGCCTAGAAATGACCAGGGCCTGGACGAGAAGTTGTGTTGCATGCTCAGTTAGGAAAGGTCTGATCTTCCTGATGTTGTGCATAGCAAACCTGCATGATCGAGCTGTCTTTGTAATGGGGTCTGTGAAGGTCAGCTGATCATCAAAGATTACTCCAAGATTTCTGACCGACCTTGATGGGGTGATTGAGGATGAATCTAGCTGGATAGTGAGGTCGTGCTGTAGAGATGGATTGGCAGGGAGGACGAGAAGCTCAGTCTTTGCCAGGTTGAGCTGCAGGTGATGTTCCTTCATCCATGCCGAGATGTCCGCCAGACAGCTTGAGATCCGTACAGCTACTGTGGGATCATCTGGTTGAAATGAGAGGTAGAGCTGGGTGTCATCAGCATAGCAATGGTAAGAGAAACCATGTGCCTGTATGATAGGTCCCAGTGATGTGGTGTAAATGGAGAAGAGGAGCGGTCCGAGAACTGAACCCTGAGGAACGCCTGTGGTCAGTTGATGTGCTTTGGATACCTCACCTCTCCATGTGACCTTGAAGGACCTACCTGTGAGATAGGACTCAAACCAGTTGAGGGAGGTTCCAGTGATGCCCAGTGATGAGAGGGCGGACAAGAGGATCTGATGATTCACAGTGTCGAAGGCAGCAGACAGGTCCAGTAGAATGAGAACTGATGATTTGGAAGCAGCTTTTGCGATCCGCAGGGCTTCCGTGACTGACAGCAATGCAGTCTCAGTTGAATGTCCTTTCTTGAAGCCAGATTGGTTGACATCTAGCTGGTTGTTCAGAGACAGGAAGGATGATACTTGGTTAAAAGCAACTCGTTCAAGTGTTTTCGCAATGAATGGTAGGAGAGAGACAGGTCTGTAGTTCTCTAGAAGTGATGTGTTTAATGTTGATTTTTTAAGCAGAGGGGTTACCCGAGCCTGCTTAAATATAGTAGGGTTGTGAAACAATAAATCATGATTAATCGCATCCAAAATAAAAGTTTGTTTACATAATATTAGGGTTGTACTGTGTATAATTATTTTGTATGTATAAATACACACCCATCCATGTATACATTTAAGGCAAATGTGTTATATAAAAATATATATACAGTATATACACAAGTATATATTTCTTAAATATATACATGCATGTGTGTATTTATATAAACATTATATGTAATCCAGGTCTCAGTAAATCCAGTTTAACAGAATGCAGCTTCTCCTGGAAGGGTTAGGGTTATTTTGATTATTTTGGAAAAATAGGCTAGTTATCAAATTGACATTAACATGCGGTCATCGGTGAAGATATCATTGAGTTCTTTAGGGTTAACATTGATAAATGGATCTCACCTGAACTTCACCGGTCACTACATTTGGGGCGACCCCATGTATCTGAAATCTGACTCACTCAGATGCCTTTATATCCCTAAACAGCTCCTGCAAAAACACAAATCATCAGACAGATCAAACACATGCTTCAGCCATTCCAATCAAGGTTGTGTGAGGATCTCACTGGAACAAAGTCATCAAATTAAGTAAATTCATTAAAGCAACATAGGCATATTTGGCGTGTTCCAAGGCATATTTGGAACACGCGTGTTTAAACTTCACAGGACCTGTTGTAAATTGATCATAGGACATAAAAGCACCACATGAACGATCCGATCTCAGTGATAGAGTTCACATCAGACCCATTTACATCTCAGATCTACAAAGGAAACAGAACGGTTAACATGATACACCAAATTAAAGAAATAACAATAATAAGAAATCTAAAAATCTGTGTGAAAGCGGATAAAGTGAATTATACAAAAACTCTTAAAGACCGGTAAAACAGTGGCAAAGGCCGGCTCAATCAAATCTCAATCTGGATAATCTATTTGGGATGTTTATAAGAGCAGTACACAAAAGGAGTTTAATATAAATGGGATAAAAGAAAGAATCACAATACAAGCATCACATTACATAACCACATTACTATGATCAAAGGAGGCATAATAACGAACACAGATTTCTGTTCTAGATTTCTCTTCTGATAGATTGAAGTGATGATGAAGATGGAATGAGTTTCAAATCCACAAGGCTATTTTAGTGCGATGCAATGGTTGTAATCCTATAATCCACAATGTGAGAAAAGATCACAGTCAATGGCGTTCAGTGAATCATTGTCCTCAGCGCCCCGTTGGTTAAGGCCATGTGCTGTAGCCTCGTTGCCAGCGTGGACTGCACTTGAATTCAATATCTCTAGTATCCAGCAGATGATTTAAGATAAAACCAATCAGTGCTCACAAAAGAACATGTGGAAATTAAAAGTCCTTTCTAAAAAGAAAGCAAATAGCTAACATCAGTGATCTTATGAAACAAAACACAACGTCAAGTATATAAGTCAATCCATACTCACAGTTGAGCAGAAACTCAAAGAGTTCTCAACAAAGAACTTCAGAGGAGCAAGAAGGTAGCATGAGTTCAACCATTTGATTTCCCTCTACCAAACAAACTGACTTATTCTATGGTAGGTGAGTTTATATGTCCGGTTACCTCCAGGCAATAGCGCCCTCAAGCTGCTCCTGTTGTTACTACATGTGACCCAAATACATCACACTAGGACATCAACAAGAGTAGAGTAGCTCAAATACAATAATACAACAAGTAACGTTTTGTCCATTACAATGCATTGTGATTGAAATATAACAGGGGGAGCATTAAATTAATCTTTGTGATCAGTTAAGATTTTAATTATTTATCACTCAAACCCCTTTCGATGGTCTTTTGATATGAGCTCATGTTTATTGACTGATGATAGTGCACTGGAACATTAGCACTTGTGTGCTGTATAAGATTTGTCAGTAACTGTTGTAATTTGCCAGCTTTATTGATGCTAAAACTCTTACACAGCTATTTCACTTACACTGCTGACTATAAAAAAACTATTTATTTTACTGCTTCCAGTATCATTCAAGAAGTCCTTCTGGTTTTCTTCCATTTATTTCTGGTCCCTGAAAAATCATCACATGGTTGATCCATCACTATTCTGTTCCTCTCTGATAAAACGAGCTGAAAAACTCCAACAGATCTGCTGAGGCCATCACAACTTTCAAGAACCAGATAAAGCTCATCGCATTCAAATTTGAACTTGAGAGGCCATTCATGTCCAATTTCTTAACTAGGAAAATAGTATTTGTGATAATTCCAGTAGCACGTGAAGGCAGCAAAAGACACGCCATTTCTGCACATATGTGGCGTTGGAGAGAGCAAACAGTACTGAGGAGGTTATAGTCTAGGTGGAACCTGCCCCAAAAACACCGACTACGCCACCCTGGGAATTTCACCCAGAGAATGATTTTCTTTATTTCCTAATTGCAATACTTTTGATTCACTTAAGGCCACACAGGTAAGTAAACAATTCAGCCAGAGACGAGGTTAAATTTTTTAAAAGAGATACATTTTATTCAATCATTAAAACACAATTCAAAACACATTCATACTTGCTGCTGAGGCTTACCAGTGGAGGAAAAGGGTCATGAAGGCAGGAAGGAATCCCAGGAAAGGTCGCCACGTGAACACACAAACACTGAAAAACACAACAGTGAACACAAAAAAAAAAAACAGGGTAGACAACACAGCACACGAGAAGGGGATGCCACCACCCGGACACCAACACCACCACCTTCGGCCCTCAGCAACTAAAAGCGGACACAAACACACACGATCAAAGGGGATTCACTCCACAACAAGAAAAAGATCAATGTAATACTTAAATGAAGAGAACAAATTGAAATAATCTTAATCACAAAATACCCAAACTGCCAGAATCAGCAATGGTTCCAGAAGGCAGTACACTAGAAAAATAAGATATAAATTCTAAGACACTTCTCAATAAACAAAGAAAAACAATATAAACATGGATTAAAGTACATGAAACCTTGGCCAAGGAAAGCAAATTGCGTAAAAAAACAGAATAAGACTCTGGGCCCTATTTTAACGATCTGAAACGCAAGTGTCAAAGCGCAAAGCGCAAGTAACTTTGTGGGCAGATCCCGGCGCTGTTGCTATTTTCCCGGCGGGATAAATGCCTCTTGCGCCTGGCGCAAATCTAAAAGGGGTTGGTCTGAAGTAGCTTCATTATTCATAGGTGTGGTTTGGGCGTAACGGGAAATAAACCAATCAGAGCGTCATCTCACATTCCCTTTAAGAGCAGGCGCGCTTGTTCTAAAGCGGATTCCTATTATAACGGCGGATTTGCCAGGCGCGCGCCAGGAGCGGTTCACAGCCGAGGAGAGCAACGTTCTCGTCAGAGAAGTGACATTGGGGATGGAGAAACCCACCCAAATTAACTTCTGTTAAACAGGCGTATGATAATTTGGGTAAATGTGTAAGCTACATGCTTTTATAATAAATTGTCTATCTATCTATCTATCTATCTATCTATCTATCTATCTATCTATCTATCTATCTATCTATCTATCTATCTATCTATCGTATTAATGTATGATTTGCAAAAATGAAAACTGCTGCTTAGATGAGAGAATCAACGTGTATGCGCATTGTGCACACGCTACATTGATTATGGCCAAGCATGCGCCCTTAAAATAGCATAATGAACAATGCGCAACGCGCCACTGACTTTAGACTAGTTTTTTTCTGGTCAGTGGCGCAATTGTTTTATAGAACAGAAAAATAGCATGAGGGAAAGTTTGCGCCGGAACACGCCTCCTCTTTGCGCTGAACCGCCCCGGGGAGCGCAAGTGTATTTCTTAGTTAACCGACGTGCGTCTGTGGAGGGAAAAGTCCGCTTTACGCGGGTGCAAAATAGGAATGATACATGCGTCAGTGTACAAAGTCATTTGCGCCGAGTGCAAGATAGGGCCCAAAGAGATATAAATGTATTAACTGGATTAGTTTATCTAACGAGATAAACTGAAATCACTGATAAAGAAACAAACTATAAATGTAAATTAACTAAATCGAAACCAAAATAATAGAAAAGAAATATAAACACTTAACCCTCTGGGGTCGGCGGTCTCGCCGGCGATACCAGCTCACTTTTTTCCTTATCAGTGCAAAAGAGACTCAAATTACTCTGTTAATTTTGATCTTACATGTAAGTGTTGTACATCATTCGATCCTGTTAAGTTTTTTTTTTTTTGTGGAACCTCATAATAAAAACAAAGTGTTGTGCTTTTCGCCTAATAAAGAAAAATAAACATGATGCGCGTTCTGCGTTCTCTCTGTCAGTGAAGTCCATTCTGAAACGCGTCCGAAAAATCATCTGTAACTCTGCAAACAGGTATACAGGCACACAGGCATGAAGCCTGAATTATCTTCTTTTAAATGAAGTAATTTATATAAAAAACAAATGTTCTCATTTTATGTAATCTGTACGAAAAGAGAGAGATGATAGTCGTTCTTGTCTCAGCTCATTAAAGTTAATTTGACCACGCCCACGGAGCGCGCGCTCTATTCAAACACAAATGCTCTGAGGCGATCCACGCACACATCAGCTGGATAACCACCGAAAGAGACTCAGATTTACGACGCTGTGAGGAATAATACTATCTTAATAATAATCCTGGAAAAAATTACCTCAGAAGTAGGCTACAGGTAGTTTCATTTGGAGGAGCAACGGATCCAGCCGAGGAAATAGGTACATTCTTTATTTTCAAGTGCTTTGTGCTAATCGCGATATGGAATAGTGTCTGTAAACAAAAAGACTGTTTGAATCGCGTTTTTGTGTGTGAATGAATGAACAGCTTTTACCTAACTATATTCCAATACTGAGATGAGTAAAAATCGACTGAAATATGTTGAAATAAAATATTTTTGTATAAGCAACGTATTAAACTGCAAATTAACATTCATATGTCCTAATCATAAAAACGATATGTTACATATGAAAGACAAGATGTCGTTTTTACTGTAAAATACTGCCACATCAAATAAGCTTGTTTGCTAAGATGTTATTATAGTGTTTGTTCATTGTAGGCTATATTCAAACTAATTAATCCGCAACTGTGAAATATGTATGATAAAATGTATACTTTAGTATATAATACAAAGAAAGATTACATTTGAAATATAGTTAATTTTAATTGTTGTTGTAATTGTAACCTTTTTATTAAAATAGCAAAAATATATGTAGGCTACATATAAATAAATCTTAGGTAAATCTTAAAAGCTCAATATAAGCCTCCTCTTTAAATTATTTGTATTGTGTTTTATTAGTGACACATTTGGGATATATTTCCAAACTTTCTGTAAAAACAGTATGAGAATTAACTGCACAATTACTAGAAATGTTTACATTTGATATTATACAATTTGCAAGCACAATTTGAAAAATAAATAAATAATTGGAACTGTGAACCAATTTTGTATTATATAGGCATATATATATATATATATATATATATATATATTGTCATTGCATTCTTGTGGCTCAGTGACACACCTGAATGAAAGGGTCATTAGTATGCAGCCCCATTATGCGCTCATTATGCGGGCCATTGTCTTCTCAGGTGTGAATCACAGCAGGTCACACCCCTGCGCATATTGCCTTTCCAAACAAAAAGTGTCATTTTTAAATTTAAACCAATCTATTGTTTTATGTGAATGATAAGGCAGGATGATTTTCAGATCATTTTGAAGAAAAAACTCTAGGCGACAACATCCATTAGTCAAAAGTCTTGTGGACAGATATTTAGTATGTGTTTTGTGGCCTTATTTCAGAAACTTTAAGTTTTAGTTTTTTCAATAACCACGCATAAACAATATTCTCTCAAAAATACAAAAATGTACATACATGTTGATAACACATTATGGTAGCCCTGTGTGTGCTAAATAGAGTGTAATTACACCTTTGCCAGTAATATGTTTATAAGCAACTGAAAAAAGCACAAATGTCAGAGTATGTCAAAACATCTCAAGGACCCCAAAAACACCTTGGACCCCAGAGGGTTAAAGGGATACTTCAGGATTTAGCATTAAGCTTTGTATTAGTAGAAAACCTGTAGTATTTTCAAATTACCGTGCTTTCCACCCTCATATCCCCCTGAGACGAGAGATTTATGTATTTTTTGTCTGGAAAAAATCCTACGATGACGCAAAAATCGTCATTTTGCGTCATCGGAGGATTTTTTGGCCGGAGGCTAAAGACTACAGTCAGTACTAGGGGCTGTCCCGCATGTTCTCAACCCGCCCATAGAGGGTGGGATCTAAGTCACAGAACGTACACATAGTGTCAGACATCTTTTTTTGGAAGCTAAGCTAGCAGGCTCTTGTTCTGTGGAGAAAGCTGAGTAACTTAGTAGGAGAAAGCTGATTGGTAGGGGTTACCATTCATCCTCTTTTTCCCGGACATGTCCGGCCGTCGAGATCGTACAAAATGTCCAGGATTCAGCTTTTGCTTTCTGCAGTCGCCATTCATTGTTTACATGCACACCTTTTGTTTCAATCTAACTGAATTCATTCCGATTGGTGAATCTGAATGTAGTGTTTACATGAACGCTAAACAAGTGATCGGTTGATGTGCGTTTTAACATTGCTAAGAAAATTCCCGCTCCTCCGTGAGAGATACGAGACCGGAGCGTCTCACAGGTGTCTCTCATCAGTAATCACGCCACCAGCCTCGTCCTGCTCGCCAGGGGCGTCATGCAAGCCAAAATTCTGGGGGGGCACAATCTGAGACGTTGCAATTGTTTTCTGACGGGTGATATGGATCATGTTAGGAGGGGTCAGGGGGTTTCTCCCCCTGAATTTTTTTTAATTCTGGCTGCGAAACATACTATTTCAATGCAGTTTGGGAGGGACAGAAATACCTTAACGGAGCTGGCAGCAACCCTCCTCTATCTGAGGACTAAGTTAAAGTATATGTGTATCTTAGATGTGCATTATAAGATGTTTTGAAGGCCAAAAAAACTCCTAAAGCTGAGCTTTGACTGATAGGCTTTTCATTTTTGTCTGTCAGTGAAGAAAGTAAACATAGGGTCAACTGATAGGTTGATTTATGAATCATTTTCTCAGACGAATTTATTTACTGAAAGCTACTAGGAAAGCTAGGTAGCCTAACTAAGTTTATTAAATTCATTCACAGTACACATTCATTATTGATCTTATTTTCAACATTTTCAACAACGCTTTATCTGTAGAGTGGGAAAGGGATCCTCCATAGGGAGAGGATAGTTGACACTTCAGCACTGCATTGTCATCGGGTCCAGGCGAATCTCCTTCGTCAGATCTGGATCCGGCAGGCTGCGGGAAAACCTCGGGATAAACAAAGACAGTAAAGTTAGCGTAGATGCCATTCTTCATGTAACGAGTACATCTGGATTTAAGGGAAGTGTTCCTAGTTCCGGCTGACCTAATCTATGCAGCCTAACATTGAATTATAGAAGTAGATAATGTATTATGTGTATGCTAGGTCAAAGAGATGTGTTTTTAGTCTAGCTTTGAACTGACAGAGTGTGTCTGCTTCCCGGACAATGGTAGGAAGACTGTTCCTTCCTGAAAGTATAAGCCAGCAGCCCCTCACGGACGACTGCTGGCCACACAAAACAGAAACACAACATAAAAACAGGCCTGTTCCTCTCTCGATCTCCACTGTCGTCGCTCCTCCTTTATGCTTCCGCTCCTCCGTGAGAGATACGAGACCGTGTCGCTCATCACTAATCACGCCACCGGCCTCGCGCCGCTCTCCCACGGTCCTCTGTCTCGTCCTGCTTGCCACAACTATTTTTTTCTTGACGAAACAATGCTGTTTGTTTTCCTTTTTCTTTCTCTCTTCTGTGCTGCTGCTCTAACAGGAGCTGATTGTCTGATTGCTGACTCCTGCTACCCATTTGCTGATAGCCAACTAGCACTTCTCTCATTGGCTCCTCCAGGGAGGATACCAGTTATAGAAGCCATCAAAAAGGCACAGAGAGGGAGAGAGACAGAGACATTTCTCTTTCCACTGACACGTGGACCTTTTCTGCAGCCTCAGACTATTGTTGTGGCTGATATCTAGTGTTAAATGGTGAAAACTGTGATAGTGTTCCAGTCAGAATCGTTATCGTGCTCCTGCCTAGGGTGTTAACCCCAACTCTCAGTATTGTTGAGCTACTTGATAGTTTTTCTTATTCTTTTGTTAAACTGAAAGTCTCATTTATAACTTGTAGTGAGGAGGGTCCCATTTTCTTTTGGTAATTATTTTTCTTCTGGTATTGGTCAAGGAAGTGCTATTGTTTTTTTTGTTGTTGTTTTTTTTCTTTCTTTTCTTTTGTGACAGGTAAGTTAGATCTAAAACTTAGGTAGACTCAATTTTGTTTATTATTTTGGCCATGCCCCCTCCTGAAGCCTTTTTGTGTTACTGTTACAATTCCTTTTAATAACAAATTAAATTTACAGCTTTTTGTGGTTGGCAGTGTTCCTTAGTGCTGGGGTTGGGAATGAGAAGCTCCGTGTGGCCTTTTATATATATATATATATTAATCGTGGTCAGAATTATTGGCACCCTTGGTAAATATGATCAAAGAAGGGTGTGAAAATGAAGTCATTCACAAAATAATTTTGACTTGACATTCCAGAGATTTTAATGTTTAAATGATTTGCCATTTGCAAAGTGTAATACTGAATAAACCCACAGGAGGGAGTTCCAACATAAGCAATGAGTTTCTCTCGCTCTCTCACTGTCTCCAGTTTTCTCTCTTCATCCATAATTTCTCCTGAAAGCAAAAGAATGTTTATTTTTGAGTACACCAAGCTTATGTAAAGAATGTTTTATTTTCATTTGAAAATACAAAAAAAAGGCCCATTCCTCCATGGGAAGAGGACAGCATTGTCAGACACGCGAGCTTAGTGCTCGACGGGCCTTACTGTCCAGTTCTCTATGGCAGGGAGAACTGAATTGGCCGGATTAGAGAAAGGCGTGGAAGGAGGTCGCGGATGTTTCGCCCGCGGTGGTGAGGGCAAGCCTAGGAGTCTCGTGTTCGGGGACCCGTTCTTTGGGCTGACTTTAATGTGCATAAATGTGTCTTTGTTTTGAGAACTGAATGAAAGATTTGGGAAACTGTCCCAACTGAACCAGTTATAGTGCGTTAGAAAGACCAACACAGTCCAACGCGACCATCTTGCGCGTTTACATGCAACGGGTAGAGGTCTGCACCAGGGGCTCGTTCTTCGTACGTCGCTAACTCAGTTAGCTGGATTTGATTGTTGACGATTTGGCATGATCTTGGATCGTTTGGTTCTTCGAAGCTCATCCTAGACTTGCTGTCATAGCAACAGGTGCGCTAGCTTGAACCTGCTCGTGAGCAGGCTTATTTCATGTAAACAGGATTAGATCGCGGCTTTATAAGCGGAGGTGAAACGAGAAGTCTTTTAACGCAGTGCGATAGTGTACTTTTTGAGAGATATAATTTTTCTCATGACTCGTGAGGATGTCATTTACATCAATTATTTTTGGAAACGCACATTAATTGTTCGACTCGTCGGAGTCGGCCTTTAATAACAGCACAAACTGTGTGCATTGTCCTGATATTATTTGCGAGTGGCTCTTTTCCTTTAAACTATTGGATATGCGGAGAACTTGATAAGTGCTGTCTGTCGTGTCATTCACAAAGTTTACCCTGGCGCTCAAGCAGTTTTTAGGGTGTTTTTTTGTGGCATTTCCAAGCCAGTTTAGACCCAAGGTTGTAGGCTATAGCAGGGTTTTTTTTTTTTTTTGCCAACGCAGGTATTATAATTTTTAATGAAGATCATGCAATCATGAACATGCCGATTAATATGACACAGATATGTCCCTCAGGCTTCACTAATGTGATTGGTCAATAGACTGCACACATGTTCCCATCAAGGCCTCTATGAAGGGGATTTTGTGAACAGAAAGGGGGATCACAATGTAAATGTGCAGCCAGTTACTATTACAATTCTTAATATTCAAGATTAGTAATATTATATCAAATTAAAAAAAAGGCAGTTGACAGACTAAAATCTCTAGATGGTGTGTGACTGTTCCATATCACAAATGTGGAAGCACAGAGATTCACATTTATGCACATTACTTGAACATGGTATCAATATCAAGCTCACTGTATTACATACACAGTTACAATGTAGCTCTAGCCAGGACAAGGTCACACAATGAAATGAACTTTGGCCAACTAAAGGGAAGATTTCAGTGTCTGAAAAGCCTGAGGGTTGCACTTGACAGGGCCTGTGACATTACATGTGCCATTTACACAACATTTCCACCATCAGCAAAAATATAAAACATTTCATTAAATGTTTAATAAAAGACAAGACAAATATGCTTAGTTCTTTGATTTTTTATTTAAATTGTCAATTTTCTAGGGGCAGGGGGGCTTGGGTTAAACCTTTCAACACAAGCCTTATGCAACAAAAAATAAAAGGAAAAGTATACACTGCCCACCTCTGTATAACTGCTTTGTGCAGACTCTTCTGTAGGGCTTTCTGTAGATGTGGACTCCTGCAACATATAATGCATTCAGAAATAATAGGTACTCAAGTCTAAATTAAGTAAAGTTATTTGAAGATACTTTCTCCAAAAGACAGTCATCTGAGAGAGTTTCTTCACTGTCCTGTGCATTGGTGGGGAAATGGGCATTACAAAGTGTTGTACTTTCTTCCCTTTTGATGTAAAGTTTGGAAAAGTCCACTTACTGCACATGGTTCAGCCACTTGGAACAGATAAATGTGTTGGTGTTTAAAACTGCACAAAAGAGGAAAACACAATTTCATTACAATGAAGTACACTGGGGGGAAATGTGATCAATAACTCATGGCAACATATTTTTTTCCATTAACTAGGCTACATGTAGTTTCACACATGCACACTTTCACAAGTAAGCAATTCATCACTAGGCCTACTCAAGGTTTAACAGTTGATATGACTGGACCAGCCATTGGGATTATAGGCCTATAGTGCAGCAAAAAAATATTTTACAGTGTAAGATCATTTAAAGTTCATTTACCAGTAATGAAGGAGTTGCTGCTACTGGTCCCTGCTGTGTGTCTGAGGAAGAGCTGAACCCAGGACGGGTCGGTTCACATTCAACCCAAGGGCCAGCTCTTCTGCCGGGGTATAATGTGGGGGTGCAGGACCACCACCTGTTTGTTTTTCTTTTTTTTTTTTCTCAGCCTTTTTCTTGGTTGCTTTTATAAACAAGCAAACATTTATTAACAGTGCCTTTTTAAAAGAGACTATAGTAGCCTTTAGTACAAATTACCATTATGTAGAATATTCTAGTACTTCACTTTTACTTGTTCCCATGTTCTAGTAGTGGGTGGTGACTGACATTACAATGAACAAAGTTATTAATTATTTAGAAATGATTCAAATAAAAAAATATATACTGTTATAAGTGATAAAAACATCTAAATGGTCACTACAAACTTAATTTGCTACTTTTTGCCAGCCCTCTCTCCTGGCTTTGCACATTTTAGGTGAAAACTTGTAATTAAGTTTTCAAATTCAGCATAACCTTCTAGCAATAGCTCTTGCTCTGCTGCAGAGTAAAACTGAGCGCGCTCTTTGGCCACGGTGAGCAGCCAATAGCAGCGTTGCTGATCAATGTTTCTACTATCGATACATATCCCCTTTTAAACCAGCGCATGAACGCGCAATTATCTCAGATAACTCAATCCAGCGATACTAATCATAAACAACAGGTGTGTTCGAAGAACCCAATTAGCCGGATCATGATTAGCACGATGATATCATCTTAGATGTCTCATTTGATCTCGGATGTTTTAAGCAACGTACGAAGAACGAGCCCCAGATCTGATTTCTGGCAGTGTGTACTTTGGTATACACGCTGGTGTACTTTGGACGTGAACGGGCAGTCTGACAAAAACCCGGCGCTCCCAGCATCCTTTGACTACAGTGTATCTGCACTTGAATGTAAAATGAACAAAACTTTCTGCAGTGGTGGCGTTCACACAGTTCCCATTACCTGCCCTGAGCAACCTGGCAAGATATGTTCACGAGTGCACCTTAAGAGCACCTGGGACTTTGGAGGAGAAATGTAGGATACTGAAACCGTCGCCAGTCTGCGACATTCTGTTCTTGCATGGATGTGTTAAAAAAATAATAGTAATTTAGCAGTATAGCTAGTAAGCCAACAGTTTTGTTTATTCATATTTTTGACTTATAATTTTTAGTAACTTATTTTTCTCTGTGACATTTGTACTGGGTTGACAGAATCATGATAAGACAAAAATAACAAATAATTTTATTGCATAGCCAACATTTTATATTTGTTATTCCCAATCACTCTCTGTTTCTTTAGGGAAAATTTAAATGTGAGATTAGTGGGATTGGTCGGGTTGGGAAGAAAATCCCTTTAAGCAGATAGAGGGTGAACACAGAGTGGATTTTAAGCGGGAGCAGGACAGGAAAAAAAACATTCCCGTTTAGACCTCTACCCAAAGGTCGTATACAGGGTTATTGATACTGTTACATACAGTACACAGTAGTATCAGTACAGTAATTTATCAAATCAAATCAACTTTTATTTATATAACACAATAAAAGCAACGGTAGTTGGCCGTTGTGCTGCACAACAGGATAAATATCTATAATAAAAAAATAAAAAACAGATGACCTTAATGATCTAGTTATTTAATTTCAAAAGACCAGAGAGATATTTTGGAGCTAATCTGTTTATGGCTTTAAAAACAAAAAGCAGAATTTTAAAATCCATTCTGTAACAAACCGGCATCCAGTGCAACAAATGTAGTATTGGGGGAAATATGATTAAATTTCCTTGTGCCAGTCAAAAGTCTGGCTGCTGCATTCTGAACCATGTGAAGATGACTAATATTGGATTGACTCTTTCCAATATATAGAGAATTACAATAGTCAAGTTTAGATGAGATGAACGAAAGGATCACTCTCTCAAACTCTGCAAATGTTAAGGTCTTAGCCTTAGATAATAATCTTAATTGTATAAAAAAACTAGATTTAACTACAGTATTTATCTGTTTGTTAACTTTAAGAGGAGAATAAAAAATAACACCCTCGTTTAGATACAAAACATGCAAGGAAAACCAGGACTTAATATCAGACAAGCATGCTGATAATGAGCTTAGGCCTTTTTTGTAGTTTTTTTTTAGGGGCAAATAGATGTGGGTGTCATCAGCGTAAAAGTGGAATGACACCCCATGTTTAGAAAGAAGAGTCCCCAAAGGGAGCATATACAATGAGAACAGAGCAGGGGCCAGAATGGAGCCCTGAGGGACTCCATAATCCAAAACAGAAACAGAAGAAGAGAACCCATCATGACAAACAGAAAACGTTCTAGCATTCAGATAGGACTTAAACCAATTTAGAGTGCAACCTTCAATACCCACACATTCTTCAGGTCGTGAGATAAGAATTTTGTGGTCCACAGTATCAAAGGTCAGCACTTAAATCTAAGGTGGACCAAAAGTCTTTTCAAAATGTCTTTTGTCAGAGGACCAAGGAACTGCTCTAATTCTGTAAACATGGGCATTGCCAGTATTGAATGCATTTTGGCTGAGAGTGCCAGGGATGCTGTGGATGCTTTTTAATTGAAATTTTATTGTGTTGTAACTGACAGTATATTGTATTTTGTTGCATACCGAGTTCTTATTCAATTCGTTGGTACTTTTCTTTTCTAGAACGTTTCTTATCTTTTCTTATATACTTTACAGTACTGTCATGAAAATAAACTTTTCTTAAAGCTCATTGTTGTATTTACTGTATCTGCACCCTTCCAGACAATTAACCTAGTAACAATATTGCTAAAATACAAGTAACATTCTTGGGAACTGTGTTGTCTCCTTCTAATTAATATTTGGTCCTCAAATTCTCAGTGTCCACAGTTTCTCTGCTACATTGTCTCTGTCATTTATTCATTTAGCAGACGCTTTTATTCAAAGCGACTTACAAATGAGAACAATAGTAAACTAACAATAGGACATGTACAACAATATGCAAGTGCTTTGACCCTTCCCAGTTGAATCTAACGCAGTACGTGTACTTTTTTTTAGATAATAGATATAGAATAGAAGATAATAGTGTTGCCGAAAAAGATGTGTCTCAGCCGTTTCTTGAGAATGGCCACGGACTCAGCCGCTCGGGTTAAGTTGGGCAAGTCATTCCTCCAGCAGGAACAGTCCAGAAAGTGGCCAGACTGTCCGACTGTGCTGATTCTAATCACTTGTTCTTCATGGCCATAAGGCACTCGTTGCAGGTCAGAAGGAGGCGCTGTGGAGCCACAAAAGATCTCCATGCAATGACATCAGCTCTTCTGCCATCTCTGCCATTTTCAGTTCTCACCAGCTGCACATGAGCACATACCAACATTCATCCGCTGTGCTCTTTGTGTGTATTTACCAGACCGGAGTGATATGAGCTGTGGTTAAATTGGGCCAGAAAGATTTGGAATGGAGATTTTCGAATTTGATTCAAAAAGAAAAAAATTAGAGGAGGAAAACAATAGCTGAATAATTGTCATTACATTAAATTTCTAGAAAAAAACTCTTTCAGTGTTCAGTGTTGAACTTAAAACATCTTTCCTGAAGAGACAATAAGAATATTATGACCAAGGTTTAGCTGGCCTGATGCAACTACACCATTCAGCAGCAAAATGCATCCTTATCCGTCGATGGACAATCAATGGACAACATGTATTCTGAAATAATAAAATCCTTTTTATTGCAACATTTGCTAATATTCTTTTAGGGGGTTCTTAAAGTGTGTGTCCAGTTTGTGATGTGTGTATTTGTCATCAGTCTGTCATCAGTCAATCAGCGCCGTCATGACATCTTTTTCATAATTTTTATTGTTCAGATGGTGCCCATGAGCAAAAAATGACTTCAAAAACAGATTTCAAATTACAACTGTCATCAGATGGATGTACTCTGTTCTCATCTGTTCCTATTATCAGTGTCAAACTGAATATTTAAATCAAATTGTGTGCACATGATAATTTAATATACAAATATTAGTGAAGAAAGAAAAACAAGCTGGCATTGGTTAATGGCTAATATTCAGCTATTCTGTATAATTTTACATCTTTATATTTCAGAAAACATTAAAAAAACAGGCAGAAAAATTGATTGCAGGAATAAAGGAAGATGCAGTTCATGTCTTTAGTCTTCATTGCATTAATGATATACAGCGTCAGCAAGTATGTATCAGTTCTGTACTAAAAAGAAATCACAGAACATGATGGGTATAAAAGTGTTAACAATTATACAGTGCACCAAGTATTCTGACAAAATGGCAGACACCGCTTATTCAGGGCATAGTGCAGGCATATATAGGGAATAGGAAACCATTTTGAACACATAAGAATTGAAGAAGAAAAAAATAATAATGTACAAGATTTACATACAGGAGTGAAATTAGCTCTCACTGCCACACACACACACACACACACACACAGCCTACAGAGAGCTCTGTTTAATTAGTCCAAGAGTTTGTCATCGTTTAGCACCAACAATATTGTGTTATTTTCTAGTAGTGAGTGTGTCAAGAGCAAATAAAGGTACGCTGACACGTACTCTAGTCCTAATAATGTGAGCCAGCTGTGCATTTTCACATTCTGAGACAGCTGATAAACATGACGCTCTGTCTCTCTTTCTCTCTCCTCGATGTCTTTTCATTCAGTAATAAAATCTATGGACTATTATAATCCTGTATGATTTGTGCTACACTGATATGCTCTCATTAACACAGTCAATCCATTTTCATTACTTGATCTCCTCAAAACGTCCTTTTTTCATTCTTAGTCTCACTCTTTCTCACATGTACTGTTATCTGACATGCAAAAAAACTGAATTTCTCCTCATTACTCATTCCTCCCCAGCGAGCAAACAGTCGTCTATAATACGTCTAAAAGACGTAATTGTTAGACATCCAAAAGACGTCCTCACAGGAGCCAGAATGAAAGTTTTTTATACGTCTTTTCAGGACGTTGTTTAGACGTCAATTAAAGACGTGCTACAGACGTAATTTTTAAACATCCAGAAGACGTCCTCACAGGAGCCAGAATGAACGGTTTTTATACGTCTTTTCTGGACATTGTATAGACGTCAATTAAAGACGTGCTACAGACGTAATTGTTAGACATCCAGAAGACGTCTTCACAGGAGCCAGAATGAAAGTTTTTTATACGTCTTTTCTGGACGTTGTTTAGACGTAAATTAAAGACGTGCTACAGACGTAATTGTTAGCCATCCAGAAGACGTCCTCACAGGAGCCAGAATGAAAGGTTTTTATACGTCTTTTCTGGACGTTGTTTAGACGTAAATTAAAGACGTGCTACAGACGTAATTGTTAGACATCCAGAAGACGTCTTCACAGGAGCCAGAATGAACGTTTTTTTATAAAAAAAAATTTGGACATTGTTTAGACGTCAATTAAAGACATGCTACAGACGTAATTGTTAGACATCTAAAGGCAGCCAGAATAAAAGTTGTATTAGTCACGTTTTCTGTAGTAGAAATGTCAAAGAAGACTGTTAAAGACCCATATTGAAACGGAAATCCCATTTGTGCATTTTGCAAGGATCCAACTTTAAAAAATCTTTACTTCAAAACAGTGGCAGTGAGTTAGTTCTCACTGAGAAAAACCCAGTTACTCATTGTTAATAGTTGTCGTGTCATGAAACTGCAGACACACAGACCATAGACCTAAATAAGATTTGAAAGAATTTTGATAATATTGAATACTCAATTGAATACGGGAACTGTGTAGTGTATATACAAGTCTTGCATTTGTATATCTTATCAATATAATTGTAATAAACTGCTTACCATTTGCCTGTAAACCAAACTGATCACTCCAAGAAATCAACTATTTAAATCTCAAAATATATATTTTATTACTATTTTGTTCTACTGGACCAAAACTTAAAAGCCAGAACAGTAAAGTTATAAATTAACACAATTTCCCTTTAAATAATCTATAAAATGTTGTTAAAACAGTATAACATTCTGTATAACATAAATGAAGCTTCACAAGCTTCATTTATAGCGGCAAGCCCCGACTCTCCCAGGGGCATGTTTCAGATGATCGGCTGCAGACTTTATTTGGGCCTCTGTTGCAGCTGGGTCCCATTTCATGACAGCAGCTACAATCAAAGCAAAAAAATACACATGTAAAATAAATAAATACAAACGCCACTGTTGTGGTTTAGCTTGCAGCAGAGATGCATAGAAAATTTTAGTACTCGAATCAATGAAATGAAACAGTTATTAAATCACAAATCAAGTAAAATTACATCAAGCCTGATATAAAGCATTCCACACACACATACATATATATACACACACACACACATATACATATTCGTATTCGTATTGAACCGTTCGGTACGAGGCTTTCGGTTCAGTGTGCATTACAAACCGAACGGTTTGTTGGACCATTTTTCCTGCTGACCAAAATTTCGTTATTTAAAATGTAGGGGCGTGGCAAGCGCGCTCATAATGTAAGAGACGCTGCCGCGACCACAACATTGCCCAACATCAAATAGCAAACGTAATGTAAGCGGAACGAAACTGCGGCTGCGCTACTCGTTATTGTGTGGTTGACGGATCGTTTATCAGTTTGGACCAATCCAGCGTCTTGATCAAGCGACACTGTTACTACACAGCACTAAGAGATCCAGTAAAGAAAGCAGTTGAATTTGCCACTGAAGTAATAATATCGCAGCGAGATCTAGTGAGAAACATTCACATTTCTCCGTTATTAACTTGAAAAACTTTTCGTCTGTTATAGGACAACTTAGTTTGAATAAACAAGCAGACAATGATTAGCTACTGGCTCTACGCTTACATGAGCAGCAAGACAACTATAAGTGAATGTGCTTTCCATTAAACAGTAAACAAATAAACAAATTTTCCACAGTAAACAAATGCTTAACTAACAAAACAAACAAACGTTGCAATGAATGTGCTTTTTTAAAATAAATCACACACAGTAAACAAAACCTTAACGAAAAAAATTTGGAATGAACTTTGTCATTTAAACGCGCAAACTGCGTGCCGGTGCGGTGAGACGTGCATGCTCGGGCAGATTCGGCTTGAAGTCGTCATCCTCGGACGCGGCGCGCGCTGTTAAAAAAAAAAAAGCCGTGCACACAGCCAAGCCAAATGGGGTCTTGCCGGTCTTGCGCACCGAACGCGTCATTTGTGCCGCGCGCACCTTCGCGATCGTGCGGACGCGTCGAGTATAAACAAGTCTTTACTCCGTGTCAGCGCGCGCTCTGATCAGAAAAGGTGCACAGACCTCTCCCGAATCATCTCCAGCACTCAGCCTCCGTTTCCCTCTTAAGCTGATATTAGTATTTAAACATTCTCTATGATAAAAAATGTTTGCAAAAAATATTTTAATAGCACGGTTTTGGTGGTTATAGAGTTCTAATGACGGTGTTCAACTATAACCGTCGGTCTCACGGTTATATAATAACCGTCACACCCCTATTGGCAGCACCAGCCTTACATGTTACACCACCGCATCACCGCACCCACCAGAATAGGCCTGTTTGATTTTTTTTTGTTAAAGTCCCACTCCGATCATATTTTGAGCTATTTTTAAACATTCCCAGTGGTCTTTAAATTATGATTATGTCATTTTTAGCCAAAATCACAAAACCTGTGCCGTATTCTGGGACTTCGCTTCAGCAGAGCGGCAGTAGCTCATTAGCAATTCGCCTCTGCGTTGTGGGCGGAGCCGTTGGCACGGAGACGACCCTCCCCCTGCCCGTTGCTGAGAGCTCTGTCTCTCCCGCTAGCTTACACCCCCAATACCGGTGGGGCAACAGAATTATATACACGTTAATTATTATTATCCGAAGTTAATCAAAGTTATCACCGATCACCAATCATTATTTCACTCCAAGACATCGCGTGTGGAGACGCCCAGTGGAGTTACTACGTCACAACTCCAGTCGATTTTAGCCGGCATTTTAGCGTCTGCTACTGATTCACAGCCATTTGAATGTAGAAATACTCAGAAATACAACTTTGAGCTTATTTTTCTCAAGATATGTCCTCTAACATCAGAAAAATGCCACAAGAACATGTTAACACCTAGAAAAACATTATTTTCATCGGAGTGGGTCTTTAAGGATTTGTTTACTGTGTGTGATTCATTTAATGGAAAGCTCAAGTCACTGCTAGTTGTCTGGCTGTTAATTCTAAATAAACGTAGAGCAAGTAGCAGTGTCTGCTCGTTTATTCAAACTAAGTTGTCCTATAACAGACGAACGTCGCAACGCTATGTTTTTTTTTGTTTTGAAAACCAAATCTTTTGTATGTGAGAGAGCCATGCGTTAAAAGTCAGATGGCACAAAATATGAACAAAATAAATAAAAGAATTGAATATTGAATTGCATAGCATCATATTTTTCTCCATTGCATCGTATTACATTGAATCACATCGCGTTGAGTTGAAATCAAATCGCACCGCATCGTAATAATAGTGAATCGCATTGCATCGGTAGCTGCTTATATGTAGCCTATCTTTAATGTATCGTGTCGTTGGCTATGCATCGACATGCGTATCGCCTCAGTTATGGAGATGCACATCCCTAATACCTACATAGGAAAAGTAACTACATTTACATACTGTGAATCGTTTTTTTAAATCGAGAATCGTTTTTGCATCAAAAATCGCTATTGAATCGAATCTTGAGCCTAAAAATCGGAATCGTGACATTTTCTGAATCGTACACCCCTAATATAAACACACAAAGCTGTTTGCTTGAAACAGCCCTTTAATTGTAAATTTATTAAATCACATGTAAGGTTTATAAATAGTAGCTAAAGGAGAGTAAACTGATACCCCATTTATTTTCTCTACCTTATGCCGTCCGAAAGGTTATGTGATTTTCTTTCTTCAGATGAACACATTTTAGAAAAAATAAACTAGACTTTTAGAAAAATTATCCATCTCTTGTGTTTGTGTTAAATACTGCAAGTGAATAGACACCAAAATGCGGAAGGTCGAAAAAGTCCAAGAGCATTGTAAAGCTCATATGATAAATGCAGAAAACATCTTGTGTGAACAACACAGCAGGCTGTACTGTATGAAGTTTCTGGTGCATGCACTTGCATTATATTGGCTTACAATAATGGATAATTTTTCAAAAAATCTTTGTGGAAAGAAAGTCATATACATCTGGAATGGCACGGAAAAAAAGAGATTTATTTTTATTTTGGAGTGCACTGTGCCTTTAAAATTGACTACGGTTTTAGATACTGCAATGGATACTTACTAGTGATGGACTTGTTTCTCTGTTGGTGCCTGTTCTGCTCCGTAAACATTGTTCCAATGCTTGATCTAAAAAAAAAAAGTTAAAAAGTGCGTTAATAGATTATTGATCTGGGTGACATAGGACCATTTTGAATGTGTTCCTTAAATAAATTATACAGGTTATGTGTTATATAAATCTGGAGAACCCTTACTAAAATTAACAATGTTTTGTGACACTAACCAAATGGTAATAAATTATTGTAATCAATCCACCATAAAAAAACATGGTTTCTACACCTTTACTATAATAAAAACCATGGTTAATTTAGCAAATGTCCTTAAAAGAACAGCTCATCCAAAAAAAAAGAAAAGTTTTCTCATTATTTAGCCTACTCACCCTCATGTTGAAACTGTATGAGTTTCTTATGTAGAACCATAATTAAGATATCTTGAGAAATGCCTTATTTGTTTTTGTTTTTCTCATACAGTTGTTTTATTCCCAACATTCTTGTGTTTCACAAAAGTAAGTTAGACATTTATTTTTGGGTCAGCTAGGCCTGTATAAACTCAAGAAGATAGAAGACAAAACATTGTCTGGAGGGTTTGAACCAGTGTGCCTTTGAGCAGAGTGTCCATGTTCTGCCTCTATTTCACGTGTATTTTATGACAATACTCACCATCTGAAGATCGTGTGGCTGGATAATATTTAACGTTACTCCCAAAATGCCTGGATCATGAAGGAAACACACACAGCAATCTTAGCTATTTGTTTTTACTTAGGCTACTAACAGAGACATTTGCAAAAGCTTGCAAAATTGACTCACCAGCTCCAAGACAATAACGTTAGGCCTAACTTTAACGTTAAATCCCGCGATCAACAATTTAAAAGCCTAGTTTGCAGATTTTTCTAGACTCGAGTAAAGGAGTGTGGTTCGAGTTCTTCTGTCTAAAGAGACAATGTTCTCAGTCCACTCATTGTAAAGCTCCAATGCTGAGTTTTATTTTATTTTTTATCATAAACTAAGTTAGCTGACAATACACATGCTAGCTCAGCACATAATTAGCCTAATACATTGGAATACCATACTAATATCAATATTTCTCTAATCGCGTTTAGATTCTTAATTTAGTTTAGTTTAGTTTAGTTTATTTTTTTATATAGCACATTTCTACTGCCTCAAGGGCAGCCCAAAGTGCTGTACAATTCCAACAATAAAACCAAACAGAAAAGATACAAAACACAACAACATAAGATTAATATATTTCGGTCTCTCTTGGGTCGGAGTTAAATGCCAAGCTATGGAAGTGTTTTTTCAAAGCCGTTTTAAAAGAATGCAGCGTGGGGATGGAGCGGATGGCGAGAGGTAAAGTATTCCATACCCTGGGACCAGCTATCGAAAAGGCTCGGTCACCTTTCCGCTTGAGTCTGGACCGGGGTACCTGGAGCAATAATTTATCTGCCGATCTCAGGTTCTTTACTGGCTGGTGCAGAGAAATAACGTCGGACAGATAGTATGGTGCCAGGTCATTTAAAATTTTAAAAATGAATATTAAGGTCTTAAAATCGATCCGAAATCTAATTGGTAGCCAATGAAGGGATTTTAGAATTGGGGTGATTCTATCACTCTTTCTCGTGCTGGTCAATAATCTAGCAGCGGCATTTTGAACCAGCTGCAATCGATTCAGCAAAGACTGAGAGAGTCCCAAATATACCACGTTACAATAGTCCAGTCTTGAAGATATAAATGCATGGATGATCGTCTCCAAATCCCTAGGTGAGAGCATAGGTTTCATTTTCGCTATTAATCTTAGGTAGTAGAAACTACTTTTCACCACAGCACTCACTTGTTTTGTAAACTTTAATTCAGAGTCAAAAAGTACACCCAGATTTTTTGCACATTGGTGGACATTACTGGATAGTGGCCCCAAATAGGAAGAGATGAGTGGTGAAGAGCTAAGAGGGCCAAAAACGATAACATCAGTTTTGTTCTCATTTAAGTGGAGAAAATTCTTAGCCATCCAGCACTTTACCTCATCAAGACACTTTACAAGGTTGGAACAAGACTTATCAAGAGGATGTAGTGGGACATAAATTTGAGTGTCGTCAGCGTAACAGTGATATGTAATCTCATATTTCCTGAAAATAGAGCCCAGAGGTAACATATACAAGGAAAATAGTATAGGACTTAGTATAGACCCTTGTGGGAGCCCGCATGTTAGTGGTACTGAAGGTGATGAATAGTTACCAATTTTAACTGAAACAGATCTATTTGAGAGATATGAATGAAACCAGCGTAAGACCATACCGCTAAGCCTAACCTCCTGCTTTAGACGATCTAAAAGAATACTGTGATGGATTGTATCAAAGGCGGCGGTCAGGTCGAGTAAAATTAGAATAGCGGAATTACCCAAGTCCAATGTGCGCAAAAGGTCGTTTGTCACTTTAACGAGGGCAGTTTCCGTACTATGACGGGTCCTAAATCCCGATTGAAATTTATCAAGAAGATCTTGGTCTGTTAAGAATGCAGAGAGTTGGAGAAAGACGATCTTCTCCAACACTTTAGACAGAAAAGGTATCGTGGAGATAGGTCGAAAGTTATTAAACTCAGAAGAATCAAGACTTGGCTTCTTCAAAACTGGCCTAATCACGGTATGCTTAAGACAAGACGGAATAATGCCAGTGCATAATGAGCTATTCATTATAGTCAAAACGGATGGGCCAGTCACACCTAACACCTCTCAAAAAAGACGTGTCGGCATAATATCCGCTGGTGAGATAGTCGGTTTCAGTTTTAAAATTATCTCTGTCATTTTAATAAGATCAATTGGAGTAAAATGTGTTAGCTGGACATTATCGAGACTAGAATTGGAAGAATTAGAGACATGATAGGTGGAATAATTGAGAAAATTGGAGGCGTGATAGGTGGGGATACTCGAGTATAGAACCTTAATCTTATTCCTAAAAAAATCAAGAAATTGTATACACAACTCAGGAGTAGCATCTGGATGTGAGGGAGGCTTCGTGTTAACCACATTATCAAAAGTATTAAACAGTACTTTAGGATTATGTGAATTTTTCTTTATAAAATCTGAGAAGTACTCGATTTTAGCTGCTTTAACCGCGCACTGATAGGTGGACAGATGGTTCTTGAAAATCTCAGATGAGACATGTAGCCTATCCTTTTTCCATTTACGTTCTGCTTTACGGCACTCCTGCCTGAGAGCCCGGGTATGATTATTAAACCAAGGGCGAGAGCTGCGTTTAGAGCGCTTTGATTTTAGTGGTGCAACCAAATCTAAGATGTTTGTACATGTCTCGTTAAACAACATCATAATTTCCTCAGTAGTGAGGTTAAGCGATGGAGTTTCTAAAACAGACCTTGTTAAAGACTCTGTGTAGGCATTAGAAAACTCAGTTACAGTTGAGGGAGTAATCACACGAGAGAAGTGTACATCCCTCTCGTCCTTGGGGGGTAGATATGGCACTATTATGTTAAATATGACAGACATATTGTAACACTCTTGTTTTGGTCACATACTAAATGAAGGGGATCCAATCTTCCAAGAGTAAAGTTAAGCGTCTTTATGTTTTGTGAGATAACCCCAAACTATATAGATATACACACAACAGCAATATTGTCAGCAAATCACTACATCCAAAGGAAAAGAAAATCATAACTTCATTATGTTTAGAACATTTCAGTTCACCACATGTTTGAGTCCAGGCAGAAATATAGTCAACTTCTCACCACACCATTTCAGTTCAGTTCAGGTTAGATGTGAGCGTTTCCAATATTCCAAAAGTTCATTTGAAGTCCCGGAGTAGAAGTCCAACAAAAAAAGTGTTTCAGATCATGACCAAGCACCAGTCCGGGTAATCAACAAAGGTGTAGAATCAGAGCACAACATAGTCCAGATGAAGTGTCCATATTGAATGAAGCCAAAAAGAGAACCCTCTAAACAAATAGGCAAATACAAATCAAAATATGCAATTGACACAGATAATGAAAACAGAATTACAAAATATATACAACTTACATTGAGCTGTTGAACCAAAAAGATTCCTCATAATAGGGTTTCTTGCATACGCTGAGTTGAGCAAACACTCAAAGCCATGCCAGTACCTCCCTAAACACTCTTACTTGTCTCTCTTAAATGGACAGCCGTTCCCAAAGAAACCTCCATAGCTCCCCCTTGAGGTGGGGAGTAAAATTACAGCACAAGAAATGGAACATTCTTCCAGAACTGTTACACACCCCACCCTTTAGAGAAAGGTTAGACATAACCGTAAAACTTTTTCAAATTCTCTATATGATAAGTTTCAGTTTGCATGGGGTCTTTTGACACTTCAACTTTATAATTGACTTTGTTCAATTGTCTGATTACCCTTGCAGGTCCTTGCCACTTAGGGGCCAACTTTGCCATGAACGCATCCCCTGCTCGAGACACCGGATGAGTACGAACCCAGACAAGATCACCCTCTTCAAAAGTCTCTTGTCGTCTCTTCTGGTTGTAGTACTTCTTTTGTCTTTTCTGGGCTCTTGCAACATTTTCCCTCACCCTGTTCAATAGGGCTTGTTGGCGCTCTATGACATTATATGCTGAATGGTCAGGATCTGGATGACGATATTGGAACTGATCCATGGGTCCTTTCAATTTGCGTCCTATGGCAATTTCAGATGGAGTGTATGAAGTACTCTCTTGCCAGGCAGAATTGATTGCAAAACGAAACTCATGAACCCACTTATCCCAATGCCGATGGTTATCTTGGACATAAGAGGCGATCATGGTTTTGAGAGTACGATTCACTCTCTCAGTCAGGTTGGTTTGCGGGTGATATGCTGTGGTAAGTTTTTGAACCACTCCCCACTGCTTGCATGTTGTGTTAAGTAGTTGGGATGTGAATTGGGGTCCCCGATCTGATACAAGGTAAGTTGGAGTTCCCCAGCGAGTAAAAATCTCCTTGACAAGAATGTCTGCTATCACATGAGTCTTCGCTGAGCGCAACGGGAACACCTCCACCCATTTACTGCAATAATCCACGACAACCAGCAAGTACTCATTCAATTTTGAGCTTTTAGGGAAAGGCCCCATGAGATCCAAGCCCAACATATATCCAGGTTCCTTGATGGGTGTAGACTGTAGCTGTCCAGAAAGCTTGTGAATGCGGGGTTTATACTTTTGGCAAACCTGACACTGCTTGCAATGATTCCAAACATCCCGTCGAATTTCTGGCCAATATACCACATTAAGTAACCGACGTAACGTCTTCATACGCCCCAAATGTCCGCTCAATGGGTTATCATGGGCAAATTCTAGGAATTTCTGACGAAGATCTGTGGGAATAACCACTTGCAAACTGCTACCTTTCAGTGAGTCAGGAATGCATCGGAACAAAAACTGATTCTGTACAACGTAGTGAATATGATCGGGGTCTTGTGGAGGATATTTGGCTTTGTCCCATAGATCCCGCAATGCTTGGTCGTCCTTCTGTGATCTTTCTAATTCTTCCCAGTCCATAGGCAAATCCTTACCCACATCCTGTGCATGACATATTGCAATAGGACTCGGGAGATCTTCTTCGGGTAAGGCGCGAGATAATGAGTCGGGAACAACATTGCATTGGCCTTTCCTGTATTGCACAGTGAAGTCAAGCCCCTGAAGTCGGATGGCCCATCTCATGAGTTTCGAAGTAGGTCGAGGATGGTTAAATACCCATACAAGAGCTGCATGATCTGTGATAATTTGGAAGTGTCTTCCTTCCAGATACTTCTGCCACTTTTCCACCGCCCACACCACAGCAAGACATTCCTTCTCCGATACGGAATACGATTTCTCCGCTCCCCGAAGTAGCCGTGATGCATATGCGATGACACGTTCACCATGGTCTGATTCTTGGGTCAAAACAGCCCCCAAGCCGATGTTGCTTGCATCAGTCTGTACTTTAAATGGTCTGCCAGGGTCTGGCGGTACAAGAACTGGGGCCTTTTGCAAAGCATCCTGCAGTTTCTCAAAAGCATTTTGGCACTCATCAGTCCAATTCCATGGCACATTCTTCCTCTTGAGAGCATGTAAAGGAGCAGCAAGCTCTGAAAACCGAGAAATGAACCGATGATACCATCCAGCAAGGCCAAGAAAGCGTTGAACTTCCTTTAAGTTTCTTGGTGTGGGAAAGTTCTTCACAGCTTCCACCTTGGTTCCCTCTGTTTTGATCCCTTCTTCAGAAACCACATGTCCTAAAAAAGATAGTGATTTCCTACAGAGGTTACACTTCTTAAGGTTTAGTGTCAAGCCACTTGCTTCCAATTCACAGAACACAGTCTTAAGATCTTTGATATGTTGTTGGATGTCTCTGGAATACACCACAATGTCATCAATATACACGAAGCAGCATTTACCAAGCAAATCCTTCAATATTCTGTTCATCAGTCTTTGGAAGGTAGCTCCCGCATTCTTCAGCCCAAAGGGAAGACGGATGAATTCATATTGATTATTTTGGAAATGAATGCAGTCTTCTGGACGCTGCAGTCATCCATCATGACTTGCCAGTATCCACTCCTAAGATCTAAGGTGCTGAATACTGTGGCTCCGTACATCGACTCCAAGATGTCCTGTATTTGAGGCATTGGGAATCCGTCTAATGGGGTTTTGGTGTTCAACGATCGATAATCCACACAAAAACGAACACTTCCATCCTTTTTTGGTACTAGGACTATAGGAGCTGCCCATGGTGAAGTAGACGGCCGTATTATGCCCTTGTTCAACATCGATTCAATCTCCTCGTCAATGAACTTTTGTTTGTTGATTGGCACAGGGTACGGTCTTTTCCGTACCGGGATGGAATCACTAGTGATAATCTGATGTTTGATGACGGAGGTTTGTCCCAGATCATCGGTACAGACAGTGGGCCAGTTCAATAAGAGACCTTCCAGTTGCCTCTTCTCAGTACGTGATATATCGGCTTGACTTACCAAATCCTTGATGATGGTAATGGTATTTTCTGACACCTGTAAAGTTGATAATGCACAGTGAATGTTAATGCTGGCAGGTTGCAGATAGCAAGAAAAAGATTGTGGTGACTCATGTGCACGCAATGAATAAGAAGAACTGTTGAAGTCAAGTTTCATGCCAACTGACACAAGGAAATCAAGGCCAAGAATGAGTGGAAATGATAAGTCTTGATTCCTCATAATGAACAACCGCACTGGGTATGTACTATCTTGCAATATACATTCCCAACTGACTTCCCCTATTGCTCTTTGTACTTGGCCATTGGCAAGAGCAAACGACAGTCCTCTGCTGGATTTCCAGGTCTCAGCATCATCTTTCCATCTCCTCCACAAAGATTCCTGAATCAGGGAATATGAGCTACCAGTGTCTATGACAGCATCACACGTATGTTTCTGTAATACCACAGGGAAGGTTAACAGCTTGATGTTACTTTCTGAAAGTATGGCAATGTTATGACTCCCGCCTTTGCCTTTACCTGATCTGTCTGAATCCCCTTTTCTGGTAGCTTGCTCAGCATGGCGTTGTTTCCAGTAGGCTCTTTCCTCTGCCATGTCTCGTTCCACTAAAGTTCCGACACGTACCAGCTCATCAAAGGTGTTAGCTGTGCTTCTCAGAATACTGGCTACTCGAGGATTACAGTTCCTTAATGTGGCTTGAAGTATTTCTCTTTCGGTCATAGATGGCCTCAGTCTCAGACACATAGCTCTATACTGAAAAGCAAATGTCCGGATGCTTTCACCCAGCCCCTGCTTCCTCTCTCTGATTTTCCTCTCAGCCTCCACCTCATAGTCATCGGGTAGAAAGGAACGAAGGAATGCCGCCTTAAATTGATTCCAGGTGTTGACGTGGATTTTCTCCGCCATCCACCAATCTTTAGCAGTGTGCATCAATACTGATGGAAGTATTGATAATATCTCGCCATCACTCATCGGTCGCACTGCTAAGTACTCAGCACACCTTTCTAAGTAAGTTATCGGATCTTCACCTTCTGTGCGTCCAAACACGGGGAATTCTAGCCTGACTGCTGCTTTATACGGAATTATGTGAGATGTAGATGTTGCCTGGCCGACCGGGAATGTCGTGGCGAAGGCTTGTGAAGCTATAGGAGTAGACACAGCATTCGGGACAGAACTCATCATAGACTTGAGCTGATTATCTCTTCTCTTTAAACAATCCATCATGGCCTTGCCCATATCTTGCATCTGTTCCTCCAAAACCTGCTTCAAACGGTTACACCTTCCTTCAATTATATTTGTCAGCTTTTCTTCAAGCTTTCGCTGATTCTGATCAACCGCCTGTGCTTGAGTTATCGTCTGTTTGGTTGTTTCTCGAACTTGTTCCTCTAGAGTTTTAAGACAGTGGTCATGTCGCTGAAGGTGATTTTGAATGTCTTGCTCCACTCTTCTAATACACTCCACATTGTCTTTCTCCATTTTGTCTATTCTCATGCTTAACTGATTTACTTTGGTTGCAATGGTAAGACTGATGAGACTTTCATCTTCCTCTTCCTCTACTGGTGGAGGAGGTGGGAAATCAGTTAAAACAACCTCTTCTTCCTGTAAGATTGCCTCCTCTTCAGACTCCAAGTACAAACTGCCAAAGGACTGTATCATGTCTTGAATTGGTTCTCGGCGTGTTGTAAAAGGTGCAGCAGTGAAGTCTGGGTCCGTACCCACATCAGCCTCGGCATTAGACAGGTCCATACTTTTGAACTTGCTCTTACTCTTTACCAGAAGGTCCCTGTTCGGGCGCCATTATATGTAACACTCTTGTTTTGGTCACATACTAAATGAAGGGGATCCAATCTTCCAAGAGTAAAGTTAAGCGTCTTTATGTTTTGTGAGATAACCCCAAACTATATAGATATACACACAACAGCAATATTGTCAGCAAATCACTACATCCAAAGGAAAAGAAAATCATAACTTCATTATGTTTAGAACATTTCAGTTCACCACATGTTTGAGTCCAGGCAGAAATATAGTCAACTTCTCACCACACCATTTCAGTTCAGTTCAGGTTAGATGTGAGCGTTTCCAATATTCCAAAAGTTCATTTGAAGTCCCGGAGTAGAAGTCCAACAAAAAAAGTGTTTCAGATCATGACCAAGCACCAGTCCGGGTAATCAACAAAGGTGTAGAATCAGAGCACAACATAGTCCAGATGAAGTGTCCATATTGAATGAAGCCAAAAAGAGAACCCTCTAAACAAATAGGCAAATACAAATCAAAATATGCAATTGACACAGATAATGAAAACAGAATTACAAAATATATACAACTTACATTGAGCTGTTGAACCAAAAAGATTCCTCATAATAGGGTTTCTTGCATACGCTGAGTTGAGCAAACACTCAAAGCCATGCCAGTACCTCCCTAAACACTCTTACTTGTCTCTCTTAAATGGACAGCCGTTCCCAAAGAAACCTCCATAGCTCCCCCTTGAGGTGGGGAGTAAAATTACAGCACAAGAAATGGAACATTCTTCCAGAACTGTTACAATATGATCCGACAGGCAGCTTTGCTCAATATCAATGTTACATACTGAAAGACCATAAGTTAAGACAAGATCAATGGTATGTCCATGTTCGTGTGTAGGGCCATTGATATGTTGGATAAGGTCGAATGAGTCTATGAGTGTTAGAAATTCGTTTACCAGGTGGTGGGAAGGACAGCAGACATGAATATTAAAATCACCCAGAATTAGCAATTTATCCACAGTGGGGACTATATTAGAAAGAAATGTCCCGAATTCCTGCATAAAGTTCTTATTATATTTTGGTGGTCTATAAATAAGGGCACAAGTCACCGGGATGGGTGACTGAATTGTGAATAGTTGCAATTCAAAAGTATAAAATTGGGTGGCAGGCAACAGTCTACATCTAAAACGTTTATTAAAAACTGTAGCAACTCCTCCACCACGGCCTACTAGCCTGGGAGAGCTGAAATAGACACAATCAACTGGTGATAGATCAGTCAAAGAATCCAGCTCACCAGCATTGAGCCAGGTTTCAGTCAGAAATAGGAAATCCAAGTCATGAGATGTAAAAAAATTGTTTAAAATAAATGATTTGTTACAGATGGATCTTGCGTTTACCAGCGCCAGTTTCACCTGTTGCGGTCCGGTATCCATGTGCACAGCCGGTAGTTTAACGTATTCCAGAATGCGAAGGTTCCGAATGTCGACACCCCTGTTGACGCGACGTTGTCTTAACGGTTGGCGAAGGGGGGTCCATGAGTCCGAACGGACTGGAACAGGACCGGTAGGCTGTAACGCCGAAGTGCTGTTGTATTTAGTCAACCAATAGCTTCCAGGCCAGGCGCGGATAATCCGTGGCGATGAAGCCCCGCGTCTCTTTAGCCTAACAAGAAGTCCACTGCGTTTTCCTCGTTTTCTTGCACGCTTTTTACGATGCAAGCAGCAGTCCGTCGAGTGACAACTGATCGCGGGAAAGATAGAGGAAGCCCGTGAGTTGAAGAAGTAATCCTCACCAGGGATGCGTCCGCAGCGTCCGCCGAAGAGAGACGTAAATAAAGAAGGGCATGACGATCGTAGGTGAGTACAGACGTGGTTTCAATCAAAGACCAACAGATCGACCATATCAATACATATAAAACAAATGACATTGACATCCGACGGCAAGCCAGCAAACAGACCGGCGCCATCTTGGAAGCTTGACGTAACCCGTAACCCACTATATATGTGTATTACTATATTTAATACACTATATTTTGATGTATTAGAATTTGTATAAAATAAAAAGTTATTTACGTTACCTTGTAGATTGCAATATGTCCATTGTTCGTTGTCCATATTCCTTGTTTGTTCTTCATTTACATCCCGCAACTCGCTCAAAATAAACATTTAGCAGTCCGATGTGAAATAATCCATGTTTTAAACAATGTAAAAGCCACAAAACCGAAGTAGGTCCCGAGCAGCAGCACACACACCCACTCACTTCAACTGACGTATTCAAACATGACTGGTAAAGGCGCGCATAGTTGTCATTGGCCAGATTCCTGGATGACAGTCAGAATAACCAATCATGCTCAAAACAACTCGGAGAGACAGCCAATAGTGTGAAAACATTGCAATAACAGGACAATATGAAATGTTTTAAAAGAAAGAATAGGAAAAAAATATACACGTGCTATTTAGTTGTATTTGTAGGCTGGCTGTTATATTTAATCAATTGTTTAAATGTGTTTTCATTGCAGTGCATGATTAAAAATGAAAGATAAAAAATGAAAGATAAAAAATGAAAGATTAAACAGTAACTTGTATACCATATATAATAACATTTATTTATCACTGTTCCGATAAACAGCAATTTAATAGAGCAAACAGTATAATTAAACAGAGCAAACACTGCAAATATTAATTTACAATTCTGTATGACGTATGTGAAAAATTAATGGATTGGTATCATGGTGGTGACATTAGAGTTACATTCATGTGACCCATAATGACCCTTTTGCACTTTCACAAATTCTTGACCTTTCCTTTAGAAACACTCTAATGCCTAATAAATGTCAACATGCTTTGTGGTACTGTTACACAACATGTTGGTTTAGGGTTAATCCCTGGGTTTCACAGGCAAGGCTTAAAGGAGAACTCCGGTGCAAAATGAACCTCGGGTCGGGTGTAATAACACATTGGTACAGACTAAATCGTTCCCTGATATTTGTTTTCATGATAATCGAATGTAAAGAGTTTTATCTCTAAAAACAGTTTAGCTTATAACGCTAGTATATTGGGCATAGCGTAAGCAAAAAGAGATCGCTAGTTAATACCACTAACAAGGCTCAAATTAGCCCCACACTAACACGGCAGCATAATGAGGGTCCTTACATGCAAACCGAAGCATTGAGAACTTTTTAAGTGTATAGACAGTTTAATAAGAAGATACTTTACACAGACAGTACAGTTAGCGCATACAGACAGGACCCATCTTGGAAAACAGTCTCGACCAATCGAACCACGAGGGTGAGCGAACAGTACGTGTAGATATTGAAGATAAGATAAATTATATTTATTTTTTTATTTTCTCTGTTGCGTTAAGTGCTTCTCTTATGCGCTCAGTGCTTTCTTCCGGAAACAACGGACCATATGAGATTCCAAGTCACAGTTCAGCTCACGTATCACCGTGTTCGTGGTTTGACTGATCGAGACTGTTTTCCAAGATGGCTCCTGTCTGTATGCGCTAACTGTACTGTCTGTGTAAAGTATCTTCTTATTAAACTGTCTATACACTTACAAAGTTCTCAATGCTTCGGTTTGCATGTAAGGACACTCATTATGCTGCCGTGTTAGTGTGGGGCTAATTTGAGCCTTGTTGGTGGTATTAACTAGCGATCTCTTTTTGCTTACGCTATGCCCAATATACTAGCGTTATAAGCTAAACTGTTTTTAGAGATAAAACTCTTTACATTCGATTATCATGAAAACAAATCTCAGGGAACGATTTAGTCTGTACCAATGTGTTATTACACCCGAGGTTCATTTTGTGCCGGAGTTCTCCTTTAAGCCTGTAGTCCAGACTAAAATGCACGTTTGAGCTGTATTACCTGAAAGCAACTTGTAGGCTATACTGACATATCTTATGTCAGTGCCATTGTTTTGTCTCAAGATGCACACCAGTAATGTTTTTTTCTTCTAAGGTACATTTTTAAAAGCTATAATTGAATGCCCAAATTTAACTAAGGCCTAATCCTGGCTTTATATCTAAACCCTGTCTGTGAAACCAGGGGTTAGAAATTAAGGGGTTAACCCTAACCTTAACCCTTGTCTACAGACTTTTATTTAACAGCATGGATACTCCAAGGTGTTGACTGCAGTGGTTAGGTCTTTAGCATTGATAAAGGACAAAGATCTTCTCACTGTGACAGTCTGTAATGTATTTTAGCAATGATTGTTTGTAAGGATTGTCCCTAAAATAGAGCTATTGATGCATTCAAGACATGTCATAAAGATCGTATTTACGAATTGAACACACATGAACGCCACCACAATGATGAAAATAGGAAGTTATTTACTGTAAAATTAGGATATTTTTTTTTACAGTGCAGTATGAACATCTGTTCTGAACTAGTATTGGCTGTCAGTGACGTTTAGATAATGGCCAGATTGGACATCTTTTATTTACGTAATTTATTGACTGTTTCTGGATGTCAACGGACGTCCAGATTATAGTCAGTATGAACGTCTTTTCTCAACTAGTTCTGGCTGTCAGTGGACGTTTAGATAATGGCCAGATTGGACATCTTTATTCACGTCATTTATGGACCATTTCTGGATGTCAACGGACGTCCAGATTATAGTCAGTATGAACGTCTTTTCTCAACTAGTTCTGGCTGTCAGTGGACGTTTAGATAATGGCCAGATTGGACATCTTTATTCACGTCATTTATGGACCATTTCTGGATGTCAACGGACGTCCAGATTATAGTCAGTATGAACGTCTTTTCTCAACTAGTTCTGGCTGTCAGTGGACGTTTAGATAATGGCCAGATTGGACATCTTTATTCACGTCATTTATGGACCATTTCTGGATGTCAACGGACGTCCAGATTATAGTCAGTATGAATGTCTTTTCTCAACTAGTTCTGGCTGTCAGTGGACGTTTAGATAATGGCCAGATTGGACATCTTTATTCACGTCATTTATGGACCATTTCTGGATGTCAACAGACGTCCAGATTATAGTCAGTATGAACGTCTTTTCTCAACTAGTTCTGGCTGTCAGTGGACGTTAAGATAATGGCCAGATTGGATATCTTTATTCACGTAATTTATGGACTATTTCTGGATGTCAACGGACGTCCAGATTATAGTCAGTATGAACGTCTTTTCTCAACTAGTTCTGGCTGTCAGTGGACGTTAAGATAATGGCCAGATTGGATATCTTTATTCACGTCATTTATGGACTATTTCTGAATGTCAACGGACGTCCAGATTATAGTCAGTATGAACGTCTTTTCTCAACTAGTTCTGGCTGTCAGTGGACGTTTAGATAATGGCCAGATTGGACATCTTTATTCACGTCATTTATGGACCATTTCTGGATGTCAACGGACGTCCAGATTATAGTCAGTATGAATGTCTTTTCTCAACTAGTTCTGGCTGTCAGTGGACGTTTAGATAATGGCCAGATTGGACATCTTTATTCACGTCATTTATGGACCATTTCTGGATGTCAACAGACGTCCAGATTATAGTCAGTATGAACGTCTTTTCTCAACTAGTTCTGGCTGTCAGTGGACGTTAAGATAATAGCCAGATTGGACATCTTTATTCACGTCATTTATGGACTATTTCTGGATGTCAACGGACGTCCAGATTATAGTCAGTATGAACGTCTTTTCTCAACTAGTTCTGGCTGTCAGTGGACGTTAAGATAATGGCCAGATTGGATATCTTTATTCACGTCATTTATGGACTATTTCTGAATGTCAACGGACGTCCAGATTATAGTCAGTATGAACGTCTTTTGTCAACTAGTTCTGGCTGTCAGTGGACGTTTAGATAATGGCCAGATTGGACATCTTTATTCACGTCATTTATGGACCATTTCTGGATGTCAACGGACGTCCAGATTATAGTCAGTATGAATGTCTTTTCTCAACTAGTTCTGGCTGTCAGTGGACGTTTAGATAATGGCCAGATTGGACATCTTTATTCACGTCATTTATGGACCATTTCTGGATGTCAACAGACGTCCAGATTATAGTCAGTATGAACGTCTTTTCTCAACTAGTTCTGGCTGTCAGTGGACGTTAAGATAATAGCCAGATTGGACATCTTTATTCACGTCATTTATGGACTATTTCTGGATGTCAACGGACGTCCAGATTATAGTCAGTATGAACGTCTTTTCTCAACTAGTTCTGGCTGTCAGTGGACGTTAAGATAATGGCCAGATTGGATATCTTTATTCACGTCATTTATGGACTATTTCTGGATGTCAACGGACGTCCAGATTATAGTCAGTATGAACGTCTTTTCTCAACTAGTTCTGGCTGTCAGTGGACGTTTAGATTATGGCCAGATTGGACATATTTTTTTAAGTCATTCATCGACTAATTCTGGATGTCACCGGACGTCCAGATTATAGCCAGTATGAACGTCTTTTCTCAACTAGTTCTGGCTGTCAGTGGACGTTTAGATTATAGCCAGATTGGACATAATTTCTCATTGTCATTAATCAACTAATTCTGGATGTCAATGGACGTTCAGATTATGGCCTGGACGGACGGACGTGATATCAACCTGTTTTGTATGTCCACAGACGTCGCTTGCTCAGTGGGTCATTACTATCGGCAGAACTATTGTGTTATTTACATTGTGATACTGGTCATACCATGAACATGATGACTAATGAAACGTCTCAGGTTACGACTGGAACCATAGTTCCCTGAGAAAGGGAACGAGACGATGAGTCAACGACGCTTTGGGAACGCCCCCAGCGTGAATGCGTCTGAGCATCAATGTCAACTAGTCCAATGGAAAGAATGAGCTTCACGGGCGGGTGACGTCATGACCAGGAAGGGATAAAAGCACATCCGGTGCAAACTGGCATTAGCTTAAAAAATGTCGAAGCAAGCCGATCACAGGGATGCAGGAAGTATGGCAGGGTGACGCATCGTCTCGTTCCCTTTCTCAGGGAACTAAGGTTACAGTCGTAACCTGAGACGCTCCCTTTCGAGGGAACTCGCGATGCGTCAACGACGCTTTGGGAACGAGAATACCCAAAACGCCAGAATTCCAAGTACCTGAGTGTCAGTCTGTTGGAACTAAGCACTAAGCACCTGAGAACCTGGGGCAGCATCCAGGTCCAAACTGTAAAACCTAACGAATGTGAGCGGTGAGGACCAGCCTGCCGCATCACAAACGTCTTGAAGAGAAACTCCAAATAGTAAGGCTTTAGAGGCCGCCATACCCCTCGTAGAGTGAGCTCTGACCGCCAAAGGACACGGCTGGTCAGAGTACTCGTATGCAAGTGAAATAGCCTCAACTATCCACTTACTAACCGTCTGTTTAAAAGCAGGAAGACCCTTCTTAGGTGATCCAAAGCAAATAAATAACTGGTCGGACTTCCTCATTGAAGATGTCCGATGAACATTAGTATCCAGTGCTCGCACTGGACAAAAGAGGTTCAGCCTTTCCTGGTCCGCAGATGTAAAAGGAGGAGGACAGAAACCTGCAGCACAATAGGCCTCAGAATAATGGTAGGCACCTTTGGAACATATCCATGTTTCGGTTAAGATTGCCTTGGCCATCCCCGGTGCACTCAAGGCAGGTGGGGACCGAAAGGGCCTGAAGGTCTGACTCTTATAGGGACGAAATAGTTAGCAGAAAATAGTCTTAAAAGAAAGGAACTTCTCTGAGACCAAATCTAAGGGCTCGAAGGGAGCCCCAGATAGGCCTTCTAGAACTGTTACAAGGTCCCAAGCCAGCACCCTAGTGCAAGTTGCAGGCCTCAGCCTCAAAGTGCCACGAAGGAAACTAGTGATCAGGGGGTCTCGACCCAAAAATGTTCTTACATTTACATTTAGTCATTTAGCTGACACTTTTATCCAAAGCGACTTACAATTGCTATATATGTCAGAGGTCGCACGCCTCTGGAGCAACTAGGGGTTAAGTGTCTTGCTCAGGGACACACTGGTGTCTCACACTGGATTCGAACCCGGGTCTCTCACACCAAAGGCATGTGTCTTATCCACTGCGCCATCACCACCCCACCACTTTAATGGTTTAGTTCTTCCCACCAGGGCGTGGACAGCCGCAAAGGCCGCCACGTATACCTTAAGCGTGGAAGGACATAGACCTGATACAAAGCGTTCTTGCAGAAACTCGAATACTGTGTTTACTGAACAGTTAACCGGATCCCACTGATGCTGGTAACACCAAGAAGTGAAAAAACTCTCGAAATAGTGAATATAGTTTCCTCGTAGCGGGAGCTCTGGAGCTTAGAATGGTCTCAACAACCTCGGTTGAGAGACCACTCTCTATGAGTTGGGCCCCCTCAGAGGCCAAACCCACAGTTTCCAAATCCCCTGCCGGGGGTGCAACCCATCAAATTGAGCCAGAGGTGTCTCTCAGTGACCACAAGGGCTGCCATCCCTGAGAGATAAATCTGTGGCCCGACGAAGTTCTCAAACCCCATCGGGCCAAACTCCCTCACTTCAGTCCAAATACCACAGCAGGTCAGCCTGATATGCTTGTAGCACTGCTATAGTGTGCAAGCAGGCCCCTGCTAGACCCACTGCCGTAAATGCTTTTCCCACTAGATTAAAAATAGTTTTCTTTAATGGTTTAGTGAGAGAAGCCGACGCCTTCAGGGTCGATACTGAACCGGGAGACAGATAGCTCGCAAGCGTCTGTTCTAACCGGGGTATTGCCCCATAGCCATACTCTCTTAACCCCCTAATATCTGAATATACATGAATGTGGGGGCTAAAAAACAAGAAGAGTAAGGCTTTTTCCATGATCTAGACAGCTCGCTGTGCAGATCGGGAAAAATGGAAGGCCCTGTGATGGAGGTGAACAAATAGAGGGAAGGAAACTCGTTTTATTTATTTTTTAGAACGAGTGCCCCCTTATTTCTGCTGGCCATTAAATATTTAATTTATCTATAGCCTTACTAAACACCTCCACCAGCTTATTTTTATATATATATTTTTTATATATAATATATAAACTATCATATATATATAAGGCTTATATATTTCTCATACGCTGGGGAAAGAGATGGCAAATTCACTTCCCCCATGATTGTGTACACTTTCAATGCCCAGCACATCTACCTCCTCGGAGGTAGAGCACTGAAGCATTGATTTCTCTCCCCGGGCGGAAGAGACCGCAGCGCGGGCTTCCGAGACCGGAGAGAGAGCACTGGATCCCTCGTGGAAAGGGAGGAGATAAGATCCGCGGACCCGTCTCCAACCCCGTAAAGAGATCCTATTCGCGATCCACAGGAATGCATTCTCCGCGCTGCCTCGGCAGACGCGGGTCCTGCACCCTAAGGATCGCGAGCCTGGCCACTTTCCTCGAAAAGTGACAGGCGGGAGTGGAGCATGCGAAGCGAAAGCTTCTTACAATGTTGCAATCAGCCCCCTCGGAGGCTGATACCGCATGCTCCACTCCCAAACAAACTACACAAAGCTCGTGTGTGTCCCCACCCGTTAAATAACGCGGGCAGGGAGAAGCACAGAGTTTGTAAAGTTGTTTCGCCATAACTCTTCCCAATAATATCGAACAGACAACAATAAATAGACAGAGACAGAGTAACACAGATCGCTTGCTGAGACACAGAAGCTAATGCCGCGTTTCACCGGATGTGCTCTTATGCCTTCCTGGTCATGACGTCATCCGCCCGTGACGCTCATTCTTTCCATTGGACTAGTTGACATTGATGCTCAGACGCATTCATGCTGGGGGCGTTCCCAAAGCGTCGATGACGCATCGCGAGTTCCCTCGAAAGGGAACCCCCAATAATTTTGACAAAAATATGCATTTTCATAATATTGAGTATATATATCCCAGAGTATCCCAGAGTAACCCAGCGTAACCCAGAGTAGCTCAGAGTAGCCCAGAGTAGTCCAGAGTATGCCAGAGTAGCCCAGAGTAGCCCAGAGTAACCCAGGGTAGCCCAGGATAGCCCAGACTAGCCCAGACTAGCCAAGAGTAGCCCAGAGTAACCCAAGGTAGCCTAGAGTAGCCCAGAGTAGCCAAGTGAAGCCCAGAGTAGCCTAGAGTAGCTCAGAGTAGCCCAGAGTAGCCTAGAGTATTCCAGAGTAGCTCAGAGTAGCCCAGAGTAACCCAGCGTAACCCAGAGTAGCTCAGAGTAGCCAAGAGTAGCCCAGAGTATTCCAGAGTAGCCCAGAGTAACCCAGCGAAGCCCAGAGTAACCAGAGTAGCCCAGAGTAGCCCAGAGTATGCCAGAGTAGCCCAGAGTAGCCCAGAGTAACCCAGGGTAGCCCAGAGTAGCCCAGAGTAGCCCAGAGTAGCCCAGCGAAGCCCAGAGTAGCCCAGAGTAACCCAGGGTAGCCCAGGGTAGCCCAGAGTAGCCCAGTGAAGCCCGGAGTAGCCTCGAGTAGCTCAGGGTAGCCCAGAGTATTCCAGAGTAGCTCAGAGTAGCCCAGAGTAGCCCAGGGTAGCCCAGAGTAGCCCAGAGTAACCCAGGGTAGCCCAGGGTAGCCCAGAGTAGCCCAGCAAAGCCCAGAGTAGCCTAGAGTAGCTCAGAGTAGCCTAGAGTATTCCACAGTAGCCCAGAGTAGCCCAGAGTAGCCCAGAGTAACCAAGCGTAACCCAGAGTAGCTCAGAGTAGCCAAGAGTAGCCCAGAGTATTCCAGAGTAGCCCAGAGTAACCCAGCGAAGCCCAGGGTAGCCCAGAGTAGCCCAGTGAAGCCCAGAGTAGCTCAGAGTAGCTCAGAGTAGCCCAGAGTAGCCCAGAGTAACCCAGCGTAACCCAGAGTAGCTCAGAGTAGCCCAGAGTAGCCCAGAGTATTCCAGAGTAGCCCAGAGTAACCCAGCGAAGCCCAGAGTAACCCAGAGTAGCCCAGGGTAGCCCAGCGTAGCCCAGAGTAACCCAGGGTAGCCCAGGGTAGCCCAGAGTAACCCAGAGTAGCCCAGCGAAGCCCAGAGTAGCCCAGAGTAGCCCAAGCCCAGAGTATCCCAGGGTAGCCCAGCGCCGACACGGAGAGAACACAGAAACTAACAGAAAGACTCGTGAACCGCTGGACTCAATACTGCACAGACGCCATTAAACTAGACATGTTGTTGATGGGGTTTTCTGATTGTTTCTTTTTGTAATAATTATTAATATTTATATTCAATACTTCTTGTATTGATTTGTTGATTATTGAATAATTATTGTGATAATTATTGGTCTAAGTGAGTTTTGGAGTTGAGATTAACAGTTTGGCCAAGATTCATGTTCGTAATGCAGACCGAATAAAGAGTTTTGAAAAAGTGGCTTCAGTATTGACAGACAGCAATTGAAAAAAACTGTAATAACTCAATTAAAATCATTTAACTTTGGATGGAGAGACTTCAGAGATGTCTGGAGAAAGCGAGAGTGTCCTGTTCTTTGTCCGATGGTGAACATATACTCCAGATGAAGATGTCTATGTGCCGGAGTTGTCGTAAACTCATTAGGATGCCGAGTCTCACTCTAGAAGTAACAGACACGGCGTATCCCGGTTAAACTCGCCTCCGGCACGACTATTCCCCGTCTTCAAAGCCACAGGTTCTTCTGAGTATTTGTGAGAGAGCGATCTCGGCACGCGAACATCACGCGAACAACAGACGGATGGACTGTCATGAATAAATCATGAGTCTTCCAGCTGGAAAGGCCAGATTTATCCTGCATTAAGCACAGCGTGGCCATCGTCAAGGTTCATTACACAACTATGCTGAAGCACAAACACAGACTTTCAATGACTGAGATTCTCCCTTTACTTTTTTCATTTAAAGGTAAAGATTATAGAAGAGAAAATGATTTCCTCAGAAACGTCTTTGTTGTGCTATACATGACTTTACACATTTACAGGCTTGTATCCACTGCCACACTCGTTTTTTACAATCGCAAGGACACATTTCTCAATCTTCACACAGTGATCACAGCATCAGTCTATATGGGTTAAACTGTGGATCAATTATCATTGCTGTGACACAAAATACATTCAACAATGACATCTTTTAAATTACATCAATTCTTTTCTCACTTAGTCACAAACACCACCAAAACTCTGTGTAGCTACAGGACGATTTGCCCAGTTTACTGTTTTCAAAACTGTTAAACTTTACTTCAAAACCTAACACAATACAAAAATGTATAAGACTGCAATTTGCTACATTTCTGCAGAAATACCATATTGAATATGAAATATTATCAAAACAATTAGATGTAGCTGAACACTTACACAGATTATTAGGTCATTGTTTTATGAGTGATAAAAAGTGTGTCTGCTGGGTAGCGATGGGTCATTCATGAACGTCTGTCACGTGACAAATCAACAAAACTCGGAAGGGAAAGTAATTATGTTCCCTGTAAATGATTTTTATTCATGGAATTTGGCTGTTAAAAGTATAACATTTAAAGCCACTTAAATGAACGAAATGACTCCAATAAAGATTCGTTAGTTTTGTTGAACGAGAACTTCCCATCACAACTGCTGGGTGACAATATTTGCTAGTGTTCTTGAAGAATGAGTTGATTTGAGACATAAATTAAGTGCATTTTGAATGTGAATTAAACTGCTGTAAAGGAGAACTGTGTGAAATTAATAAAAAAAAGACCTACGTTTTGAGAAGTGTGTCCTAGTGATTGTAAAAAACTGTAAAGTACGGTTAACACTCCTAATATACAGCTAATATTACACTTGCTATTGAGATACATTTTGTTCAATCAGATCACAAGTGGACGACGCTAAATATAGGTGTAAACGGGGTCTGAAAGGTTTTGAGCTTGTCCACTTTCAACCACTACAAGAGGTAGTTGAGGTAGTACAAGAGGTTGGCTTAATCACTGTCTCCTCTCCACCAGTAAGCTGGTGTGTGGTGGGCGTTCTGGCGCAATATGGCTGCCGTCGCATCATCCAGGTGGAGCTGCACACTGGTGGTGGTTGAGGAGATTCCCCCTTCTGTAAAGCGCTTTGAGTGCCGAGAAAAGCGCTATATAAATGTAATGAATTATTATTATTAGTTGAAAATGCATTCGGATCCTGATTGCTTTCGTAGTGTAAACGCTCCAGTGGGGAAAGTGTTCGAACAGCCACAAAACACCTTCCGACCTGATGCGTAGACCTTGTGGGAAGTGCACTAGACAGACAAGATTTAAACTGTGTCGATTGAAGACCCACGCTTGGTTTGAAGAGGAAAAACCCAGCTCAATGTTCTCTCACTATTTCTGATTTCTAACACACACCCAAAGCGTTCGGCTGGTCTTGTGGCTGTCAGAGCAGAAACGAAAGCTAAAGCTCTCCATATGTGTGTGTGAGAGAGAGAGAGAGAGAGAGAGAGAGAGAGAGAGAGAGAGAGAGAGAGAGAGAGAGAGAGAGAGAGTTTGAACGAGTGTAAGTGCTCTTACTCCATTTTTTTAGTAAGAGTGGTTAGCAAGATTTAACCTTAATAAACTACATAGTATTTTCAGGTTCCCTTTCAAGGGAACTTCGAGCTGGGTTTGAGACGCGGTGGGAACGCTCTGCGTGATTACGTCGTGAAGCACATGTAAAATCAGTCCAATGGAAGCCCGAAACGTCATAGCCGGGTGACGTCATAGACCAGGAAACTATAAAGCACCTATGGTTGCGGTTGGGTTGCGGAGAGTTGTAAGATTATGGTTTTCTAACACCTACTCCCGTGTAATGGAAATCATTATGAACATCAGCTATGCTAATTATTTCCCATCTGCCTTTCTGCTGTTATCTCGGGACGCTTGTCCCGAGAAAAATGGCGTTCGTAGGCTCCAGTTTTGTATCCTGCCTCTCACGGGGATTTCGGATGCCCCAACGCCTGTGATGAGAAGACCAACGCCTGTGAAGAGACGACTCAACGCCTGCGAAGAGACGACTCAACGCCGGCGATATGTTATCCCCTTAATATTACATGATTAACTAAATGTATTTTTTCCAGGTACTTTCTGATATGCACTTACTGTAAAGCTTCTTTGAAACCCTATGATTGTTAGCCAGAGGAGAACTGGCCCCTGACTAGCCTGGGTTCTCCCAAGGTTTTTTTCTCCATCCAATCTGATGGAGTTTTGGTTCCTTGCCACTGTCGCCTTGCTTTTGGCTTGCTTAGTTGGGGATATTTAATATTCAACAATATTATTGAACTGTGTTGTACTACTTTCATGTTATCACTGTGAAGCTGCTTTGATGCAATCTGTATTGTGAAAAGCGCTATATAAATAAATGTGACTTGACTGGACTTGACCCCTGAATTCAGACCGCGCCAGCTTCTGTACCTTCAGCAAGCGCTCTCTGTGAAATCTGTCCTTGTCTATTTATTGTTGTTTGTCAAGCCCAATATATATCACTATATATCATTATGGCGAGCAAGCAAGATTATAGACGTTGTGTCGTTCCCTGCCCTCGTTACATCACGGGTGGGGACACACATCAGCTTTTTGTTGCTGTTTGGGAGTGGAGCATGCCAACAGTTAGTTCTCGAGGGAGCTGACTGTGAGCATTGCGAGAAGCTGTCCGTGAGGACGCTCCGCTCCCGCCGGGCGTTCTTCGAGGAGGACGGTTCGGTTCGCGTTCCCCGCGCGGGTCTCTCTGTTGCCGAGGCACGGTGACGGCTCGCATTTCGGGGTTCGCAAACGGATCTGACAGCGGGGGTTGGGACGGGCTCCACCCTATCTCAGCTTTCACATGCCAGATCTAGTGTGCTGCGATTTCCAGTTCCGAGGAATTGGTATCGTTAGTGTTTTGTTTAAAAAAGAAAGAGAACAAAACAAATAAAAATCTTAAGAAAAAGGCAGATGTTTAAGTTTTCAATGAATAAATAAGTGAATAAAGCTGAATAAAGAGGAGCTTTTTAAAAAAAGGAGGTTTTATCTAGTGCTGTTGCCAGTTAAATATTTACTGGGCAGCTGAACATTATGAGATTGAAAATAAAGAAGAGTTTGTTAGATGAACTGTATCTTAAAACAGGAAAACTCTGTATCTCAGCCTCCTCGTCGGGGACTGCGTTTTTTTCCCTATCTCAACACTGAGGTGTCGAGATTGTGGAATAAACCGGTTTGTATTTTATGTGTTTAATCCCCAGATGTCTAACTATAGTAATGTTTGGGTATTAAGTATCATAGTACGCTTGCGAGCTTTCTCTCTCCCGAGTCGGCGTCATCGTTATTAACCCCGACGTTACCCACCAGCCATCTTAAATAATGAATACATTTTTATTAGGCAGTGCTGGTGGGCAAAGTATATAAGGACATGGATGAATGTGAGGGGCGACTCTCTGAGGAGGGTCGCAGCTCTGCCAGTTCGGTTGTTTCCTGCTGGTGGCCACAGAGTGATATATATGTATTCTGATTATATATGTATTATGTATTAATAAGTTTTTCTCCTCCGCAATTGAGGGGTACCTGGGTGGCGGTCGCAGTCTAGCCAGTTAGAGACATGCAAGATCTAAAGACTGTTTTATCTCTAAAATAGCTTGGACAAAGAAGAAGCCCTGACGCCGAGGCGATCAGGCTTCTAAGGGTGGTCCCCTCTGGGGTAGGGACGGTTTTGAGAAATCGTTTCTCCTCGGCGACCTCTGGGGTGTGACTCTCTGAGGAGGGTCGCAGCGCTGCCAGTTCGGTTGTTCCCTGCCGGTTCGCCGTTCAGGGCACCGAGGTGTCAGCGTCCCCATGCGATCCTCCGAGGAGGGTTGTAGATTGGTCAGTTCGGTTGTTCCCTGCCGGTTCGCCGCTTCAGGGCTCCTAATGACTGTTCAAACAAATCCAGAGGCCAGTCTTGAGAGACTGGTTCCCCTAGTAGAATTTCTGGCAGCGTGGAAACTACTGCCACATATTTCTCAGTGGGTCCTGCACACTATAGAAAAGGGTTTCAGAATTCAGTTCGGTTCTCGTTCGCCCAGATTTCTAGGGGTCCTCCTCTCATTGGTGGACCCCGAGCAGGCTTTGGTTATGGAGCAGGAAGTACTGTCACTTCTGCAAAAGGAGCTGTAGAAGGGGTTCCTCCTCCCAGCAGACAGCCATTACTTCATTGTTTCCGAAAGAGGATGAGGGAGGTTCCCGAGGTTTGCTTTCGGGGGCGAAGCATACCATTATCGGGTTCTTCCATTCGGCCTAGGTTTATTACCCCACACCTTTACAGTATGCGTGGATGCAGCTCTGGCTCTTCTGAGACTCCAGGGCATTTGCGTATTATACTACATCATTGATTGGTTGATCCTAGCTCAATCTGAGTTTATGGCAGTTCGGCATTGAGATGTCGTTCTGTCTCATTAAGGATGATGGGGTTGCCTCTCAACGCCAAGAAGACCACTCTGATGACCACTTTTCTAGGTGTAGTGATTCTCACAGCCGTATTGGGGTATATCTAGGCCAGTCACTCACTGTGAAACAGTTTCAGACTGGTGGGTCTCATGGCAGCTGCGTCCAACGTAATTACTTTTGGCCTTCTGCACATGAGACCCCTGCAGTGGTGGCTCGGGACCAAGGGGTTTTCTCCGAGGGGAAATATGTTTTCGCATGATCAAGGTCACGCGGCTATGCCTTGGTGCCTCGGTCATGTGAAAGAACCTTGGTCCCTCGCCCAGGCCCAGTGTTGGGGGCTTCTTGTCGACGCATATTGCTATCGACGGATGCTTCCCTCACAAGTGGGGGCGATCATAAGTGGTCTCTCTGCGAATGGCGGACAACTTTTGGCCTGCTGTACATGAGACCTTTACAGTGGTGGCTCAGGACCAGAGGGTTCTCCCCGAGGGGAAACCCACTTCGTATGATCAAGATCACGCGGCGGTGTCTCCGCGCCTTTGTTATATGGAGGAAACACTGGTTCTTAGCCCAGGGTCCGGTGTTGGGAGCTCTTTGCATCGAGTTGTGATCTCGACAGAGGCTTCCCTCACCGGCTGGGGAGCGGTATTGGAAGGCCCCTCAGCTCAGGGCTTGGGAGGAGTCATCATCTCACTTGGCACATGAATTGCCTAGAGATGATGGTCATCTTCAATGCGTTGAGACATCTCCTCCCAGACCTGAGGGGCCATCATGTGTTGTTCTGAAACAGTGACTGTTAGGCCTCAGGGCAGCAGCGTTCAATGTGATACCCTTTGACCTGCTGTACGTGAGACCTTTACAGTGGTGGCTCAGGACCAGAGGGTTCTCCCTGAGGGGAAACCCACTCCGTACGATCAAGATCACGCGGCAGTATCCCCGCGCCTTGGTTATATGGAGGAAACTCTGGTTCTTGACCCACAGACAACGCGTTGGTGGCCTATTATTTTGGTCCCTCAGGAAATTACGCTGTCTGAGGGCAGTGTATATTCCAGGGGGGCCAGAATATTGGAGCAGACACCCTGTCGAGGCAGGGGCTGAGGCCAGGGGACTCCACCCCGAGGCGGTGGAGCAAATATGGGAGTTTTATGGCCAGGCAGAAGTGGATTTGTTCCCATCTCAGCATACGACGCACTGTCCACTCTGGTTATCCCTCACTCAACCAGTCCCCTCGGGGCTGGTTGCTATGGTGCAGACGTGGCCGAGGCTACTTCTGTACGCATTTCCCCCTGTTGCTCTGCTCCCAGGAGTTCTGGAGTGATTCCGCCAAGATGGAATAAGACTATTTAGTAGCACCACCCTGGCCGAGCTGAATTTGGTTTGCGGACCTAATTTTTCTCCTCGACGGACCTCCCTTGGAGGTCCCGATCAGGAGAGACCTTCTGTCTCAGGCAGGGGATGCAATATTGCACCCCCGGCAGGGGATTTGGAAACTGTGGGTTTGGTCTCTGAGGGGGCCCAACTCATAGAGAGTGGTCTCTCAACCGAGGTTGAGACCATTCTAAGCTCCAGAGCTCCCGCTACGAGGAAACTATATTCACTATTTCGAGAGTTTTTTCACTTCTTGGTGTTACCAGCGTCAGTGGGATCCGGTTAACTGTTCAGTAAACACAGTATTCGAGTTTCTGCAAGAACGCTTTGTATCAGGTCTATGTCCTTCCACGCTTAAGGTATACGTGGCGGCCTTTGTGGCTGTCCACGCCCTGGTGGGTAGAACATTTTTGGGTCGAGGCTCCCTGATCACTCGTTTCCTTCGTGGCACTTTGAGGGCTGAGGCCGGCAACTTGCACTAGGGTGCTGGCTTGGGACCTTGTAATAGTTCTAGAAGGCCTATCTGGGGCTCCCTTCGAGCCCTTAGATTTGGTCTCAGAGAAGTTCCTTTCTTTTAAGACTATTTTCTGCTAACTATTTCGTCCCTATAAGAGTCAGACCTTCAGGCCCTTTCGGTCCCCACCTGCCTTGAGTGCACCGGGGATGGCCAAGGCAATCTTAACCGAAACATGGATATGTTCCAAAGGTGCCTACCATTATTCCGAGGCCTATTGTGCTGCAGGTTTCTGTCCTCCTCCTTTTACATCTGCGGACCAGGAAAGGCTGAACCTCTTGTGTCCAGTGCGAGCACTGGATACTTCTGTTCATCGGACATCTTCAATGAGGAAGTCCGACCAGTTATTTATTTGATTTGGATCACCTAAGAAGGGTCTTCCTGCTTTTAAACAGATGGTTAGTAAGTGGATAGTTGAGTCTATTTCACTTGCATACGAGTACTCTGACCAGCCGTGTCCTTTGGCGGTCAGAGCTCACTCTACGAGGGGTATGGCAGCATCTAAAGCCTTACTATTTGGAGTTTCTCTTCAAGACGTTTGTGATGCGGCAGGCTGGTCCTCACCGCTCACATTCGTCAGGCTTTACAGTTTGGACCTGGATGCTGCCCCAGGTTCTCAGGTGCTTAGTGCTTAGTTCCAACAGACTGACACTCAGATACTTGGAATTCTGGCGTTTTGGGTATTCTCGTTCCCAAAGAGTCGATGACGCATCGCGAGTTCCCTCGAAAGGGAACGTCTCAGGTTACTACTGTAACCATAGTTCCCTGAGAAAGGGAACGAAACGATGCGTCACCCTGCCATACTTCCTGCATCCCTGTGATCGGCTTGCTTCGACTTTTTGAAGCTAATGCCGCGTTTCACCGGATGTGCTCTTATGCCTTCCTGGTCATGACGTCACCCGCCCGTGACGCTCATTCTTTCCATTGGACTAGTTGACATTGATGCTCAGACGCATTCACGCTGGGGGCGTTCCCAAAGCGTCGATGACGCATCGTCTCGTTCCCTTTCTCAGGGAACTATGGTTACAGTAGTAACCTGAGACGTTTTCTGCAAGCATTTTTTTTTTCTTAATGAAGGCTTAACAGTTTAATGATAAGGCTTATTATTAAGACGAATATATATATTTTTTAATGGAAATATGCACAAAAATTCATAATATTTTCAGAACCTAAGAATAAAACATAGGTTCAAAAGCATTAAACACAAGCATCTGCCAACACTGGACAGTTTTCCTTGTGCACGTCTGCCATTTTTCAAACATGTTTTTGACAACTGTAAGTGAAGTTACGGACAGAGAACCACAGTGCACAATCACAACTCTTCCATCAAATTATCACCAGCAAGAGACACTGAGAAACTCATTAGTAAAATAGAACATTTGAAAGCATGTTAACTGCAGTACTACACAAAATTGCACGCACTTATTACTTCATAGACTGGAGAATTGTTGTAAAGGAGACTTGACTGGACTGACATGTGAGCAATGCTAAAGCCGCAGTGGGTGAGCTCTTGACCTGCGGAGATTAAACTAGAGCCCCTGGTCTCCGAGGCCTAAGATAGTGGAGTTAAAGCATGAAGGAATGTGCAGGTTTAGCATAGCATGACCTGCCCAGTTTCTTTGCACCACTTTAATTGCTTTGAAGCTCAGGGAAGGCAGGAGGGAGACCTATACAGCATGTATAAACATGATATCTGGAGTCATTAATAAATAATACAACAAGATACTTTTTTTTTTTTTTATCTCTCATGGGTCCAGCAAGGCCAGATCAGGCAGAGTTTCACTCCTCCACTAACCCAAGAGAGCAGAAGTGGGCCGCAGACAAACTGATGCATAGAGATGAGAAAGTAGTGAAAACTGTGGACGTTAAAGTGACTTTGGAGCCACAGCAAAACGAGTAGACTGTAGCACTTTTGAATTTCCAATGAGTACTTACACAAAAGTGGCCTGTTGGCCTGTAATTGGCTGTTGAATCACTTGTCAGCCTGTGTTATCAAGGTTTGGATATACGGCTGCTTCTGTGTAAATAACTAACATTGTTCTGAGCTGTTCTGCGGTCGGCCTGGTGGAGCTACATGCCAATTCTCTGAAGCTTCCAGGAAAGCGGCCAAAAAAACTCTAGTCCTCATTAGCAACACTGAATTGTGCCATTCTCCTGCTGTCAACACCAGTTCCTGATTAGAATCAAACAAACCCTCATTTTGTCAAACAGCGACACAAACAGTGCCCCTGAAAAACGGCCTGGTTCTGCAGTAGACATTGACAGTCAAGCCTTCAGTGTTTGTTTTCTGTGTGAGCTTATATATAAACTAAACCTAACCCATTTCATCAGTAAAGTACTTCGCCAACACTCAGCAAAAATTGTGATAAAAATCATTTAGAGTTATCTCAAACTTAATATATGCACATTGCCTTTGTAAGAGACCATATGACGTGCCGTGATGTTATACAGGGAAACATTGCACAGATTTGGTCACTGTCGTTGGATCAGGTGGATTCAGCACAGCTCTGAAACTCTCTGAAAGCTTCTTGCTTCACCTCTTCTTAACAGAGTCAGGTTAATACTGCATCTGAGAAGAATCCAGACTGTGTTCCTGGAAAGTACCTCACATGAAATCATCTTAACCAATGTTTCAACCTCAGGTTTCAAACAGGTAGTCTTTGGGCCCAAAAAGTTCAGCATAAAAGTCCATGACAATTTTTATAATTTCAATGGGATTTGGAGTTAATGTGCAATTGTCCTTCCGAAGGTAAAATATATATGTTTTGTTTTACAACCTTACGTTCCAGATTTAAAAAAGAAGTTCCTTGATTGAAGATGTCCTGGCTCGGCTTGCTATCGTCACAGTAGAATCTAATATTTCTTGGGGGTGGTGATGGCGCAGTGGATAAGACACATGCCTTTGGTGTGAGAGACCTCGGTTCGAATCCACTGTGAGACACCAAAGTGTCCCTGAGCAAGACACTTAACCCCTAGTTGCTCCAGAGGCGTGCGACCTCTGACATATATAGCAATTGTAAGTCGCTTTGGATAAAAGCGTCAGCTAAATGAATAAATGTAAATGTAATATAGCTAATATATGTATATTGTTTCGTTGATTGATTGATATTTCTATACACATCATTCAGTTCCAGTTCTTGAGTTATCTTGAGAAGCTTATTACAAGAAGAGGTTCTTGCCCATTCCTATACAATACACAATTAGTGGTACAATTCCAGTCTCCTTCTATTATAAAACACAGTTTCCCATCATCATATTTTCTTATTGCACTGTTTAACTTTCCAAATAATTCAATCCGTTGTGGACCTATATTTTGAGCATATACATTGATAAAAAAGAAACGTCTCAGGTTACGACTGTAACCATAGTTCCCTGAGATAGGGAACAAGACGATGCGTCGATGACGCTTTGGGAACGCCTCCAGTGTGAATGCGTCTGAAGCATCTATGTCAACTAGTCCAATGGAAAGAATGAGCGTCACGGGCGGGTGACGTCATGATCAGGAAGAGATAAAGCGCATTCGGTGCAAAACGGCATTAGCTTCGAAAATTGCCGAAGCAAGTCGATCGCAGGGATGCAGGAAATATGGCAGGGTGACGCATCGTCTCGTTCCCTATCTCAGGGAACTATGGTTACAGTCGTAACCTGAGACGTTCCCTTTCGAGGGAACTCTCGATGTGTCGATGACGCTTTGGGAACGAGAATACCCGAAACGCCAAACAAAAGTACCTGAGTGTCAGCCTGTTGTCAACTAAACACTAAGCACCTGGGACCCTGGGGCAGCATCCAGGTCCAAGCTGTAAAACCTTACGAACGTGAGCGGTGAGTACCAGCCAGCCGCATTACAAACGTATTGGAGAGAAACCCCAAATAATAAGGCTTTAGAGGCCGACATACCCCTCGTAGAGTGAGCTCTGACCGCCAAAGGACACGGCTGGTCAGAGTACTCGTAAGCAAGTGAAATAGCCTCGACTGTCCACTTACTGACCGTCTGCTTAGAAGCAGGAAGACCTTTCTTGGGTGATCCAAAGCAAACAAATAGCAAATAAGGGCCTGAAGGTCTCTGACTCTTTTGAGGGACGAAATAGCTAGCAGAAAGATGGTCTTAAAAGTAAGAAATTTTTCTGAAACCGAATCTAAGGGCTCGAATGGAGCCCTAGAGAGGCCTTCTAAAACTATTGCAAGGTCCCAAGCTGGCACCCTAGTGCGAGTTGCAGGCCTCAGCCTCAATGTGCCACGAAGGAAGCATGTGATCAGGGGGTCTCGACCTAACGATGTACCACCCACCAGGGCGTGGAAAGCAACTATGGCCGCCACGTATACCTTGAGCGTGGATGGACATAAACCTGACGTAAAGCGCTCTTGTAGAAACTCAAGTACTGTGTTCACTGAACAGTTAACTGGATCCCACTGACGCTGGTGACACCAAGAAGTGAGAACTCTCCATTTTAGTGCATAAAGTTTCCTCGTAGCGGGAGCTCTGGAGTTTAGAATGGTCTCAACAACCTTGGGAGTGTTCGCACTCAATGTCCGTATCAGAAATTAATAGTGGAACATTGTAAATTGTCACTTTACTTGTTGGAGTTACTAACGGTTGAACATGAACTAAAGCACCACTTACCGAAAACCTACTTTCAATCAACCGATTCACTAGTTGTCCATCCTTGAGAAAAACCATCCCCGGTTTGTTCATTCGGGACACAGAAACAGTGCTGTCATGTCCCATGCGTTCGGCCCCTTCCAACAGCAACAGTCTTCCACAGACTCTCCAGCATTAGTGACACACCTGATGTGAGAGAGAGAGAGAGAGAGAGAGAGAGAGAGAGAGAGAGAGAGAGAGAGAGAGACCATGTTTAAAGACCATGACCTGCTTCAAGAAACAGTTGAAGACACACAAGCACTTCACTCAAACTGGAAACACAAAGACAATTGCTCAGCACAGATAACAGTAAACCACCCCAAATATCCAACAACATTGTGAACATAGAGGATACAAAAAACAAACAACAACAACACAGCAATGGTGATAACATGCGATCATCAATCCAATAGCTAAAATTAATCAATAAATAATTTAATAAATAATTAATAATACACTATTAAAAAAATATATATATGTGCCTGTGTCCGATCTGTTTAGTAACTGAATGCTCCTCGGCACAAATGATGTAATGGCACGTTTGGTTTTAGTTCAGGGCATTCGAAATCTACGTCCAGAGGGTAGGGGGAAAACTCTGAACAAAGTGGGTGGGATGGATCATCCAGTATCCTCAGAGCCAAATTGAGGGTATACTGATCTGTAAGATTGGAGATGCTTTTAACACATGATGCGGCACGTGACTTGGGAGTATATGGAAAGGAGATTTGTAAAACTGTGGTATGGCCCAGTATCCCTACGAGGAAGTTAGACACTCCAATAGTGGATTTGGAGGTATTACAGAGCAGAATAGTAAACAATCAAGATAATGTGGTGAGTGAATTTTATAGACATTGTGAACCAAAAATACATACATTTTAAGCAAGTTTTGCAATTGAAGTTCCCAGCCAGAAGAGTGAGATGAGCAGGAGGACATCAGATCACTTAAGTGTGTACGCTGTTGAGCTGTTTGACATTTTGGTGGCATTAGAATGGATAGAATGCACTAAGTTAGACAAAACTTTAATTTGCAGCGACTCTTTCTCTGTACTGCAGAGTCTCAAGACCGGCGTGGTTAAGAATCATCAGGAGGTTTTTTTTATGATATTATGGCTATCTATTCAAAAATAAAGAATAAAGGTGATGACGTTATGTTTATGTGGGTCCCCGCACATATGGGTAATATAGCAAATGAAAATGTAGACAAAATAGCTAAGAAAGCACTGCAAGAAGAGAGTATAGAAGCAGTCATCAGCCTTTCAAGATCAGAAGGAAAGAGTAGTGTGGGGAGAAATTACTAAAAAAATAGCAACAAAGGTGGGACCAAGAATGAAAAGGAAGACATTTATACTCAATTACAAAAAGAGTTGGCACTGTGGAAAATAAGAGAGGAAACAGGAGAGAAGAAACTATTGTAACCAGATTAAGAATAGGACATAATAACTTAAAAAGCACTCTTCATATAATGGGGAAATATCCAACTGGGTTTTGTGATCAGTGCCAAATACCTGAGACTGTAGAACATCTGCTTATTAATTGTTCAAAATATGAATTACAGAGGATAGATATGATAAAAGACATGGAAAAGATAGGACTAATAGGACATGGATTAAAGAATATAATGGACTGCAGTAGGAGTGAACAAGGAATGAAATATTTGATTTGTTTTCTGACTAAAACGAGACTAATGACAAGATTAGGGCTGCGTCCGAAACCGCATACTCAATGAGTAGGTACTTAATTTCAATAAGTACTTACTTAACGAGCGCTAAAAGAGTAGGTACTTTATAGCCAGATCTCGTTGAATATGAATGCGAACCGGACATCTGGCATGTTGACGTTATCATGTGATCTACGACGTTATCACAAGCGCAATAGCTTAAAAATTATGAGCGACAGGTATACCAACACCTGATTCATCAGTACCTCGACAACCATACCCATTACGGTTTTCTTCAACACCAGAAAAATGTTTCCAATGTCTGTACAAAAGAGACGTCGGGCAGATGCTCGAAGATCTCGCCTTAGGAGAAGACTATTGATTGCATACTCTAAATATGTAAGTACGAATTCGTAAAAAATAACATTAACCCAGAATGACTTGCCATGCTAGCTCACCCCAACACTTATAATGATAAATGCTGACCAATACTCAATTATATGACATATTTTCCTACTGAGAATGATTTGTTGTAGTAAAACATGCTTTATTTACTGTTATTGTCATAACATACTATGAATGAAAAGTGGACAAATGCAGCCAATGATTGTGAATACATCCATTTCAGTCAAGAAATGAATGTATTAATTAATGAAAGAATTATATTTAATTGACTACAATAGGAAACATGAACAACGAGTAAACAAATGGATAAAACTAAAACTAACCATCACAATAAACAAATGTAAGTCAACAACACATGAAACAAAGATTTATTCAAATTTCTCGTTTTAACAAACTATCATGTATTTACAGGCGGTGAACCCCACATCCTACTGCCATCTCAACAGAGCTGTTCCCATTCTGCGGCTTTATTTTGATGAAGCAGCCGACCACCGTGCCCACCTTCGCCTGTCTCTGCCGTCCATCAGGTCCCTGATTGCTGCAGTCAGACTGGGATCTGACCATGGATGGGAAAGGGACATCGAGGTGCTTGTGTTCCTCTACTGGCTGGCCCATGCAGCATCCTACAGGGTGGTGTCACAGACCTTTGATATCCCCAAGTCCTCTGTGCATGACATTGTGCACAGAGTGAGCAAGGCCATCATGGGAATTTTGAGGAGGGTGATCTGCTTTCCGATCGGAGATGACCTGGAGGCAGTGGGAGCAGGATTTGCACAGCTGTCTGGGTCACCAGCTTTCAGCAGAGCAGTTGGTGCAATAGACGGCTGTCATATCCGCATCAAACCTCCAGCAAATAACTCCCACTGCTACTTCAACAGAAAGCTGTTTCACTCCATCCAACTCCAGGCCATCACTGATCACCAGGGGAAATTCCTTGATGTGTTTGTAGGGTATCCTGGGTCTGTGCACGATGCCAGGGTGCTGAGGAACAGTCCAGTGTATGCTGGCAGTGTATATCCACCTGCAGGCAAGTGCATCCTCGGGGATGGAGGCTATCCTTGCCTGAGTGCACCTATCTGCCTCATCACCCCGTACAGAGAGCCGGTGCAGAACCCTGTGCAGGCTCGTTTCAACAGCAAGCACTCCCGTGCCCGCAACATCGTGGAGAGAGCGTTTGGGATGCTGAAGACACGCTGGCGCTGCATCTTCTTCAAGGCCTTGGAGGTGAGCCCTGCCTTCGTGCCTGAGGTTGTTGCGTGCTGCGCTGTGCTTCACAATCTCGCTCTAGCCAATGGGGACATCATTGAGCCAGAGGATGAGGAAGACCATGATGACGGCCCCCCTGATCCCCAACACCTTGCAGCAAGAGTGGGAGAAGACGACTCAACGCCGGCGATATGTTATGCCCTAAATTAATACATGATGATTAACTAACTATATTCTTCTATGTACATTTCTGAAATGCACTTTCTGTAAAGCTGCTTTGAAACAATATGTATTGTGAAAAGCGCTATACAAATAAATTTGAATTGAATTGAATTGAGAACATGTGCGGGACAATCTGGCTGCTGCGGTGTCTGCTCCAAACATCCCTGTGCCTGCTCTCCATGAGGATGATTACCTTTAAAACATTAAAAAAAGATTACAATGTTTTACAATTCATGTTGTCAGCATTCCTTTTCTTTCCAAATTATCATTTTATAGGTTTACAATTACATGCATTTTGTTTTTATAGCTTTATTACTTTTGTTGTGTAATGGGCTTAACCACTGAACTGGTAAGCAGAAGATTCCTGGTCGATCTCCACAGCTGACGCCACGAGTGTGTCCTTGAGCAAGGCTCTTTACTCCAGGTTGATCTAGGGTCATTGTCCCTGTAATAAATGCACACAGTCACTTGGATAAAAAACATCTACCAAATTTAAAATGTTTTATGAATTGTCTCAGGCATAAACGTTCAAAGTTGCTAATTTCTTAGCTTATTTCTTTTAGGTACTACTATAAAAAAAAAATGCATATATATATATATTTACTACCATTTTTTCCTGGTGTGTTGAAGGGTTTATACACCTAAAACATATGAATTTAGCCATTATTTACTTTCTTTATATTCTTTACATTATTTACAATTTTACTTGCTTTCATGATCCCTCAATTACTATTTTTTTAAAACCACAAAATGTGATTTTTGTAAATAAAAAAAAAATCTGCAGGTTTCGGTTCATACAATATCGATCAATGGAGCCCAACTTTCAGAAGCTTCCTGGCATTATTTATTGCTTTTCAAGCTTCTGAAATTCCATTGACTGATATTGTTTTAAACCATCAGAACAAACTTGACCAAAATCACCTTTTCTGTTCAGAGGAGAGAGAAAAATAACACACACAGAGGAATAAAACAACATGAAAGTAAATACTGATTATATTTATGTCTTTGGGTGCACTAACCCTTCAGTCACTATTTCACTGGGTTTAGGTAATGCAAAACTTAAGATAATTTGTGTGAAGAGTCCAACTTAGGTCATGGAGGGCCATTGTCCTGCAGAGTTTTTCTTACCCTAATTATACACACCTGAATCTATTTAAACCAATTAATAACTGACTACTAGAAAATTACAGACAGGTGTGTTGGAACTGAACCCTGCATGACCTGCCTTGAATATCCCTGCATGAGCTCTGTTTGTATTTATAAGTCACATAATACACTACAATAAAATGATTGTTTTATTGTTGTTATAATGTATGGTTGATGCCTAGAAATGGTTTGTTTTATAAACAAAGTATTGTGCAAAAGTCTTAGGCCACCATTTGATGTTGTTGTAGTAATGGTATCATTTTTATTCTTACTGACACCGTTTTCCGTTTGCCACTGAAACTGCTTAACGCACCAGTGGGGCTCGACAGCCTTATAGACAAACGGGTCGGTCCCTATGGTTGCGGTTGGGTTGCGGAGAGTTTGGGTTGCGGAGAGTTGTGAGATTATGGTTTTCTAACACCTACTCCCGTGTAATGGAAATCATTATGAACATCAGCTATGCTAATTATTTCCCATCTGCCTTTCTGCTGTTATCTCGGGACGCTTGTCCCGAGAAAAATGGCGTTCGTAGGCTCCAGTTTGGTATCCTGCCTCTCACGGGGATTTCGGATGCCCCAACGCCTGTGATGAGAAGACCAACGCCTGTGAAGAGACGACTCAACGCCTGCGAAGAGACGACTCAACGACGGCGATATGTTATCCCCTTAATATAACATGATTAACTAAATGTATTTTTCCAGGTACTCTCTGATATGCACTTACTGTAAAGCTTCTTTGAAACCCTATGATTGTTAGCCAGAGGAGAACTGGCCCCTGACTAGCCTGGGTTCTCCCAAGGTTTTTTTCTCCATCCAATCTGATGGAGTTTTGGTTCCTTGCCACTGTCGCCTTGCTTTTGGCTTGCTTAGTTGGGGATATTTAATATTCAACAATATTATTGAACTGTGTTGTACTACTTTCATGTTATCACTGTGAAGCTGCTTTGAGGCAATCTGTATTGTGAAAAGCGCTATATAAATAAATGTGACTTGACTTGACTTGACACTTTATTCTCACTGATGTTTGCCTAAAGAAGCCATTTTGTACAGATTTGTTTTTATTTTAAGGTCATATCTCCTTTATTTTCTGTTTTTATCTTAATAATGATAGAAAAATATGGATGGTCATTAAAGCATAGCTAAAACAACAAAGTTGTTGGTGGCCTACTATTTTTGCACAGCAGTCTGCGTGTGTGTGTATATACATATATATATACACACACACACATCTAAATTGATTTATATATATATATATATATATATATATATATATATATATATATGTATATATAAATCAATTTAGATGTGTGTGTGTATATATATATATATATATATATATATATATGAATGTATGTATGTATATTCAATTTAAATGTGTTTTAAAATGTTTGCTCTTTACATAAAACCAGATGTGTAAATGATCAGAAAACACTTTTTACTTTAATTTATTTTTTGGCAAGAATCTCAAGAACTGAAAGAAATCTCTCGTCTCTTTCCTTTCAATTCAATTCAATTCAATTCAATTTCAGTTTATTGTCATTGTTATCCCAAGGGACAGCAACGAAATTGTGTTCGGAGCATATAACAACCGTACATGGTATCTTAAAGTGCACTAATAAATAAATAATAATAAATAGATAAATATCCCCTTTGTCTCCCGCTCTCTCTTTTCCTCTTTTTCACTTGCCTCCCGGCGCCATCGCTCTTCACTTTCCCTTGCTTCTCTTGCTTGCCTCTCCTCCCTCGCTTGTCTCTCTCGTTCTCTTCTGTCCTCCTTCTCCTCCATTTCTCTCCACAGTCCCTCCTCCCTCTCAGCTGCTTTCCGCTCTCTCTCCTCTTCTCTCTCCTCCATCTCCCGGATCAGGTCCTCTATATCTGAAGGCCTTTTCCGGGCTCTCGCTGGCTCTGGCCTCCCTGAGGATGAAGAGGCCACAGCAACATCCGGCCCACATGAGGCAACGAGGGCAGGAGGAGAGATGGAGGGTTTGCTCCCAATTGCCTCATCCATGGCGGAATACCACTTCCAGGACGCTGCTGTGGGCTCTCCATCCTCAGTGCTAACCCCCGTCTGCAGACATTTCAGATCCTGTAAAAAGCACAAATACACAAGCATAATACAAAAGCAATAATTGTAATATCACAATGTAATTTGATTTTATCAAAATTATCTTACTTTATATTTTTGTTTTAGGTTTTCCAATTTTTTTTTATAAATCCTGCCGTTACCCTGCCTTGCAGGTCCTGCTCCACCACAAAAGCTCTGCAGTAAATTCACAGAAATCAAGAATCAAAAAGTGTTTTGAAAGTACAAGAATTATATAAACTACATTAACATTCAAATTATTTTTATTCATTCCCGTAGTATACTCACTCAAAGCCTTTGATGGCAGCATTCCGCTTTCCAGTGAAGAGAGCTTCATGAGCCACTCTCCACTGGATGAGCAGACGAGTGTGGTCATCTGTCCCTGTAACATCCAGACAAGATTCACATTACCTCTGTCGTTTGTGCTCAATACTACCTTACATGTTGATGTATTTTCTGAAGTGTTAAGTATTGACACTTTACTTAACTTTATTTACTTTATTAACACATATTATTAAGCTTTTTATCCAACTCAAATGTTCCTCAATTTTTTCAAAAGTTCTAATGGACAAATAAAATATAGTATTTATATTTAGTTACTTTATGTACATTTATTTACATTACTTACATTCATGTATTGCAAAATACACAATAGCACACATACACATACTCAGATATACTTCATTTCTATTTGATGTACTCATCTGCAATTCTTATCAAAGATTTTCCCGGCAGATTTTAAATAGACATAATTTACTAATCGTATTTAACAGATAGCTATATGGTTTAAGATGAGTGTAACGTTAAATCTATGTTGGAGACGAGCGTGTGCTCACTAAGCTATCCATAATAAAACTATACTATTTTCGCGTTACACCTTAAAAAATTAAACAGTTCAGTATTTGAGCAAATGTGAATTAAAACAAGGAACCTTGTTTTTGGTTTGTAATACTCACATTTGAAAACACCCGCGGCCGTGTCACCGTTCTCCGTCATTTTTGATAATGACGCATCATTGACGTATCCTCTTCTTCTTCGTGTTTTTTATTACGTATCCTCTCCTGTGGCCTGCTGGGATAGAAAAGTGTTCATCTTCGAGCTCTTCAAAATCTGGGCAGAAGCAGTAAGCCATCCGGGAACTTCTCGCCTACTCTTTTATGAGTACTGAGGTTTCAGACATACTACTCCTTTCAAATACTGTTTTCCCCTACTATATAGTATGAAAGTAGGAATATTCGGACGTACTATAAGTATACGTACGCCCGAATCTCGCGATAATTAGTACGTCACTCTGGTAATTCTCGCCTACTCTTTTATGGATACTAAGGATTCGGACATACTTAACCGCTCGCCTACTGCTTTTTCCCTACTATATGGTAGGGAAGTATGCGGTTTCGGACGCAGCCACTGACTAAAGTATATGGGAAATAACTAGAACCAGAAGATGGCAGTAATGCAACGTCAAGGATGGAGGAGAAGAAGAAGAACGACATGTTTCATGCAAACGGTGTGCAACGGGGTTTGAGATGCGTTTTCTCTTGTTTAGTAGTAAAAATACAGCATATCAACAGTGATCAGCAATAATGATAAGCCTAATACTCACAATAAAAATAATAAAGTCATATAGATCATCTCGGAGGTAAGAAGTGGATTCTTCACCTGAAATGTTTGTCTTTTCATCCTGAAATGTGAGGCAAATGTCGGATCATAATAATTAGGAGCCACAGTTTCCACCAATCCCTTCACTCGTTCTCTTTTATTCAGGACGGCAAGAGCCGTGACTGACACATCGAGCGTATTTTGCAGTCAAGTCAAGTCAAGTCATCTTCATTTATATAGCACTTTTAACAATGGAGATTGTTTCAAAGCAGCTTTACAGAGATAAACATACAGTTTACGGTAACAGAGATTATTTTGGCGTTATAGCGTTTCTTGAAAAATGTTATTTACAGCTAAAGTTAGTTTTGATTGATTCACTTCCAGCAAAATTATCATTTGTTATTACATTAGGGGCCACTAAGACGACACCGTTCTCTCTAAACAGCCTTTAAAGCGAACCTGTGACCTGATGGCGTTCACATGCGCATTCAAAATTGATTCTATAGTTATATTCGTTTGAATATGTGTGTGCAGGTTTATAATTTCCCTACAAACCATGCCTAAACAAACTACTTGTCTTGCCAATATGTCACAAGGTGACAAGTCTAGGGAGCAGTTCTCCCGGTTGAAGAAGAGACAGGATCATGGCCTGGGAGGTGAGGAGGTCCTGCTGCGAGATCAGTTCTTACTGGGATTGCTGGAGGGTCCCGTGCGCCAAAGTTTACAGATACAGTTCCGACGAGAGCCAGACCTCACTTTCGAAGACCTACGGAGGGAAGCCTTAGCACTTGAGCAAGATCATGCCGAGAGTGTAGTTCCTCCCCACTGCATGGCCACGAATGCTGCTAGTAGACCTCCGTCCCCCGCCATGTCTGATTGGAAGCAGGCCTTCCGTGAAGAACTGAAGAGGGATGTTCGTGATCAAATGTCCTCACTGACCAAATCCTTTATGGAAGAGCTTCGCCGAGAACACCTCCATTCCTTGTCTTTGCCGAGGGAGCGAGCCTATTTGGAGGGGAATCGACCTCCAGCACACCGTCCACCCCGACCTGCCGGGTCCCGATTCCAGTGGGATGAGCAGGGTCGCCCCATCTGCAATGGTTGCGGAGAGCCAGGACACTACCTTCGCCAGTGCCACTCTCGCCGTGCCTCACAAGGGGGTTTTTAGTGTCACCGGCCACTGTGGGTCAAGTGGTCGGGACCCTCTCGTTAGACCCATGTTCGTCTGGGACTTCCCAAGAGAGTCTGGTGGGGCGTTGCCCCGTGGTGATGGTCCAGGTAAATGGCCAGAAAGTACAATGCCTCCTGGACACCGGGTCACAAGTCACACTCTTCTCAGAAAGTTTGTCTTGGGAATTGTTTGGTGCCCAAGGCCGGCCCATGACAGAAGCCCCATGGCTCACCTTGCGGGGAGCCAACGGCCTCGACATCCCGTACGTGGGATACCTAGTAACCGACTTGGAGATACATGGGATCGTTGTGCCTCAGAAGGGAGTGGTGATTGTGCGGGATACATGCCTGGGGTCGCACCGCGCACTGTTGGGCATGAATGTCGTTTCGGAGTGCTGGGAGGAGATATTCCGAAATGGACCAGGTCGAGCAGTATCAACCTCGGAGGGCCGAGAATGGAGTCGTGTGGAGGCCGATTGTCGTCGGGTCTGCCTGGCTGAGTCACAGGGGAATCGTGAGAGCACCGGGAGGGTGGCTTGTCGCTATGCTCTGGAAATTCCAGCTCGGAGTGAGGCCGTGGTCTGGGCCAGGCTGCCTTCCCGACTCTATCGCTCAGAGGAGTGGGTCTTGGTGGAACCCCATTCAGATTGTTCCAAGGTGGAGGTCGCCCGAGGATTGGCGTCCGCACGGAGAGGCCGGGTCTTCGTGAAAGTCAGGAACACGAACCCCTTCCCTGTCCACTTATATCTTAACCAACGTTTAGCCAGGGAACCAGGGAATCATCCGGGAGAGCAGTAGTCCCTGGGCTGCGCCCATTGTCTTAGTACGGAAGAAGACCGGCTCCTGGCGGTTCTGTGTGGACTACCGGAAGTTAAATCTGGTGACTAAGAGAGATGCTTTCCCGTTGCCCCGAGTGGAGGACTCCCTCACGAGCCTGACACAAGCGGCCTGGTATTCTACTCTTGATTTGGCCAGTGGATATTGGCAGGTGGAGGTGGATGAGCGGGACCGGGAGAAGACGGCTTTCACTACCCCCTTTGGGCTCTATGAGTGGGACCGGATGCCGTTCGGACTGTGCAACGCTCCAGCCACATTCCAACGGTTGATGCAGCATTGTTTGGGCGGCCAGTTGATGGAGTCCACCCTAGTATACCTGGACGACGTGATTGTCTATTCCCCAGACTTCGAGTCCCACCTTCAGCATCTCGAACAAGTCTTCTACTCCTTGGAGAAATATGGGATGAAGCTCCAGCCGGAAAAATGCCAGCTCTTCCAGAAGGAGGTGAAGTTCTTGGGTCATATCGTGAGTGCAGCAGGGATTGCGGTTGACCCAGAGAAGGTATCAGTCGTCCAGGAGTGGACAGCGCCCAAGACCGTACGCCAGGTCAGATCCTTCCTGGGCTTTGTAGGATACTACAGGCGGTTCATCAAAGGCTTCTCCCACATCGCCAAGCCTATCAACCAGCTGTTAGGGGGCACTGGACGGTCCCGGGGCCGGGGATCTCCCTCAGTCCAGTGGGACTCAGCCTGTGAGACTGCGTTTCAGCGACTCAAGCAGGAGTTACTGCAAGCACCGATTCTGGCCTATGCCGACTTCACTCAACCCTTCGTCCTATACACCGACACCAGCAACCTGGGTCTGGGAGCTGTACTGGCTCAGAAACAACAGGGCAAAGAGAGAGTCATCGCTTATGCCAGTCGAAGCTTACATCCGGCTGAGAAAAACGATGCCAATTACAGTTCCTTTAAGCTTGAGTTGCTGGCGATGAAATGGGCTCTGAGTGAGAAGTTTAAGGATTATCTGTGGGGAGCAAAGGTCCTCGTTGTGACTGACAATAATCCTCTAGTGCATCTACAGACCGCCAAGCTGGGGGCGGTTGAGCAGAGGTGGGTGGCACAGTTGGCCAATTACGACTACCAGCTGCAGTATCGGCCAGGAAAAGAGCACACCAACGCTGATGTACTGTCCAGACTTCCTGAAGCGCAATCTGTGGGTCAAACATCAGCGCTGAACGTGGGACGTGAGGAAGGACTGATGGTGGGCATTGTGGAGGCACCAGGCCAACCACCGGTCGAACCCCCTGCAAATTGGGGATGGGACCCACAGCGTTGGAGGATATGGCAGGAGGAGGACGAAGACTTGAGGCTGGTACGAACTTGGCTGAGTGAAGGAGCTTGGCCCGAAGGAGAGGAACGCCGGAACCAGACACGGGTGGTGAGGGGGCTGCTGGGACAGAAAGAGAGGCTCTTCCTGAAGGAAGAGGTGATGTGTAGGTCCCTCCAGGATCCGGCTCGGGGCGAGGAGGTCTGCCAGGTAGTAGTCCCCGAAGGGCGTTGTCATTCCCTGTTACAAGCATATCATTCCAAACTGGGACATCAAGGGCAAGAAAGGACATTGTCTCTGCTACGGCGGTACTTCTACTGGCCTGGGATGGAGGGGACCACGAGGACTTACCTTCAGGGGTGCCCACGCTGCATGCTATTCAAGGCAAGGAAGGAGGTACGAGCCCCATTGGTGCCGATTCGGGCTAAGGCCCCACTGCACATCGTAGCCATGGACTACTTGACGCTGGGACGACCGATGGATCGGATACAGAACATCCTTGTAGTAACTGACTTGTTCACGAAATACGCCTGGGCCATTCCAACCCTGGATCAGACTGCCACTACCACCGCCAATGCCTTGTGGAGGTATGTTATTCAGCCATTCGGGTGTCCCGAAATACTCCACGCTGATCAAGGGCCCAACTTCGAGTCTCGGGTGATCCACGAACTGTGTCGCTTGTACGGGTGTAAGAAGACCCACACCACCCCATATCACCCTCAAGGGAATGGGGGGTGCGAAAGGATGAATCAGACACTGCTAAGTCTCTTGGGGACCCTGGAAGGAGAGCAGCAAGGCCACTGGGCGGACTAACTTCCGATGCTGGTCCAGGCGTACAATAACAGCGTGCATAGCACCACCGGGTATGCCCCGACCTACCTGATGTTCGGGAGACACGTGAGACTGCCTACCGATCTGCTGTTAGGAGCTGCTCCAGCGGAGGGGGGGGGGGGGGGGGGGGTTCAGCCTGACAGAGTGGGTGGCAAGGCATCACCAGCGCCTTCACAATGCTTACGAACAGGTCTCGGACCGGATAAATCAAGCAGCAGTGAAGAATAAGAGGCTGTACGATCGAACAGCTTGGGAGGCACCGTTACTACCGGGAGAAAGAGTGCTGGTACGGGACAATCGTCGTCAAGGGAAGGGAAAACTGAGCGATCGATGGGAGTCCCAACCATACGTGGTTCAACGACAGCCGCACCCAGATCAACCGGTATACGCTATCCGCCCAGAAGGGAGAGCTGGCCCAGAGCGAGTGCTACATCGAAACTTGATCCGTTCATGTCCAAATTATCGGAAACCAACAGACAGCAATCCCCCAGTTGAAACGCCACCGATGCCCTTGCTGCTAGGTTGGGCGGTGGTCCCAAGGGGACCGGGCGCGGAGCCGCACCAGGTGGACCCTGCCTCACCGCCGAGACGGTCCCAGCGGGGGAATCGAGGCCAGCCCCCAGTGCGGTATGGAGACTGGGTTGCCGAGCCCCGTTCTAGGGACTAGAACGGTTTGGTGGGGGGGTATGTCACAAGGTGACAAGTCTAGCGGAACCAATTTCCGCTAGGAGTGTGTTTCCCCCCCGGGATGATTTCGCCGGCACACCGGGCTGGTTCACTTGTTGTCAGTTGCCATGACAGCGGCAGCTGATGAGGCAAGTGGTAACAGGTGCTGATGATTGCACTGAGGATCAGCGATAGGGCTTCGGGGCTGGAGGAAACATTTAAAAGGAAAGGGAAGAGGGAATTGGGGGTGGTACTCCCCCGGGAGAATTAGTTTCTTTGACTGTGGCTGAATTCGCTGGGATCTTTGGAGGGCTGTGCGGATTTGGCTGGCTGAAGGGTGCAACGGTGATTTGTGTGAATACACGCTGGAAACGTGAACTGGATGGAAAGTTTGAGAAGTGGGGAGATACAGTCAAGACTGGAGAACGCCATCATTCCTGAGAGGAAGTTAAATAATAAAACATCGTATCTGTGTGAATGCATGTCCTGCACTGAGTTGAACAAAGAATTGTGAAGTGCGTTGATCACGAGTGTAACTGCCACTTAAGAGTGTGGACTGAGTCATCGTTGAAATCCTGGTATCTCCGTCTGAGAGTTAGAGAGTATTGAAGACGCTGTTCCCCATGCTGTGAGAAGTCATCTGCATCTCTTTATCGTCTGAGTGCTGATTCAACATAACAGTGGAAGGATTGACTATTGGGTGAGTGCTGGCCTTATTGCACTGAGAGTGAGAGTGGATATGCAGTGCCTGAATTGAAGTGTCTCACAGTATTGGACTTGACGTGAGGTTGCAGTGTGTGGGTGGATATGTATATTTAACTGCCAGTATTCCCCAGTGCCTAATTCCGCCCAGTGATTGCTGAACAAAGCCTCAGTGCTAGACGTGCATGTCCCGCTCGGGCTATAAGTTCTCGTTCTGATACCGAAGAGGAGTGTGTTTGCCTTGTATAAATTGCTCTGCCTGTTTAACTAGACGAAGGAAGGATCCACCCTTGTCCCAGCGCTGTCCGCTTGGAGCCACACAGTCCAGCCGTAAGCCCGATTCTCCATTCTGCAGAGGAGCGTGCCTGCACCTGTATAAATTGCTCTGTCCGTTTAACTAGATGATTCGTCTGCTGCTGTCTTCTTGGGCGCTGCCCGTCTGAAGGAAGGATCCACCCTTGTCCCAGCGCTGTCCGCTTGGAGCCACACAGTCCAGCCGTAAGCCCGATTCTGCAGAGTGTGCCTGCACCTGTATAAATTGCTCTGTCCGTTTAACTAGATGATTCATCTGCCGCTGTCTTCTTGGGCGCTGCCCGTCTGAAGGAAGGATTCACCCTTGTCCCAGCGCTGTCCGCTTGGAGCCACACAGTCCAGCCTTAAGCTCGATTCTGCAGCGGAGTGTGCCTGCACCTGTATAATTTGCTCTGTCTGTTCAACTGGATGATTCTTCTGTGCTGAGCATATTCGGAACGACCGACGGTCTAGGAACATACCGACCTATCTACCCACCCGTCTTCCAGAGAGGCCCCTCCGCCTGCTCGTCTTCTTGAGAGGTATACGTACCTGCTACTCACCTGTCCGGTGGAGGAGTCTCCTAGTCCTCAGTCCCGGTCCTGCCCTGCCCGGGTATCTGTCCGTCTACATCGTGGTTAAGAAGTTCTACTTACCCCGACACTTACCTGCTGCTGGAACGGCAGACGAATCCCTCGCCTTCCAGGGTCCAAAGCGGTTTCCCCCTTCCTGGAAAGAGACACAGACTCACGTCAAGACTTTTAATTTCCTTTTACTATTTAATAAAGATTGTTCATTTTTAATTCTACTTGTCTGTCTGGTCTTTGGTACGCTCCTCAGAGTGGTCCTGGGTTTGAGGGGTGGGTGCAGTCTGGTTTGGCCCCCCCGACCTGTGACATATACATTAGATAAAGAATTTTGTTTTATTTTATTACTTTGGGGTACGCGAACCGGATTTTAACATGCATTTATACCGATTTCATCAGTACAAATTCTTCAAAAAGAACACAAAGAATGGCCTTCTCAGCTGCCATAGTTGCGACTCTTGCATCATCAGAACAGGGTGTTCAGCGCAGATCAGATATCATGAGGATCAAGGGAAGCACATGACACCAAACCAGGAAACCAGACTATGAGAAAACTTCAAAATTAAAGACATGAAACGTGAAAGTGAAAACAAAACCCAAACCAACGTGACAACTACTATACAACTACTATACTACTATGTATGGGTTAGGGTTAGGGTTAGGGTTAGACCATGACCATGTCTTGGAAATCAAGACATGGAAATCATGACATGGAATCAAGACCATGTCTTGATTTCTTTGTTTTTAAATATTAAACCATAGATCTTTTATTTTGGTGTCGCTCCGAGACACTGAAAACACTGTTAACATGAGATGCACATGTAAATGATACAGTATGTGTACAATATAAATGTGCAATTATACATATATTTGATTGAATCCCAGTTTGATAATTGTACTAAGTCTTACTGTGAATTCAATTTTATTTTGATTAATCTTTTAGCCCAACACATACACACACTGACATGAATTAGGTGGAAAACAATGAATCGAGACACAGACTGTTCTGGATGAAAACCATTACGTTCACCTTCATCACATCATTATGAGGCTGATGTGAAATGCAGAAATCCCAGTAAAATCAATGCGTGTCTGTTTGCATTAAATGGGCTACTCAGCACAGACGTGCTCCTCAGATGAACAGCATAGAGGAAGAACGAGTGCAGGACGATGTCAAACACATCAGAAGATTATCCGAGGCCGAGACAGACAGACTCGAGCTGAACGGGCTTCTTTATAAGAGCGAATGAGACTGCATGTGTTCGGGTCGTGTTCTGAGAACTTCATTATGTGGAGAGATGACTGTGACCCAATCGGTTAGATTTGAAGGATTGAGGTGGAAAGATGCGTGTGGGGAACGACAGGGTTCATACCGTGGCGGTGTTTATATAACTCCATATATTATGATTTGAGTCTTAGTGCAACAAATGTTTATTTACAGCCTGTGGATGCTTTTAGTGGATCGAGGAGAGTGAGATCATCACAGATGACAGACTGAGGGACGCATGGACACAGAGACGGATAGATATATATAGACAGATACATAGAAAGACAGATTGATAATCTACTGCTAATCTTCCTGATTCTGGACGTTATTCCCTTAAAGCCTTAATTCCCTTACAAGCTTTAATTTGCATGTTTTAATGTCGGCTGGGACGGAGAGCTCCTCTGCTCCTCTAATGGGAGATACGCATCTCTCCTGTGTCTGCTTGTTTGTTGTGCTTTATAATGAATACTTTCCTTACAAATGAATAAGTAGCATTGTCTACTCTTAGCTTCTATGTACCAAATTACACCAGGAAGGATTAACATTCCGTTTATAATGCAAATCTGTTGTGAGAATATATTTGCATGAGAAATGTGAGTGAGTCTGTTTGGGCATTTAGAGCCAAAAAGTGGCAGCATTAGAATCAAAAGATGCTGAATAATGGCAAATAAAACTAAACTGATGTTGGCAGAGAGAGAGAGAGAGAGAGAGAGAGAGAGAGAGAGAGAGAGAGAGAGAGAGAGAGAGACTTTAAACCCCCTTTATTTAAAGCAATTTAGGGTTTAAGACAATTTTATACAAAATACATTACAAACAACAACCATTTTACCAATTAAAAACTAAGCTTCCATACGCACACACAGTCACCAGTGCCTCTCTCACACCCCATCTCCATTCAAACAAAGCAACATTATCAGTGTATTTGTAATATGTATACTCAATGGTCACTCGAGATTCTATTAAAGACCTAAACATAGCTTCCATGTCAACTTCCTTTCCTGCATTTTTACACTGGTGGGATTTCAAAATGGCTAACTTAGCTTGGCCAATTAAAAAAATTGGCAAGAACACATTGTTGTTGCCATGACCTTCCATATTTATATCCTAATATAAACAAGGTATTGTTATATGAAAACCCTAATTTTGTGATCAACTTTTCAAGTATTTCAAATAAAAGACCAAGTCTTGGACATTCAAAAAACATATGGAAAAAACATATGGAAAACACTATCATGAGCATTACAGAAGGGACATAACAGAACAATCTTTTAAAAAAATTGATACCAAGCTATTTAAGGCGATAGCACAATGGAGTACTCTCCACTGAAGATCTCCACATCGCATAGAGATAGGAGTCAAGTCAAGTCAAGTCATCTTCATTTATATAGCGCTTTTAACAATGGAGATTGTTTCAAAGCAGCTTTACAGAGATAAACATACAATTTACGGTAACAGAGATTGTTTTGGCTTTATAGCGATTTTTGAATAATGTTCTTTCCAGCTAAAGTTGAACGCCGTCAGCGTTAATCACAGGTTCGCGTTTAAAGTCTGATTATTTCGACGGAGGTGAATCAATCAAAGTTAACTTTAGCTGGAAGTAACATTATTCAAGAACCGCTATAACGCCAAAACAATCTCTGTTACCTTAAATTATATGTTTATCTCTGTAAAGCTGCTTTGAAACAATCCATTGTTAAAAGCGCTATATAAATGAAGATGACTTGACTTGACTTGACTAAAGTTGGATTTGATTGATACACTTCCCGCAAAATTATCATTTGTTATTACATTAGGGGCCACTAAGACGACGGCGTTCTCTCTAAACAGACTTTAAACGCGAACCTGTGACCTGATGGCGTTCACATGCGCATTAAAAATTGATTCTATAGTTAAATTCGTTTGAATATGTGCGCGCAGGTTTGTAATTTCCCAACAAACCATGGCTAAACAAACTACTTGTCTTGCCTATAAATTTGATACAGAATTTTATTTTATCACTTCAAGGTACGCGAACCGGATTTTCAACAACGCTTTATCTGTAGAGTGGGAAAGGGATCCTCCATAGGGAGAGGATAGTTTCCCTATCCTCCATAGGGAGAGGAGGTTTATACAATACTAGGTCATGTAATTAGGTTACTCACTGGCATTAGAGTCCTCTTTTTGGACTGTTTTATATCAATCAAAGTTTTGACCAACCTGAAAAAAAAGTAATCTGTCTCTGTTCTTCACGAATTCATCTGGAGTCTTTTGGATTGTTTATACCAATCAAAGTTTGACTAACCTGAGGGGCTCTCTGTCATCGGTTCCACGAGTTTTCCGCGGGTTTGGCTGGAGTCCACCGTGGGAGGTTTTGTTTTGTCGGCTGCTCATGGTCTGGGCTGCCCTTCTGTGTCTGGCTGTTTTCCGTCTGTGGGACTCATGCACGGGGCTTGCTGTCGGCGCTGGCACATGAAGACGGCTATCGGCAAACAGGCTACCTTGTCTTAGCGAGGCTTGGTGGCATTCGTCCTTGTTCGGCATGACGTTCAGTTATTCCTCCTCACAGCTCCACAAACTCAATTCTACATTTACTCCTGGACTTAACAGCTCCATTATAAGTGAACTCAGAATTTTGCATCGCTCCCGTTATGTCCACCGGAGTACACGCAGATGCTTTGTTCACCACCAGCAGGCTGAGCAGTACATTCCGTCAATCTGGACGCCCGTCGCACAACTGACACGTCATCAGAGCGCTGCCACCAAGAGGCTATTTCATTCCAAGCGGGACATAAAACGTGGAGTGGATCACAGCCCCTACAGAGACACTCTGCTACCCTCAACCCAGCACCCCCAGTCAAAATTGAACTTTTAAATGCACAATCCCTTAATAATAAGGCATCTTTTATTCATGACCACATCATCAACGAGCATATACACTTCATGTGCCTAGTTGAAACCTGGCAACAACCAGAAGTTTACACTAGTCTAAATGAAGCCTGTCCCCCTGGCTATACCTACCTAAGCAAGGCCCGCACCACTGGCCGTGGTGGTGGTCTTGCCGTTGTGCACCGGGTAGAGTCTGAGTTGTCCCCCCTGTCCTTGCCTGTCCACTCTTCTTTTGAATGCCTTGCCTGTCCACTCTTCTTTTGAATGCCTTGCATTCAAATGCAAACTGCCACTTTCCACTACAATGCTCCTGATTTACCGGCCCCCCAAACCGAACCCAGCTTTCATTCCTGAGATACATGATCTCCTTACCACGCTTTACTCAACCCCAGGGAATATCATCATACTTGGTGATTTTAATATCCATGTAAATGATCCCTCTTCCTACTCGGTAGCTGAATTCATTAATCTTCTTGACAGTCTCAATTTCACTCAACACGTCAACGTCACAACACACTCCAGGTCACACGCTGGATTTGTTGATCACCAATTCCACCTCTATCAGCAATCTCTCGGTGCACGATCTGGGCGTGTTAGACCATAAGGCCATTTCAATGGAGCTTCCCATCCTGTTCCCCCTCAGTAAGCCAAGCAGACAAATCAGTTTCAGGAACCTTAAAAACATCAATCCAGTCACCCTGACTACCGACCTCCGTCTTCTCTCCGCTGCTAATCCCCTTTGAGTCATTGAATATGTGGGTCTTTACAATTTATCACTTAGCACCCTCCTGGACTATCAAGCCCCAGTCAAGTCCAGAACCGTCACCTTCAAACACTCAGCCCCCTGGTACACCAGGGAGCTGAGGCTGCAGAAGAGAACAGGGCGTGTCCTTGAACGGCGTTTCAAGGACTCAGGGCTTGCTGTTCACAAGTTAGCGTACCGGGAACATCAGAGGGCCTACAGCAAGTCCCTCAGTGACACCCGGTCCCGGTTCTATTCCCATATAATCAACAATAGCCCCGGTAACTCCAAGCAACTTTTCTCAACCATAAATCATCTCCTCAAACCTCAGATCCCCCTACACTCAGAGAACATGCAGGAACATTGCAACACCTTCATCACCTTCTTCAAAACAAAAGTTGAAAAGATCCGTTCCCTTCTCTCCAGCCCCCCTGTCCTCCAGCCCCCCGCTGTATCTGCTCCCTTGCACCCGCCCCCTCTTCTGCCTAGCCCCTCTGCTCCCCCACTTACATTCACTGACCCTCAATCTGGGACTACACAGCTCCTCTGCTGTTTTACGGATATCACTCAGCATGACATCGAAGACCTTCTAATGAAGATGAAGCCCTCCACCTGTGATCTGGACCCTTTTCCCTCAGCCCTGATAAAAAGTCATTCCTCTGCAATAAGTCCCATGATCACCAATAGAATGGACCCTCACTTGACCTTTGAGGCCACCTGTAGTGGAAGAGCCTCTTCTTAATGTTATTAACTCGTCTTTATCTTTAGGTCATGTTCCAAAAATATTCAAGCTGGCAGTAATAAAACCTCTCATTAAGAAATCGCAATTAGATCCATATAAATTAGCAAATTACAGACCGATTTCAAATCTTCCATTTATGTTTAAAATACTAGAAAAGACTGTGTCCGCTCAATTGTGCTCTTTCTTGCAAGAAAATGAGATATATGAAAAATTTCAGTCAGGATTCAGACCGCATCATAGCACAGAAACTGCGCTAGTTAAAAATACAAATGATTTACTTTTAGCTTCTGACCAAGGCTGTATCTCAAAATTAGTTCTACTCGATCTTAGTGCTGCGTTTGACACTATCGATCATAAAATACTCTTGGATCGACTACAAAACTACACTGGTGTTCAGGGACAGGCATTAAGCTGGTTCAGATCGTACTTATCGGACTGTTACCATTTTGTTTGTTTAAATGGGGAAAAATCGAAGATAACGTCAGTAGAATATGGAGTGCCGCAAGGATCGGTGTTAGGCCCTCTGCTATTCTCAATATATATCCTGCCACTTGGTAATATCATAAGAAAACATGGAATTAATTTCCACTGCTATGCTGATGACACTCAATTATATATTTCATCACGGCCAGATGAAAACACTAACTCATCAAAATTGACAGAGTGTCTTAAAGATATAAAATGCTGAGTGACGCGTAATTTCCTGCTACTAAATCCAGATAAAACGGAGGTATGACTTGTTGGTCCAAAAAACTACCCACAAAACCACTTACAATAGAACTTTAATATAGAAGGATGTCCTGTTACTTTATCCTCTACGGTAAAAGACCTGGGAGTTATACTGGACCGCAACTTGTCTTTCGAAAATCATATTTCATATGTTACAAGAACGGCCTTTTTCCACCTTAGAAACATTGCTAAATTACGTAACATGCTATCTGTTTCCGATGCAGTAAAGTTAGTTAATGCATTCATGACCTCGAGACTAGATTACTGTAATGCTTTATTAGCTGGTTGTCCTGCATCCTCAATAAACAAGCTACAGTTAGTGCAAAATGCAGCCGCTAGAGTTCTTACTAGGTCAAGAAAATATGATCATATAACACCAATTTTATCATCTCTACACTGGTTACCTATTAAGTTCCGTATCAATTATAAAGTACTATTATTATAACCTTTATTTTACCAGGAAAGAAGCACATTGAGATTAAGAATCTCTTTTACAAGAGCGTCCTGGCCAAAACTGACAGACACAGCACGTTTGAGTGTAACAAATAACATCCAACAATTCATACACATATACACACACAAGCAACTCTAACAAAATTTCAATATCAAATACATAACTAGCTAAAACATCTACAGCCCGATGTTTCATTCTCCAAATCATTTAAAACTATTTTAAAAGTGTCCAACGAGACCAAGTTCCTTAGTTTCAATGTACTTTGCAAACAATTCCAGGCAGAGGGAGCAGCAAATTTAAATGCCTTTTTTCCAAATTCAGTCCGTACCACTGGAACAGACAGTAAAAATAATTCCTGTGACCGGAGGCTATAGCTAGAAGGATTCTTTTTACAGATGTATGTACAAAGATATGAAGGAAGTAAACCCAGGATAGACTTATAAATAAAAACATGCCAATGTTTTTGTCTTCGGATGGACAACGCAGACCAGCCAACCCGAGCATACAACACACAATGATGAGTGAGAGTTTTAAGATTTGTTATAAACCTCAGTGCACCATGATAAACAGTGTCTAAAGCATGTAAACATTGTGTAGATGCATGCATATATATCACATCACCATAGTCCAGTACCGACATAAAAGTCGCTGCAACAAGCCTCTTTTTTGCCTCAAAGGAAAGACACGATTTAATTCTAAAGTAAAAACCCAATTTCACTTTCAGTCTTTTCACCAGTTGCTGGACATGAGGGCCAAAGGAGAGAGCGTCATCAATTAAAATACCCAGATACCTGTACTGAGACAAAAACTCAATTTTTGAACCTTGGGACGTAGTAATAGGCAGAAGATTATTATGAGGGATTACTGACCTATAAAGCCCTAAATGGTTTAGCTCCTGTGTATTTAATGGACCTTCTATCGCCCTACAATCCATCGTGTTCTTTAAGATCACTAAATTCGAGGCTTCTGGTCATTCCTAGGATATCTAAGTCCACTAAAGGAGGGAGGGCGTTCTCACAGTCTCGACTAATCAAACCACGAACGCCATTCATACAGTTCAGCTGGCGTTCATGGTTTGATTAGTCGAGACTGTTTTCCAAAGATGGCTCCTGTCTGTATACACGAAGTGGACTGTCTTTATCTAAGTCTGTACACTTACAAAGTTCTCAATGCTTCGTTTTGCATGTAGGGACCCTCATTATGTTACTGTGTTGGTGTGGGGCTATTTTGAGCCTTGTTAGTGGTATAAACTAGCGATTTATTTTTACTTATTATATGCCCCCATTACTAGCGTTATACGCTAAACAGTTTTTAGAGATAAAACTCTTTACATTCGATTATCATGAAAACAAATCTCAGAGAACGGTTGACTAGGTACCAATGTTTTATTAGACCAAAGGTTCATTTTGCGCCGGAGTTCTCCTTTAAGGGGTGCTTGGATAAGTGGAAATGGCTATTACCGATTATGTCATATAGGGGGTGAACTCTCATTGTCAACAACTTAGTGGCATCTTCACTTTGGCACAGATTGGCATGTGTAGACCCTTCACCACAGTTTTTAGCGGAAGTTCAAGCTGCTCTTGTTAACTTTTTTTGGGACAAACTGCACTGGGTCCCACAGAGTGTTTTATACCTCCCCAAAGATGAAGGTGGGCAAGGTTTGATTCACTTACAAAGTAGAATGGCTGCCTTTTGGTTACAGTTTTTAAAAAGATTACTTGATGGTTCTACAGATTTCAGCTGGCGTGCTGCGACTTGCACCATTTTGCGCACTATTGGGGGTTTCGGACTAGATAAATCCCTCTTTTTATTGGATCCAACCAAATTGGATTTATCAGAACTGCCTGCTTTCTATCGAAATCTTTTCAAGGTGTGGAGGTTTTTTTTCGTGTTCACAAGACTGAGAACTCATATTCTCTCCACTGGCTTTTGCAGGAACTGATACTTGGGGCACGCCTGGACATTGCTACTAACTGCTATCTGCCGGGGTTCAGCACCATATTTTTGAGATCCAAGGTTTTTACTTTGGGAAATTTGTTGACTTTAACTGGGCCTCATTTTGAGAATGTGGATGTCGTATCCAAACATTTAGGAATCAGATCTCTTTGTTTATTAACTCGTTTTTGTTTTTGGTCAAACTTAAAGATAGGGTATGGGATTTGCAAAACACCGGCAGATTTTGAAAATACACAACTCAAAAGGTCCTACCTTCTTTCCTCCAACGCTGGCCCTGACTCCACCCATTCGAAGAACATGGATGCGCAATCATGCCAAGCGAAAACTGCACTTGCTCTCTCTCTCTCTGTACCGGGGCGACTTGCACTTACTGTGACTGGGTCACGAGATTTGAGTATGCGTACGAAGGGGAGACGCACGCGAGGGGGATGGGGGGAGGGGGGATGGTACGACCGTTTGATTGACGCACTGACTGTCCAATGATTCTAGGTGGTCTTGGAAATGATTGGCTGGAGTTTTTCGAGTCCTGCCCGTTCCACAGATGATTAAATTGCTTAATTTTCATTTCAGTGCTTCTAACTCAGTGGCTGTAAGTGGGTTAGGAATAGGATTTCAAGTGATTTTGAAAAAATGGTCAAAAAATAAAATCACATATCCCACCTTTAAATCATGTTTTACAGGTGAAGAAGAACTCGGGGCGCATGCGCAAGTGCTGACCCAGACGCTGGCGTGTTCGTGTCTGTTTGTTTGTATTTAAAGTTTGTTTCTGATGCTGTTTTATTCTCAAAACTTGGAGATATGTTTTTTAAACTAATAGTGATATGGATTTGGATCCGGAGCTTGGAATATATCGTCGATGGTGCTTTTGCACTCGAAGCCGACATGGAGTTGGGAGGTTTGAGAAACGGCGAATTGATCACCTACAGCCGGGAGGATTTACTGAGTCTTCGCTACAATGCAAGAGTTACGCCGAAACTCCCTTGCGATATTCCCTATGAAATCATGTATTCTCCACAAATAACTTGCAGGAGAAGGAAAAGGAGAAGGAGAGGTACTAGAGGGGGAATTAGGAATCGATTGAAACGACGCGGCAGCCGTTTTCCCCTGCCCACGATTACTCTAACTAATGTTTCGATCACTTAAGAACAAAATGCCTAGCTCGAGGCATTAATTAAACACAACAGAGACTATAAAAAAACAAACCTGCTTTGCATCACTGAAACATGGTTAACGGAGGAGACTGATGATATAAATCTCGAGGGATATACTCTAATTCGACTGGACCGTGATAGTCAGAAATCATCCAAAACCATCGGAGGAGGATTGTGTATGTTTGTCAATAACAGCTGGGCAACAAATATCACGGTACGTGGAACTTATTGCTCAACCCATTACGAACTTCTATTGGTGTCCTTCAGGCCACACTATCTGCCCCGTGAGTTCGGACAAATAACTGTTATCTTAGTTTATGTACCTGGGCCGAATTTTGTATTCGCAGCCGAGGGCATTGCTGCCAGTTACAACATGGCATTACGTAACTCATCGGATGATCCGGTGTTCCTTTTGGGTGATTTTAACAACTGCGAATTATCTGCGTTTTTGCCGAATTTGGAACAGTATATAACTTGTCCGACGAGACTGAGTAAAACTTTGGATAAATGTTTTGGTAATGTGGACGGGGCTTATGTACCAAGGCTGCACCCACCATTAGGACGTTCAGACCATAATGTTATCCACCTACTTCCAAAATATAGACAGAGACTCAAAAGGACTGAACCTGTTATTCAGCAGGTCCAGTCATGGACTAAAGACTCAATTGAGAACCTCAGAGATTGCTTTGGAAGCACTGATTGGAATCTGTTTTTTAATGATTTTAATGGTTGCAATGTCGATCATGAGTCTTTGAATGACATAATTACCAGTTATATCAATTTTTGTACAGAGGCAGTGGTTCAAACAAAAAATATTAGAATATTTCCAAACAATAAACCTTGGATTAACAAAGATCTTAAACAAACTTTAAACAAGAAGAGAATGGCATTTTTACGGAATGAGACAGACATGGTAAGAGAATTAAATAAAGAAATTAAATGTAAGATAAAGGAGGCCCAAATACAGTATAAATATAAAGTTGAAAATAAATTTAAAACCGGTAATGTCAGAGATGCATGGAAAGGACTAAATATTATGATGGGCAAACAACAGAAACGGGCACAACTGGCTGTTGACGATGATCCTCATAGTTTTGTAAATAATTTAAATGTTTTTTACTCAAGGTTCGACAATCATGTAGATACTGAGCATAATGTTACTCTGATAGAATCTGAACCTATGAGAATAGAGGTAGGGGAGGTTATCAAGGTGCTCCGTAGGATTAAACCAAAGAAGGCTAGCGGTCCAGATGGCCTTAAGGGTATTGTTCTTAAAGAGTGTGCAGTACAACTTGGGCATGTATGTACTAGGCTGTTTCAGATCTTTTTAGACGATGGCTTTGTGCCGGTAGCATGGAAAAACACTACTGTTATTCCAGTACCTAAAACCACTTACGCAAGAGACCCGAAGGATCTCCGCCCTATTGCTCTCACATCTGTTCTAAGCAAGTGCATGGAGCGCATAGTGAGCAAGGAACTTCTAGCACAAATTAACGGATCTGTTGACCCATTACAATTTGCTTATAAGCCCAATCGGAGCGCCTCTGATGCCTGCCTGACCTTACTTCATAAAGCACAGCATCACTTAGATAAAACAAACGCTCATGTCAGAATGTTTTTTATGGACTTTACATCAGCATTTAATACTGTACAGCCACAAATTTTAATAGAAAGGTTGCGAGATTTAGGTGTACATAGCTGGTTAATTTTATGGATTGAGAATTTTTTAAGCAACAGGCCACAAAGAGTCCGTGTTAAAGGAATCTTATCTGACTGTATAGTCTTACATTCTGGATTACCTCAGGGATGTGTATTATCCCCTTTGCTCTTTTCTGTTTATACTAATGAACTTAAGTGTAACAGTGATGATCTTACGTTGATTAAATATGCAGATGATTTGGTTTTAATTTCGTGCCAAACAGACAAGAACTGTCCCACCTACTTTGAGTATATTGAAAGTCTTGTACAATGGTATGACAACAGTCATCTTCGGTTGAACATTGAGAAGACAAAGGAATTATGCTGTGGGAATCAGAATAAGAAATGTACAGTTGACCTTCCATATGAAGAAGTAACTATAAAAGGTGTAAAGATTGAGCAAGTTCAAAATTTTAAATATTTAGGCACAATCATTGATGACAAACTTTCGTTTTTGGATAATGTGAACTATGTACATAAGAAATCAAGACAGCGTTTAAGCCTACTCAGAAAGTTGCGAAACCTTGACATCGAAAGGAGGATCTTAACCATTGTATATAGATCGATGATTGAAAGCATTTTAACCTATAATATTGTCTCATGGTATGGAAATTTAACAATGAAATTAAAGAATAAATTAACACAAGTAATTAACGAAGCAAACAAGATTATCGGCCATAAACAGAGTACATTGCAAGAACTATTCTTAAATTTTATGGAGAAAAAGGCGCTAGTTGTGTTCTCAGATCAGACTCCTCTTCACACCTTCTTTTGTAGTCCTCCCTTCGGGTCGCAGGCTACGTACATCGTATGCTAGAAAGAATATTTTTAAAAGATCATTTGTCCCATTGGCAGTGACTGTTTTAAACCAAATTCTTAATTAGGGTTGTTATTGTGAATTATGTATACTGTATTTTTTATTGAATCATGTATTTATCAATTATTATGTGTGTATTATGTGTTTTATGTGTTGAATGTGGTTGTAGAATGTTGTTGAAGCCAGTATCAAAGATGAATTTCTGTCCAGTAAATCTGAACAGACAATAAAGTTAAAACAAACAAACAAACAAACAACATTTGTTAAGAGACTTTTTTACAGGGGTTTGTACTCCTGATGTTGATGATGCTTTTCCGTGTTTGATTATTCAACCCAATCTTGAAGAGGGTATAGGTTTTTTGCTGAAATCAGGTGAATCTTTGTTTTTGGGGCGGCAGTGGCTCAGTGGTTCATGTGGGTTGTCTACAAACTGGAAGGTTGGTGGTTCAATCCTCGGTTCCACCTGACCAAGTGTCGAGGTGTCCATGAGCAAGACACCTAACCCCAGCTGCTCCCGACGAGCTGGATAGCGCCTTGCATGGCTGCCGTCGCCCGTCGGTGTATGAATGAGTGAGTGAATGGGTGAATGTGAGGCAAATGTAAAGCGCTTTGGTGGCCATTGGGTCTGTGAAAGCGCTATATAAATGCAGTCCATTTTACCATTTTTAGATTTCTTGTCAAGTGAAGGAAAAAAACTCCATAGAGCCTGTGCTTTGGTTTTTAATAAGAAAATGTTAGAAAAAAGAACTGATACACCATGGCGTTCTGTTTGTAAACTGAGAAATGATGTAAAACCTGAATGGAGATCATTATATAAGCCACCATTGTCTAGAAGGTTTGGTGATGTACAATGGAGAATTCTCCATTGCTGTCAATTCTTTTATTTCGGTGTTGAATCCAGAAGTTAATTCTGCTTGCCCTTTCTGTCTTCAGAGGGAGACTGTTTTTCATGCTTTTATGCATTGTTTTAGATTAGAACCTTTGTTTATGAGATTAAAATAATTGTTTTGTAGGTTTGATGAAACTTTTTGTATTGAGACTTTCATTTTGGGTTTTAAGTACTTTCAGAAAAAAATGTTTCACCTGTCAATTGTTGAATTTCATTTTAGGGCAAGCAAAATGTTCTAGTTATATCAGCAGGAAAAACAGTGGAACAAAAATGTAGCGATGATGTGAACGTGTGTTTTTTAACCTTGATAAAATCTAGAGTTTTGATTGATTTTCGGTTTTATAAAACTATGAACGATCTTTCAACTTTTGAATTAATATGGTGCAGTCATGGTGCTTTGTGATTTGGTGATTTGTTTTTTTCTTTGTAATTGCATTAGGTATTAATATACTCTGTGTAATGTGTTGATTGTATTATATGGTAAGTTTATTGTGAAAATGTAAAGTTTTTTTCAAAATTTAATTCTCTTTCTCTCTCTCTCTCTCTCTCTCTCTCTCTCCCTCTCTCCCTCTCTACCTCTCTCCCTCTCTCTCTCTCTCTCTCTCTCTCTCTCTCTCTCTCTCTCTCTCCCTCTTCCTCTCTCTCTCTCTCTCTCTCTCTCTCTCTCTCTCCATCAGGGCAGTGTGAACACAGTCTGAGCTCTCACTCTCCCTCTTCCTCTCTCTATCTCTCTCTCTCTCTCTCTCTCTCTCCATCAGTGCAGTGTGAACACAGTCTGAGCTCTCACTCTCCCTCTTCCTCTCTCTCTCTCTCTCTCTCTCTCTCTCTCTCTCTCTCTCTCTCTCTCCATCAGTGCAGTGTGAACACAGTCTGAGCTCTCTCTCTCTCTCTCTCTCTCTCTCTATATATATATATATATATATCTCCCATCAGTGCAGTGTGAACACAGTCTGAGCTCTCTGTCTCTCTCTCTCTCTATATCTCTCTCTCTCTCCCATCAGTGCAGTGTGAACACAGTTTGAGCTTTCTCTTTTTCTTTATTTAAAAGATTGAATAATTTCAAAGTTGCATCTTTCAGTTTGGGGCTGCTGTTTTTCAGCATCTCATTAGATATTAAATCTTCGCCACAGTATTTTAAACTTTTTTAGGGATTTCAACTTGTCTGTCAGTTCATGTAATAATATGGGCTGGTCGAACTGGTTTAGCTGGTCTTTTACAGTGCGTCCCAGGTTGTATAGTTGGGAGGTCAGATGTTTTTGGGCGAGGGTTGGTTCGTTTTGGTGAATAGAGTTTTCCAAAATGTTCGGTCCAGATGTTTGGGTCTTAGATGGGAATGTGTTTGGGTTCTTTGGATTTATGTAAATTATTCCGTAATTCCCAAAAATAATTCTGATCAACTGCCTCAATCTTATTAAGCTTTGCGTTCATGTGATCCGCTCTTTTCTGTAGGAGTGACTTGTTTTGAGGGTTTGCTGATATGCGTCGCATGTTTGTTGGTTTGTTTGTTTGTTGGTCAAACCAACCAGCTTTAGCAATATCTTTTTTACATCTGTGGCTTTTCTGACCACTGTAGAAAATATTTCAGTTAAGTGATGAGTTGCTAAATTGATAGTTTTCTTCTCTTCGCTAAATAAAGTAAATAGAAATGAATCTCTCATGTTGTGAACACGAGTGTTGTGGATCTGGACTTCTACTGGGCTGGACTGTCTTTACTCCATATAAACCTGGAGGCTGTGCAGTTTAACCTTCGGGTCTGAAGGAGATTCCCGAATCTGTTCAAACGGAGGACTGTGTGACTGTGGTCTGATAATGGCCGCTGTGGCATTACTGTGTAATAGTTGAGTTTACTGTGGTCTACATCAGTGATGGCGTAATCTACTGCGCTGCTGCCCAGATATGAGCAGTAGGTGAACCGACCCAGAGAATCTCCCTTTGTCCTGCCGTTGACTATATACAGGCCCAGGCTTTTGCAGAGCGATCAGAGGATTAACAGAACGATCCTAGAGATTGAAAGTAAACGATCTCTGACTGTAGGGTTGGGAAGATGTCTTCATTATAATAAGGAGACTCATATGTGGCCCACAGGTACATGTCCTCATCTAAACACAAAAGCTCTTTTTGAAGTTTTATCCAAATATGTGTTCCCTTTCGAGGGAACTCGCGATGCGTCACTTGACGCTTTGGGAACGCCCCCAGCGTGAATGCGTCTGAGCATCAATGTCAACTAGTCCAATGGAAAGAATGAGCGTCACGGGCGGGTGACGTCATGACCAGGAAGGCATAAGAGCACATCCGGTGAAACGCGGCATTAGCTTCTGTGTCTCAGCAAGCGATCTGTGTTACTCTGTCTCTGTCTATTTATTGTTGTCTGTTCGATATTATTGGGAAGAGTTATGGCGAAACAACTTTACAAACTCTGTGCTTCTCCCTGCCCGCGTTATTTAACTGGTGGGGACACACACGAGCTTTGTGTAGTTTGTTTGGGAGTGGAGCATGCGGTATCAGCCTCCGAGGGGGCTGATTGCAACAATGACTACGTTTACATGCAGCCAATAACCCGTTCAAAACCGGGATATTAGCAATAACCCGGTCACGAACGGCCATGTAAACACCGGCAAAAACCCGAATATGCTCATATCCCGGATTTTAAAAACCGGGATATTATACCTGGGGTACCCCTTTTCTAACCCGAATTTTTGGTCATGTAAACGCGCATCGGCATATCCCCATAGTGATGTGTGTTCTGCGCATGTTCTATTCGCAAGGAATCTTGGTCTTTTGAGTAGAGAAACTTCTCAGCGCATAAAAAAACCCGCGTGCAGTATACCAGAAGTAAACATGGCGAGACGCAGCACAGCATACTTTTGGAGCGAGGTCAGTAACGTTACCAGCACCAAAGCGCAAACAAAGGCGATCGCTATCTGCCCCGAACTATTCATTATCCGCGTGCTGCTGTTGTTGTTGTCTTTGGATACAGGAAGAAGAATCGGAAATGATGCATATTGCGTCTTAAGGTTGTCCGTACGTCCAGACGCTAACCGCGCGTCGCGTTTACATCGGGATATTGCAATTCCATGTATACAGGAGTAACTCTCTCTGCTCACGCATGTAAACGGGTTATCCCTAATGTTTGAGAAACCCGAATAGTGACCTTAACCCGACCATAACCCGAAATTTGGCTGCATGTAAACGTAGTCATTGTGAGAAGCTTTCGCTTCGCATGCTCCACTCCCGCCTGTCACTTTTCGAGGAAAGTGGCCAGGCTCGCGATCCTCGGGGTGCAGGACACGCGTCTGCTGAGGCAGCGCGGAGAATGCATTCCTGTGGATCGCGAATAGGATCTCGTTACGGGGTTGGAGACGGGTCCGCGGATCTTATCTCCTCCCTTTCCACGAGGGATCCAGTGCTCTCTCTCCGGTCTCGGAAGCCCGCGCTACGGTCTCTTCCGCCCGGGGAGAGAAATCAATGCTTCAGTGCTCTACCTCCGAGGAGGTAGATGTGCTGGGCATTGAAAGTGTACACAATCATGGGGGAAGTGGATTTGCCATCTCTTCCCCAGCGTATGAGAATTATATATAGCCTATATATATATATATGATAGTTTATATATTATATATGAAATAAAGTGTATATATATAAAGAATGTATATAAAAAATATATATATAATAATAAGCTGGTGGAGGTGTTTACTAAGGCTGTAGATAAATTAAATATTTAATGGCCAGCAGAAATAAGGGGGCACTCGTCCTTAAAATAAATTGAACGAGTTTCCTTCCCTCTATTTTTCCACCTCCATCACGGGGCCTTCCATTTTTCCCGATCTGCACAGCGAGCTGTCTAGATCATGGAAAAAGCCTTACTCATTTTTTAGCCCCACATTCATGTATATTCAGATATTTGGGGGTTAAGAGAGTATGGCTATGGGGCAATACCCCGGGTAGAACAGACACTTGCGAGCTATGTCTCCCGGTTCAGTATCGTCCCTGAAGGCGTCGGCTTCTCTCACTAAACCATTAAAGAAAACTATTTTTTAATCTAGTGGGAAAAGCATATATGGCAGTGGGTCTAGCACGAACCTGCTTGCACACTATAGCAGTGCTGCAAGCATATCAGGCTGACCTGCTGTGGTATTTGGACAGAAGTGAGGGAGTTTGGCCCGATGGGGTTTGAGAACTCCGTCGGGCCTCAGATTTATCTCTCAGGGATGGCAGCCAAAGAAATGTGGTCACTGAGAGACACCTCTGGCTCAATTTGATGGGAATCATGGAGAAAGATACAAGATAATCTCTCCCTCGCTATGTCCAACCCACTGGGGCTGCTGGGCGTGAGCAGCTCCAGCCGGCTAGTTTCTCATACACAACACAGCAGCCAAAGCCTTCAAAGCAGAAGCCGGATCCGAGGACCGTTCTTCATGCTGAGAAGGCTGCGGCTCAAAAGAAAAGGTCTGGCGCCACGGCGTCAGACCGGTGAGGGCAGCCCCAACCGGGGTGGAATGGTGTACACCTCATTATACGGTGCCCTTTCCATCTCTGTGCCCTCAGGGGACCGTTCTGCCAACCCCGCCACCCTTGGTGCTTCGGGGCGCAGCGTTCTCCAGCGAGCTTCTGGCGCAGCGTCAACTCGACACTGCGTCGGACTCGCGCCCTCTGAGGGGGGTTCGAAAACAGTCAGTTCGGGTGGTTCCTGCCAGTATGTTTCAGGTCCCCGAACTGGCTGTCTTTATTACACCAGAGGCCAGCCTCGAGGGGCTGGTTCCCTTGGTAGATTTTCTGGCAGCGCGGAAGCTACTGCCAAATATATCTCTATGGGTAATGGTAATCTCTCTGGTAATGGAGCAAGGGGTAAAGGCCCTGTTAGCAAAGAAAGCTATAGAGCAGGTGTACTCACCCGACATTGCGTCGGGTCTTTACAGTCGTTATCTCATTGTTCCAAAAAAGGATGGAGAGCAGCGTCACATACTAGATCTTCGTCTGTTGGAGTGTTTGGTGCTGGAACTCAAGTCCAAGATGCTGACACTCAAACAGATCGTGACTCAAATCAGATCCGAGGACTGGTTTGTCACGATAGATCTAAAAGACGTATACTTCCATATCTCCATCCTCCCTCAGCACAGGAGGTTCCTGAGGTTTTCTTTGGGGCAAAGAACACCAGTATCAGGCACTTCCTTTCGGTCTAGCTCTATCACCCCGCACATTCACGAAGTGTATAGACGCAGCTCTGGCCCCGCCAGGCTGCAGTGTATACGCATTCTGAATTGCATAGATGACTGGCTGATTCTAGCGGAATCAGAACAGTTAGCGGTTCGGCACCGAGGTGTCGTTCTCGCTCATATGCAGATGTTGGGGTTGAGGCTCAATGTCAAGAAGAGTGTGCTTTCTCCAGTACAGAGAACCACTTTCCTTGGTGTGGTATGGGATTCAGTGACGATGCGGGCCACTCTCTCGCCCGTTCGTGTAGCTGCTATCCTAACAGCCACAAAAGAGCTGAGGCTAGGCCAGTCACGCACTGTAAAACAGTTCGAGAGACTGTTGGGTCTTGTGGCAGTAGCGTCCAACGGGATACCTTTTGGCCTGCTGTACATGAGACCTTTGCAGTGGTGGCACAGGACCAGAGGGTTCTCCCCGAGGGGAAACCCACTTCGTATGATCAAGATCACGCGGCCGTGCCTTCGTGCCTTGGTTATATGGAGGAAACACTGGTTCTTAACCCAGGGTTCGGTGTTGGGTGCTCTTTGCCATCGAGTTGCTATCTCGACAGATGCTTCCCTCACCGGCTGGGGAGCGGTATTGGAAGGCCGCTCAGCTCAGGGCTTGGGAGGAGTCATCATCTCGCTTGGCACATGAATTGCCTAGAGATGATGGTCGTCTTCAATGCGTTGAGACATCTCCTCCCAGACCTGAGGGGCCATCATGTGTTGTTCTGAAACAGTGACTGGTAGGCCTCAGGGCAGCAGCGTTCAATGTGATACCCTTTGACCTGCTGTACGTGAGACCTTTACAGTGGTGGCTCAGGACCAGAGGGTTCTCCCTGAGGGGAAACCCACTCCGTACGATCAAGATCACGCGGCAGTATCCCCGCGCCTTGGTTATATGGAGGAAACTCTGGTTCTTGACCCACAGACAACACGTTGGTGGCCTATTATTTTGGTCCCTCAGGAAATTACGCTGTCTGAGGGCAGTGTATATTCCAGGGGGGCCAGAATATTGGAGCAGACACCCTGTCGAGGCAGGGGCTGAGGCCAGGGGACTCCACCCCGAGGCGGTGGAGCAAATATGGGAGTTTTATGGCCAGGCAGAAGTGGATTTGTTCTCGTCTCAGCATACGACGCACTGTCCACTCTGGTTATCCCTCACTCAACCAGTCCCCTCGGGGCTGGTTGCTGTGGTGCAGACGTGGCTGAGGTTACGTCTGTACGCATTTCCCCCTGTTGCTCTGCTCCCAGGAGTTCTGGAGTGATTCCGCCAGGATGGAATAAGCCTATTTAGTAGCACCACCCTGGCCGAGCTGAATTTGGTTTGCGGACCTAATTTTTCTCCTCGACGGACCTCCCTTGGAGGTCCCGATCAGGAGAGACCTTCCGTCTCAGGCAGGGGATGCAATATTGCACCCCCGGCAGGGGATTTGGAAACTGTGGGTTTGGCCTCTGAGGGGGCCCAACTCATAAAGAGTGGTCTCTCAACCGAGGTTGTTGAGACCATTCTAAGCTCCAGAGCTCCTGCTACGAGGAAACTATATTCACTATTTCGAGAGTTTTTCACTTCTTGGTGTTACCAGCGTCAGTGGGATCCGGTTAACTGTTCAGTAAACACAGTATTCGAGTTTCTGCAAGAACGCTTTGTATCAGGTCTATGTCCTTCCACGCTTAAGGTATACGTGGCGGCCATTGCGGCTTACCACGCCCTGGTGGGTAGTACATTTTTGGGTCGAGACCCCCTGATCACTCGTTTCCTTCGTGGCACTTTGAGGCTGAGGCCTGCAACTTGCACTAGGGTGCTGGCTTGGGACCTTGCAATAGTTCTAGAAGGCCTATCTGGGGCTCCCTTCGAGCCCTTAGATTTGGTCTCAGAGAAGTTCCTTTCTTTTAAGACTATTTTCTGCTAGCTATTTCGTCCCTATTAGAGTCAGACCTTCAGGCCCTTTCGGTCCCCACCTGCCTTGAGTGCACCGGGGATGGCCAAGGCATTCTTATCCGAAACATGGATATGTTCCAAAGGTGCGTACCATTATTCCGAGGCCTATTGTGCTGCAGGTTTCTGTCCTCCTTTTACATCTGCGGACCAGGAAAGGCTGAACCTCTTGTGTCCAGTGCGAGCACTGGATACTTATGTTCATCGGACATCTTCAATGAGGAAGTCCGACCAGTTATTTATTTGCTTTGGATCACCTAAGAAGGGTCTTCCTGCTTCTAAACAAACGGTTAGTAAGTGGATAGTCGAGGCTATTTCACTTGCATACGAGTACTCTGACCATCCGTGTCCCTTGGTGGTCAGAGCTCACTCAACGAGGGGTATGGCGGCCTCTAAAGCCTTGTTATTTGGGGTTTCTCTCCAAGACGTTTGTGATGCGGCAGGCTGGTCTTCACCGCTCACATTCGTCAGGTTTTACAGTTTGGACCTGGATGCTGCCCCAGGTTCTCAGGTGCTTAGTGCTTAGTTCCAACAGACTGACACTCAGGTACTTGGAATTCTGGCGTTTTGGGTATTCTCGTTCCCAAAGCGTCAAGTGACGCATCGCGAGTTCCCTCGAAAGGGAACGTCTCAGGTTACTACTGTAACCATAGTTCCCTGAGAAAGGGAACAAGACGATGCGTCACCCTGCCATACTTCCTGCATCCCTGTGATCGGCTTGCTTCGACTTTTTGAAGCTAATGCCGCGTTTCACCGGATGTGCTCTTATGCCTTCCTGGTCATGACGTCACCCGCCCGTGACGCTCATTCTTTCCATTGGACTAGTTGACATTGATGCTCAGACGCATTCACGCTGGGGGCGTTCCCATCGCGTCAAGTGACGCATCGTCTCGTTCCCTTTCTCAGGGAACTATGGTTACAGTAGTAACCTGAGACGTTTTCCCTTTTTTCACGATCTTTAAACCAAACTATGATTCCTCCTGAATCTCTTCCGTTTCTAATGTTAGGCTGTTTGATTGAAGGGATTCGTTGCTCTCTGTAGTTTGGAGGAGTGCAGATTTAAACGACTCCATCTCCATCTATCGTCTCAAGTAATAAAATTGTAATATAATATAATTAACAAAATCAGGGTTAGTATTTTTCTCCCCAAAAGCAGAAGAGAACATCCTCTGAATATTATAACATGTTATTTTAAACAATGACATTGACAAATATTGGATTTACCAGAAAAATGTATGAACAAATTTATGAAATTCATGACCCAATCATGACTCTCTCTCACACATACACACACAGACACACACACACTCTCTCTCTCTCTTTGTGGAGTGCATGCTGGGAGTGTGTGGGAGTTGAGCGCGTTCATGAGAGTGATTGTGGAATTTTTGTTTGTATATTTTTTCTTTATTTATTTCCCCCCCTCGCCCAAAAGTCTTATCGTTTTCTTTATTAATTAGCTTGCGCGGTTTTCAGACGCCGGTATGGTGTCTGTTTCCGTGCAAGGAACGCCAACTCTGTCACTCCGTAATGGGTGCAAGTGTGTCCCAGAACCCGGAGTGACAGTGGAAGAGCTGCTCGTAGCTATAGGAGAGCAGGTTGGTTTTGAGAACATCATTTCGGCCTCACGCATGAACAAAGCTGTCGTCGTGTTTTTAAAATCAGACTCTCTGGTAAATCAGTTGACTGTGAGCGGAATGTGGGTAAAAGAAACATTTGTTTCAGCAACGAAAATCATAATCTCGAACGTCCCACCTTTTATATCCAATGAGACCATAACGAAAAAACTGCAGAGGTTTGGAAAGATTGCAAGCCCTGTCAGAATGATTCCCCTTAGATGTAAAAACAACGCGTTAAAACATGTTATTTCTTTTAGACGCCAAGTTTTAATGTTTTTGAGCTCACAGGATCGTAATTTAGAAGTCTCTTTCCGCATTAATCACGGGGGGAATTCGTACATGGTTTACGCCAGCACTGAGAGCCTGAAGTGTTTTTAATGTGGTGAGTTGGGCCATAAACGCTTCACTTGTCCACATAAAGATGACCAGCGCGCGTCCACGTCTCGTGGTGATGTAAATAATACTGCGATTACCGACCAACAAATGAGCGAAAGTGAAGAACAGAGCAATGAGGGGCAGGTTGAAGGAGCCACAGAGGAGGACAAGATGCAGGAGGTTAGTGAGATTAATGTCAATCCTGAGAGTGTGGAGCAACCTGGAGGCAGTTATGTTTCTGATAAATCTGGAAATGTAATAGACAATATTGATACGAGTGAGACCCAGAGTAGTGTTGAACATGCGTGTGAAGTTAATGAGGAGACACAGGCTGAAGGCTTTGAGGACAGTATGGCTGATGACATGGATAGTGTTCCCAGTGTACTGATGATGGAGATGATGATCAGTGGTCAGAGGGTTTAAGAGGAACTGATAAAGATCTGTATACTGTTGAACAAATGAATGCATTTCTTGATAAAACAAAAGGAAAAGCCGGTGTTGAAGTAACTAACTACTTCCCTGATATTGATAAGTTTATTGCTTCGGTTTTATGGGCTAGGAAGGCGAGCAACTACGAGGATCTTTCGCAACAGAAGCGGTTTTGTCTCAAGAAGCATATTACTGTTCTCAGACAAGGCAAAAGGACAGGGAAAGCGAGGGGGAAAACTAAATAATCTAAATGGCTTATACTTTTTCTTTCTGTTTTTGCCTCTTTCTTTTCCCTTTGCTCATGGAGTTATTGCGGGTGGGATCAATTAATGTAAATGGAATGAGGGATAGGAGAAAAAGAGGGTTATTATCAGAAATGATTCGATTGAAAGAACTGGGTGTAGTTTTTTTGCAAGAGACCCATAGTAGTCTAGACAATGAGATTGATTGGGGCTTGTGGTGGGAAGGGAATACAATTCTTAGTCACGGGACTAACTTAAGTGCTGGAGTAGCTGTGCTTTATCATCTTTTGATAAAGATTTTATCAAAAGATGAGGTAGTACCAGGGAGACTATTGACTGTAAGGGCTGAAATTATGAATTTCAATTTCCTGTTAGTAAACATCTATGCCCCTAAAATAGGAGCAGACAGAGTACAGCTTTTTACTAAACTCGAGCAGTTTTTAAAACTACAGCAGGATGGTGATCTTATTGTATTAGGGGGAGATTGGAACTGCACTCGAGACTTTGTACAAGATAGGAATGGGGAAGAACCTCATTCACAGTCAGCTATTTGTTTAGCTAATATAATAAAGAATCTAAAATACTCAGATGCATGGAGAGAACATAATTTATCAGTACGGCAGTATACATGGATGAAAGTTGGTAATGGCAGCGTTTCTGGAGCACGTTTAGACCGTTTTTATAAATCACAAAATATGAGAAATAAGATAGTTAAAACAGATATCATCCCTACAGCTCTTTCTGATCATAAACTTATCACAACTGAGTGCATTATGAGTGAAAGGAAGCATACTAGTTATTACTGGCATTTTAATGTTAAATTTTGGAAGATAAACATTTTTGCGATAATTTTAATTTGTTTTGGGAAAACTGGAAAAAATGAAAAAGAAGATATTATTCAGTGGTGGGAAGTTGGTAAAGCGCACATTAGAGGGTTTTGTCAGCAGTATGCATCTCACACCTCTTTAATTAAAAAAAAAACCCATTAGCATTGTTGGAAAAAGAACTGTGGACTGAAAGGAAAAATCAGCTGAGCTCCTTTTTAAATGAAAAAGTTAAAGGAGCTCTCGTAAGAAGTCGTTTCTTAACAATAAGAGACATGGATGGACCTTCTTATTTCTTTAATCTGGAGCGAAAAGCAGGACAAGAAAAATTGATGTATGTTTTAAAGGACAATAATGGACATAACACTTCAGACCCAGTAGTGATGCGTAAACTCGCTGTGGATTTTTATTCCAAATGATATGCTGCTGACGAATCAGATGAACTGTGTAGGAATCAACTGCTACAAGATCTTCCTGTTTTAACATTGGAACACAAGCAATTCTCAGAGACTGAACTCACTTTTAAAGAGGTTTCTGCTGCTGTAATGGGACTTTCCTCTGGACGTACGCCACGATTGGATGGTTTACCTGCCCAATTTTATAAGGTTTTTTGGAATGTTATTGGATATGATTATTTTGAGGTAGTCCAAAAATGCATCAATGAAGGAATTCTTCCTTTGAGTTGTCAGAGGGCAGTTTTAACGCTACTTCCAAAAAAAAGGTGACCTAACTCTCTTAAAGAACTGGAGACCTGTATTGGAACTGGAGACCTGTACCAATTCTAGGCTCTGATTACATTTTTTTTCTCCAAATGTCTGGCCAGTAGGGTAAATAATGTATTGTATATGATTATACATAAAGATCAGTCTTATTGTGTAAAAAATAGATCTATAATAGATAACTTACATCTGGTACGTGATATTTTTGATCTTGCTTCTCACAATAATACTGATTTGGGTTTTCTGTCATTGGACAAGGAAAAGGCCTTTGACAGAGTTGATCACACTTTTCTTTTTGATACCTTAAAAGCTTTTGGTTTTGGGGACAATTTTATTTCCAAAATAAGACTGCTGTATGCTGGAGCACAATGTATGATTAAAATAGCTGGTGGCCTCAGTGTTCCTGTAAAAGTCAACAGAGGCATTAGGCAAGGTTGTCCTTTAACAGGTCAACTTTACAGTATAGTCATTGAGCCTTTACTTTGTAAATTAAGAGAACAGCTAACAGGGTTACAAGTCAATACACTGGAGTTTAAGAGTCTCATTTAGCTCTCTACCTATGCAGATGATGTCACAGTTTTAATTCAAACTCATAGCGATGTTCAATGTATAAAAACGGCTTTGGAATGTTATGGAAAAGCATCATCAGCCAAAGTTAATTGGCAAAAAAGTGATGCTGTGTGGTGTGGTCAAGACTCTAGTGGTCCATCACTTCCAGGTGGTTTGCTGTGGGGGAAAGCAGGGTTTAAATTTTTAGGGGTTTATTTAGGGACAGATGAATATAGGAAAAAAATTTGGGAGGGCCTCGAGGAGAAAGTGTTTCCTCGGTTGTCTCACTGGAAATGGTTGCTGCCCCAGCTGTCCTACAGGGGGAGAATCCTGGTCTGTAATAACCTGGTTGCATCATCTCTGTGGCACAAAATGATGATTATAGAGCCTCCAGAAGAGTTGGTAAGAAGAATTCAACAGCGCCAGGTGGATTTATTCTGGTCAGGACAGCACTGGTTGAAGGCACCAGTGCTCTATCTGCCACTACAGGAAGGAGGACGGGGCTGGTCGACATTCGAGCCAGAGTCAGAGCTTTTAGACTCCAGGCGGCTCTGAGACTGCTATATGGGGAGGATAGGCTGGGCTGGAATAGCCTGCACCCTCCTGAAGAGAGCGGGCAACATGGGATTAGACCGCCACTTATTTCTTATGGACATTGAAAAAATAGACCTGAGTGGATTGACATCTTTTTATAGATCAATGTTAAAAACATGGGCATTTTTCAGTTTCTCCCGGGAGCCAAATGGTGTGAAGGGACTATGGCTGAGAGAAGAACCACTGTTTTTTAACCCTGCACTGGATTTGGATGTTTTTAAAACAGTATCCCTCAGAAAGGCGTTGTGGACTGCAAATTTTTACCAAAATTGGACATTTTGTTTCAGAGGAAGGATGGATTTCTGCTCAGAACCTGGCTTCAAAAATGGGCTTGAGGTTAGTTTGGGTGGCAGTGAGACTGTTGACTGTATGAGTTTTTACCAAATTATAGAGACTCTTTAGAGACACCTGTCGGGGGAGGAGACTTCTGTCTTTCCAGAGTTGACTTTCTCACCTGATATCAGAACATGGCAAGAAATGGAGAATGGTTTGCTTTCCTTTAAGACACCTCAACTTGGACTTTTTAGCAACGTTGGAAAGAAAACTATGTATGAACTGTGTGTAAAGGTGACGTATCTTCTGCAGCTGCAGAGTGTGAGAGAGACTAAATGGCAAGAGATCTTTGGGCCAAGCGCTTCCCCTAAAGGCTGCTGGAGGACCGTGTACTAACCCCCCATTGAGAAAAGAACTGGGGACCAGCAATGGAGGATTGTGCATGGTATAATAGCCACAAACAGACACAGAGCACACCTTGACCCACAGGTTGGGGAGGGTTGTACTCTTTGCGGAGTACAAGAATCAGTTTTCCATTTATTTTTTAATTGTGTGAGATTGCAACATTTATTTGTTAAAATGGAAGAGTGGTGTCAAACCCTGGGGGAAGCTTTTGCACCTGAAAGGTTTATGTTAAAAAGGTTATTTTACACCTGAAAGGTTTATTTATGGGCCTAAGTATAGCAGAAGTAAAAGGGAGAGTCATGTTTACTAAATTATTTATTTGGGCAAGCGAAGATGGCTATATGGTTGACAAGAAAAAGTAAATCGAGTGATAAGGGATCAACTGATGTTATTTCAGTATTAAAGGGATTCATAAAATCCCGTATCAACATAGAGTATAGTTATTATAAGTTGATAAATGATCTGGAGATGTTCAAATATAGATGGGAAGTTAGTCAGTGTATTTGTAAAGTTGACTGATGAATGTTTACAAATTTATATTTGAGTAATCTTTTCTTCTAAAACAATACTCATAATTGTGTGATGTTTCACTTAATCATTTCTTTTTCTTTTTTCTTTTATTTTATAATGTTCATCTAATTTTATAATTTTTATATTAAAGAGACCCTTAAAAGTAAAAAAAGTCTCTTGCTGCGTTCCAAACCGCATACTTCCCTACTATATAGTATGGGAAAAAGAGTAAGCGAGCGAAAAAGTATGTATGAATCCAAAAGAGTAGGCGAGAATTACCTGGGTGACGTACGAATTATCGCGAGATTCGGACTTAAGTGCGTTCGAATATGCCTACTCTCCTACTATATAGTAGGCAAAAACAGTACGTGAAGGAAGCAGTACGTTCGAAACATCAGTATTCATAAAAGAGTAGGCGAGAAGTTCCCGGATGCCTTACTGCTTCAGCCCAGATTTTTGAGTGCTCAACCGATGGATACTGTGGATACTCTTCTATCCCAAGAGGCCACGCGAGAGCATACGTCATTATCAAACATCACGGAGATCAGCGACGCGGGGGTTTTCAAATGTGAGTAAACACGGTTCCTTATGTGTTAAACTACTATAGAGTAAACGTTTTAACTGTTGAAGGTGTAAAGTAGTTAGAAAGTATAGTTGTGATTTTGCTGTAAAAACATGTTTTGTATAGCTAGCTAACAGGGGAGCTCTAAGCACACGTAACGTCTCTAAAGTGGATTTACATAACCATATACATCTTAAACACGCTTATTTAAAATGTCAATTTACATCTGAAAGGAAAATATTGTAAGTATTGACATATTGCAGATGAGCACATCACAACATGAAAAAGACATCTGAGTGATGTATGTGTGTGGCATTATTATAGGATAACGTTAATTCACTGTTGTCAACACTGTTGACATTAGACAAATGTGCTGTAAATAAACAAATCTATAAAGTAACTAAACATGTTTTTATTCAGACTGGTGTGAGCACTGAGGATGAGGAGCCCAGAGCTGGATCCTGGAAACGGTGCCATGGATGAGACGCTCCATCTCTCCACCGGCGCTTATCGCCTCAGACGGTGAAGCGCAGCAACAAGCTCCGGCACGAAGGCACGGTCACCTCTGGTGAATTCATCAGAATAAAGCCGCAAAATGGGAACCGCTGTGTTGAGATGGCAGTAGATGTGGGGTTCAGCGCCTGTAAATACATGCTTGTAGTTTGAATAAAGATTTGTTTCATGTGTTGTTGAATTGTATATGCATTTGTTTATTGTGTGATGGTTACTTTTATTTGTTCTTTTACTCATTTATTCATGTTTCTTATTGTTGTCAGTAGCCTATATAAAATATAATTATTTAGGCTAATGTATGCATTAATTCATTGCTTGACTGACAATTGAGATGTTCACGTGTATTCATGCATAACTCATATGACAAAACAAATTACATTTAGCTTGTTTTATTTTATTTTATTTATATGTTTAGTAGCCTATATAAAAAAGAAATATAAATATAGCTGCGAGCAGCGATTACGGGCCCAAGCCGGTGGCACCGCAACCCCGGTGCCTTTAGTTACCTAAAGGCACCGGAGTGGCGGTGCCACCGGCTTTGGCCCTTCATCGCTGCTCGCAGCTATATTTATATATATATATATATATATATATATATATATAAACAAGCCGGTGGCACCGCCACCCTGGTGCCTTTAGGGTTACTGTGCATGACGGGCAATAACTTAACCCCGCTTTGACTGTTGAGAAGATGTGTACTGTAGAGCTTGCATTGGTGTGGGCTCTGCAAAAGTGTGCATTGAGGGCACATATCATATGCGTGAGCAACCTTCTGAAACCTAAAATGAAAAATGAGACACCCTACGGTCTCATGGACTTAATGGACACATGAAATAAGTACACAAGATTGAAAGTTAAATCAAGTGTGCCAAGACAGAATATTACTTGCCTGATCTGATTAGAAAAAAGTTTGTGTGTGTGTGTGTGTGTGTGTGAAACGTGATTGAACAATGTAGATATAAAAACATACTCCGTCCTTTTGTTCATACAGGACATTATTAAAACTGCAAAGTGTTTACTTATATTTGTGTACAATCGCAATAAAACACAACATTGTGCTTTTGTCAAACTGTAAACTACAACTGTCACCCAACCAAAATCTCTTTTTTATTTTATACAGAAATAAATAGTCTATCATTCAGATGAGAATAAAGTTAGTTCAAATTTTAAGGAAAACTCTGAAATATAGCACATTCATTTAAAATTCATTCAGGTTCAATTACCAAACATACAAATCTTAATGTAATTTAAAGCAAACGATACATTTAAAATATATGGGTTGTATGCCTATTTTTTTTATATAAAAAGATATATATCCAAAAAGACAAGGCCTAAACTTTAACAAGGGTTAAACAATCACTGTAGCAGACACAATCATACACACACACACACACACACACACACACACACACACACACAGACACACACACACACAAGTCAAATCACTTACATTTTAGATGCAATATTGACTTTTTTCTGTTTCAGCAGTGAAACTAGTTAAACAAAGATCACAGCAGAACCATCGAGCATCTCACAGCAACGTGTTTTCTCATTACTGAATGATTCAGCATTTTGAACGAATCGGTTGACTCAAAGATTCAATGACCAATCCATAATCTGTCTCATTCATGAATGACTCAGCCGTTCGAAACGAATCGTTCGAACAAATGAATCAATGACTCGCTCATTAAGACGGTCGCCTGGCGACACCTAATGACGGTTTAGTGATATGTTAAAAAGTATCATTCTTTCAAACGATTGTTAATTAACTCATATTTGAAACATAAGCTATATATATATATATATATATATATATATATACACACATATATATACACACATATATATACACAAAATTAAATAAAAACACATTTGAAGCGTGTTTGCTTACTAAATTGTGAGCAGAACGAAAGTTGCAGCAAATATCAGCAACAGGAGTCAAATTTCATTAATCACGAGAGTGAAGAGCTGACTGGAAAAATTATGACGGAATATTTTGTGTAAAAGCACCTATTTAAGTGAATCTGTCATTTACTCTTTTGTTGTTGTGTTTTCCCTGAAAACCGGAAGCAATCGGTCCCCGATATGGCGCTAATTTTAAAGTGACACTAAAAAGTATGCGGCTGCACTGGCATTCATAACGGTGCGCGTCCATGGCGACGAGCGAGCAAAACAGAGCGAACGTTTTTTTCATTTCTACTTCCATAGAAATTCATTCGAGCGCACTGTGAGCGCCACCACTATAAATGTCCATGCGGACGTCCTTACTTTACTTTCACTTTTAACTTAGCGATTTAAAAGCCCCCGGTGTTACACGTCAAATAACCGGTGAGAAAATATTCTCGGAGTCACATAGGCTACCTAATATATTTAAATACAACAGGCCTACCTGATTTTGAACACAAGAGGGCAGTATAGCCCTATGTATTATTTGATATATTTATTTTTTTAACTGAATAGTGCATTCTGGCTGTTTTTAAACTTGTACATTATTCTTAAATTGAAAACAAGAATAAAATGGGTTTAGTTGTGATATTTGTATAATTTTATCTAGAAATAAATGGTGTATAATTAAATTTTTAGAAGATATGAGGCTTTTAGTGTTTATTTTTTTTACATGACTTCAATCCCTCGCCATAGCAAAACAATTAGAGATATTCAATAGATATTCACAATTATGCTTCTTTAATGTATTTTCATCATGTTGAAAACATTTGGTGGGAACAAAATAAACCACTTAAGAGGAGTGGGTAAAAATGTAGAGGCTGGTTTTGCAAAACATTCACATTCAGACCAAAATAGCCCACTTCCTTTTGGGCTAGCTTAAAGTTGTTTGGCCCGATGAGATCTATATACCGAGTTTCATAATATTACATGCAAGTGTGTTTGATTTATGGACCAAATTTTCAGACCAAGTTTATGGACCAAGTTAATTTAATTAATAAACTAATTATATAAAACTATTTTCAATGCACTACAATTAATTTGGTTATATGCCTTTACTTATTAATAAAACCTATTTAAAAAATACAAGGCATAAGCCATTTATTTTCCTTTTTAATGCAGGCAAAACCACACAGCAGTGAAATGGTTAATCTAGCCCCCCTCCCCCTCCCCACACTCACAGACACAAACACACACACACACACACACACACACACAGAGACGTAGGCTCAGAGAGAGACACATAAAATGACAATTTTCAAACCAAAATATCTAACTTCCTGTTGGTCGTAGCTAATTACGGTAAATTAGAAAGTTGTCCGGCTCGAAGAGTACAATATACATATCGAGTTTTGTTACTGTAGATAAAACTAACCCCCCCACTTTTGTCAAAAGCATTTAGAAAGTGACACACTTCCTGCTGCCAGTTGGTGGCGCTATAACTTTGACTCACAATAGTTACATCCATCTGAATGGCCTCTTACCACGAACACACTGCTGAAGTTTCATCAAGATCAGTTAATGTATGCAGAAGTTATAACACTTCGTGTTTCTCTTTTCTCGCCATAAATTAGTTTCCTCGCCACGGCCAAAGCGTTCGAGATATCAAAAATCCGTCCGCAATTTAGCATCTTCAAAGTGTTGACCTCAAGCTGACCGAGTTTGGCGGTAAACGGATGCAATCTCTAGGAGAAGTACTTCAAATTCCTGAGCAAGCGTTCTCCAAACAACCCATAATAGCCGACTTCCTGTTGGGCTGGCGTAAAACTTGACCGAGGGTAAGTTGTTCGGCCCGATGAGATCTAAATGTGTATTGAGTTTCAGATTAATTCATGCAAGCGTGTTTGATCTATGGACCAAGTTTTGGGGACCCCGTTCAAGGGGGCGTTGTTGAGCCCCCCTGCCACGCCCGGGTACCAGCTTCAGCCCGGGCCTGATGGCTGTGGGCGCTGACCTGTGTGCAAAGTTTCAAGAGTTTTCAAGCACGTTAAGGGCCCCAAAAGCCCCTGAAACCTTGAACACCATTAAAATAATAGTCAAATTCCCCAACCCCCCCACACACAGAGACAGGGGGAGAAAATTCTCCTGAAAATCATATTCAAACCAAAATATCTGACTTTGTGTTGTTCGGAGCTAATGACTGTCAATTAGAAAGTTGTCCGGCTCGAGGAGACGAATATCCATACCGATTTTTGTTACTGTAGGTAAAACTAATACCCCATTTTTGACTAAAGGTGGCGCTACTGAGCCCCTCACCACGCCCGTTTCTGAAACTTTGCACATGTCTACTAGCTAATAAATGAGATGTGTCTGTCGAGTTTCCTGCAATTTCAAGCATGCTAAGAGTCTCAAAAGCATCAAAAAACAATATTAAAGTTTGATGCGTTGCCATGGCAACATTATCTTAGATATTAAACAATCCTTTCACAGGTCTACATCTGGCGTGTTTTTACATTATACAGATGAAGTTTGAAGCAAATCGGGTTAAAATAAGAGGGTGATTTCAAAGCATTTTGAAAGTGACACACTTCCTGCTGCCAGTTGGTGGCGCTATAACTTTGACTCACAATAGTCACATCCATGTGATCGGCCTCTTACAGCGAACACACTGCTGAAGTTTCATCGAGATCAGTTAATGTATGAAGAAGTTATAACACACTTCCTGTTTCTTGTTTCTCGCCATAAATTCGTTTCCTCGCCACGGCCAAACCGTTCGAGATATCAAAAATCCCCTGGCAATTTTTCATCCTCAGTGTCTTGACTTCATGCTGACCGAGTTTCGTGCCGTGTGTTTGAATTCTCTAGGAGGAGTATTTCGAATTCCTGAGCATGGGTTTTCCAAACAACCCTAAATAGCCGACATCCTGTCGGGCTGGGGTAAAAAATCAGAGCATGAAGTATATATGAACCGATGAGATCTATAAGTGTACCGAGTTTCATATTATTCCATGCAAGCGTGTTTGATTTATGGACCAAGTTTTCGGACCGCGTTCCAGGGGGCGCTGTCGAGCCCCCCTGCCACGCCCGGGTACCAGCTTCAGCCCGGCCCTGATGGCCGCGGGTTCTGACCCGCGTGCAAAGTTTCAAGAGTTTTCGGGCACGTTAAGGGCCCCAAAAGTGCCCGAATAGTCGTAAGAAAAAAAAAAAAAAAAAAAAAAAAAAATAATCCTAAGGAAAACAATAGGGCTCTTCGCCCTTTGGGCTTGGGCCCTAATTAAGTATTGGTCAGCGTTTAATATTATTTTGTTTAAGTTTTGGGTTGGGCTAACAATGCAATTTATTCTGAGGTAATATTAATTTTTAAGGAGCGATACTTACATTTTTCGAGTATAAAGTCAACAGTTTTCTCCACAGGAGAGATCTTCGAGTAGCGGCCCGTCTCCTTGTGCAGACATTACAAACGCAGAGGAAAACTGTTCTAGGTTGTGCTGTCGAGTTACTGATGTTATGAAGTGTTAGTGCACCTGTCGCTCATATCTTTAAACTTATTACATAAAGATCATGGAAAGATACCATAGTTTTATCTACCAATGAACAATCATAATGACAAAACAGAAAACATAAAGATCATTGGTTTGTGTACATCATAATATGATATTTATACACAGGAAAAAAGAACAATAACAAGGCTAAATATCTTTAAATAGTTCTTCATAATACATTAAAAATTGTTTTGTTGTTATAAGTCTGAGGGATGAAACGAGAGGTAAATTCATCAAGAAAAGAGGAAAACTTAAGGGAGAAACTTTTTGGGTATAAAAGAAATTAACATATTCAAGAGATGACGATTTTGGGGTTTCTTAAAAAAAATATATCGTTATAAGGATACAACTGTGGGTCACATTAGTAGGGTTTAAAATATAACAACTTAAATCAACCCTAAATGTATTCACAAAATAAATTGGCAGCTGTTTCTTCAACAATACCACAAAATGAGAAAGTTTCATCAATATCAAGATATTTACAGATAGATGAATTAACGTGTCGTTTATCTTTTAAGTTGTTGCGCTTGTGATAACGCGTCGTAGGTCACATGATAACGTCAACATGGCAGATGTCCGGATCGCATTCATACTCAGCGAGATTTGGCTAGAAAGTACCTACTCTTTTAGCGCTCGTTAAGTAAGTACTCATTGAAATTAAGTACCTACTCATTGAGTATGCGGTTTGGAACGCAGCCTCTCTCTCTCTGGCTCTCTCTCTCTCTCTCTCTCTCTCTCTCTCTCTCTCTCTCTCTCTCTCTCTCTCTCTCCTTGCTCTCTGGCTCTCTCTCTCTCTCTCTCTCCCTCTCCCTTGCGCTCTCTCTCTCTCCCTCTCTCTCCCTCTCTCTCTCTCTCTCTCTCTCTCTCTCTCTTTCTCTCTCTCTCTCCCTCTCCCTCTCTCTCTCCCCCTCTCTCTCTCTCCCTCTCCATTGCTCCCTCTCTCTCTCTCTCTCTCTCTCTCTCTCTCCCTCTCCCTTGCTCTCTCTCTCTCTCTCTCCCTCTCCATTGCTCTCTCTCTCTCTCTCTCTCTCTCTCTCTCTCTCTCTCTCTCTCTCTCTCTCTCTCTCTCTCTCTCTCTCTCTCTCTCTCTCTCTCTCTCCCTTGCGCTCTCTGCCTGAAGCTCAACTAATGAAATGCTTGTAGGTGATTCCTCACTGGTGTGTGTGTTGGACACTGTTGCAGAGGTCTGATGATTAACTCATACACACGTTTCTAAAGTTAACATGTGGCACACAGTTAATTATGAGTTTACAGGCCAGTTGTAGTTGAAGGGCATTGGCTAGAGCAGGGCTACTTAACATGCTTTTATTTTGTAGCAAATGTCATGTTAAATACGAGTATATTTTTTAAAATAATTTGAGACCAAATGTAGTGTGAATATTATGCTGTGTGTTTTTAATTTAGCTTCATTTAAATGTCAAGTCAAGTCAAGTCTCCTTCATTTATACAGCGCTTTTAACAATGTAGATTGTTCCAAAGCAGTTTTACAGTGATAACAGGAGATTACAGTAACAGAGATTGTTTCAGCTTTACAGCAGCTCTAGAATAAAGTTATTGTCCAGATAAAGTTAGTTTTAATTGATTCACTTCTGTCGCAACGATCATTAGTTATTAACTTAGGGGCCGCTAACACGACACCGCTCTAACAGAAGACTCTTAAGTTCTCTCTACGCAAACTTTAGAAACGCGAGCCTGTGAGAACGCTGATGGCGCACACATGCGTATTAAGAGCTCATTCTATAGGGATGCGTGTTTGAATATATGTGCACAGGCATGTAGTCCTTCCCTAATAAACCAACCCTCAACAAACTTGTCTGGCCTTAAAATTTATAATACAGAATTTTATGGCTTCGGCGTAGCCACTCGAACCGGAATTATCCCGACAACGCTTTATCTGTACAGAGGAGAAGGAGGCCTTCACAGGGAGAGACTAGTGACACTTCAGCACTGCGGTGTCATCGCGTCCAGACGCAGGTCCTTCATCAGATCTGGAGTGTGTGTGTGTGTGTGTGTGAGAGAGAGTGTGTGTGTGTGAGAGAGAGAGTGAGTGAGTGAGTGTGTCCAAGACTCCAGACGCAGGTCCTTCGTCAGATCTGGATCCGGCGGACTGCGGTAAACCTCGGGATAAACAAAGACACTAATATTAGCGTAGATGCCATTCTTCTTATGATGTAACGAGTACATCTGGATTTAAGGGAAGTGTTCCCAGTTCCGGCTGACCTAATCTATGCTGCCTAACATTGAATTATAGAAGTCTATAATGTATTATGTGTATGCTAGGTCAAAGAGATGTGTTTTTAGTCTAGCTTTGAACTGACAGAGTGTGTCTGCTTCCCGGACAATGGTAGGAAGACTGTTCCAGAGTTTTGGTGCTAAATAGGAAAAGGATCTCCCGCCTGCAGTCGATTTAGATATTCTAGGTATTATCAACTGGCCGGAGTTTTGAGATCGCAATAGACGCGAAGGACTATAATGTGTTAAGAGCTCGCTCAAGTACTGGGAGCTAAACCATTTAGTGCTTTGTAAGTAATCAGCAATATTTCAAAATTTACACGATGTTTAATAGGGAGCCAATGCAGTGTTGACAGAACCGGGCTAATATGGTCATACTTCCTGGTTCTGGTAAGAACTCGAGCGGCTGTGTTTTGGACCAGCTGTAGTTTGTTTATTAAGCGTGCAGGGCAACCACCCAGTAGAGCTGTAGCCACATTGAGATGTGCCTTAATTAGCTCAAATTATGCATAGGGAATTTTAATAATTAATCATGAATATGATTAATATATTGCATATTACAGTTAAATTATCGAAATTGAAAATAGATCGATTGTATATATGAATGGTAAATCATAACGAATTATAATTCCTCATTCATATATCAATGGTCTCATTACAGATCGATTATATGAGACAACTTCAAGGGAATCAATTTAGTTTATCAAACAATCGGTTTGTCCAGCAAACAGCCGTAAGGTTAACTAACCAACTTCTCAACAAGGTTGTCCCTTTTTATAAACTCCAAGAAATCTCAATGTTCCGGCCGTGAACATTAATTTTCAGGTGTTTATAAAATTTACGTTACTGATATAGTAACAACTTGTAAAGCTTTTGTAGCTATAGGACCGCATTTCATTGACTTGTAAAGTATGAGCATTCAAAAACAATCAAGAATATAATGGTTTTAATAAAATGAAACTACGGATACAGAATTCTACATTTAAACACGGGATACATGTATGTACAGTAAACAGTAAAACTAATGAGACAGACGAACAACAACAGGAGTGAGAGAGAGAGATTGCGAGAGCGCAAGATTGGGAGTGAGAGAGAGAGAGAGAGAGAGAGAGAGAGAGAGAGAGAGAGAGAGAGAGAGAGAGTGAGAAGATGAGAGATCTTCTGGTTTGGCAAAATTCATCACAGACACAGAACCTTTTGAATTAGAACAAGACTCAACAGATCTTAAACCTTGAAAGAATGGTAAACGGTTACTTGCACAGGTAAAGCTCTTTGTGGTTGATGTGAAGCAGGGTGCGTGTCTCTGTCCTCGCGTCATGCGTTCACGTGGTCTTTCAGAGCGGGCAAAGCGCGTTAGTTTGAATGAAGGCTTAAAGGTCTTTGGTTCTCCTGGTGTTGCTGAGGAAAACTGTGTCTTGCGTGTGTGTGTATCTCTGTCATGTGGCTGCCGAGCGTTTGGGTTCGTCCAGCGAGCGCGGCGTGTTTGAATGTCCTTGTAGGTGAAGCTTGCCAGTCTGGCTGTGTTCATTTTCTTCGCGAGAAGACATGAACAGAGGAGCCTTCGAAAAAGATAAAATAAACTTGAAGAAAACAAAAAGAGAAACGATGGATCATCACACTAAGGCGATGTCCAGACGCACGAGGGGTCACATGATGAAGCCACGAAGAGCAGGAAGAGCCAGGGAGTTTAGGCAGAGAGTTTTCAGGAAACTTTCCGAAGGGTTTCAGCAGACAGTCAAGGGAAGCTCGGCGCGTCTCTTTAAGGACACTTAGGTTCACGCCCCTTCTGGCATGAAGGCACCAATCAGCTGGGAGAAAAGTGCCCGCGGAAGATTCCTCTTTGTCTTGTCAGGATCATTTATGATGGTATAACATTTTGTCATTCCTACCCAGAAAGATTGTACAAACCGGACAATAGATTTTACAGTAATATCCTATGTATGACTGGTTCAGTCAAGACAAGGCGGTCAAACAGCTACCAGACATGGCAGGTAAAAGTAGAAGAACATAGAGTTACATTCATATGCAGAATTACAAGCATTTTAAAGTTGGTTAACACGCTATAAAATTGTCAGTACTTCCTGTATGGCATGTGACGACATCTAAGCACAAAATGAATACATTTAAAACATTTAGAGGTACTTTTCTCTGAAAAGTTCCATGGCTGGTGTTTGTGTGTTAATGTGTTGGAACATTCTTTTGATGAACTCTTAGACTTCAGAGCTATACACTAGCAAACCACACTTCTATTATAAAGCAAAGCTAATAAGATATGCATGCTAACAGGAAGGTTGGATACAATTTCTGTGTTATATACATTTATATACACATTATAGGACATTTGTGTGTGTGTGCATTAATGTGTGATTGTCCTTAAGCGTTCAGGCAGCTTTGTGGACTCTTTCTGTGGGGGGGGGGGGATGCGTGTCTCGTGAGACGGCGAGGTACGAATGGTTGACCATTTGTTGAAGACAACGCTGGCTTGTTCCAAATGTGTCATGTGCTAGCCATAGTGGCACCAATCTGGTCAACATGCCCGAAGGGGGTCGTATACAGAATGCCCCCTTTGTTTAGAATGCCCCACGAAGAACTGACCTTTGTTTGCAAATCGGGATTCGCTAATTTAGATACATCTCTCCGGATACCCTGTCAGAGTCACTACAGAGCATTACAGTAATCTAGCCTTGATGTCATGAACGGATGAACTAACTGTTCCGCATTTGTCAATGAGAGCATATGGCGCAATTTAGATATATTTTTAAGATGGAAAAATGCGGTTCAAATGAAAGGTTAGGGTTAGGGTTAGGGTTACAAACACACACACACACACACACACAGGTTCCTAACCGACGACGAAGACTTGACAGAGCAGCAATCAAGTGTTAGACAGTATTCTAGCTTATTACGTAAATAACTAGGTACTAGGTAAATGCAGTTGTCACTCCTGATACTTCAGTGAGTTATAATCAAAGCTGACCTAACTGCACAACCAATCCCTTATTTCACAACCAATCTCTTATTTCACAACCAATCTCTTATAGGGTTCTGACTAACTTAAACACTTCTGATTGGCCACTGCGCTCATGAGCTCAACAGACGTCTCTGTGATTGGCTACAAAGCTCAACCCTGCAAAAACACGTTTTGAACGAAACCTCTGACGATCCTTGCAGTGCAAACACAAACACGCACGGAACCCTGTAGCGTTTTATACCGGAATCAACATCACATTTTTACAATTTCAGTATCAACTTGGTACCCAAATATCGCTACTATTGACAACACAATTCAAACAACAAACAAATTCCTTGTTTACCAATAAAAACTTATGAAATGCAACATGCAATGCAACACTGACAAACATTCCAAACTTTTTTCAAAGTATTTTAAAGCTTTAAACAGTAATATTTTTGCATAAATAATAATAATAATAATAACTAACCCTTTGTAAAGTGAACCTGACTATAAAAGGCCCTATATAAACATATATCCTGTAGGACTGTTCCTTCATCAGTGTGTCCCTGCCTGAGACCCGAGACACTGGGAAAGGCTAATCCTCACGGATCTCTGATTCATATGCATGCTTCATTGTGCAATATGAACCTACAATCAAATACGTGACAATTGAGATATTGATGATTATGGACATTTTCTGAACCTTTCCACAGTTTCAGCGGGTGCAATATGAAGACCGAACGACTCTTTTCCAACCTTATCCGCTCTCATCCCTCCGTGTTCCCTGGAGACTGGAGTGAGACCGAAACACCTGCTAACACCAGCGCTGACATTTCAAGTGCTGTGCTGTAAATGTCGGCGGTGTTGATTTACAGCGGCGAGCGCATGCTGGACGGAGAACACATTACATTTCATCCAGAGATCATTTAAGAGCCCTATCCAAACATTTGAAATACAGAAATACAAAACAACACATCATTAACATTTGAAAACATTCAGCCAAAACAAACTATACCTTAAGGTCATTTCCGAAGTCAAATATAATCAGCAGGAAATAAATGCAGAGCAGGACTAGATTTTATCCCACTGGGGTTCGATTGGATCATCAATAGTCAGGTTATGACATTACTGGTTTTTATTATTTTACTTTGTATTAATATTTTTTTAAATTATTAAGAACATTAATAGATAATATTTTAATAATATGTACAAACCCTTTTCCAACACATTTCTGCTGCTGTGATTGGCTGTTCTGTGCTGAGTGGACTATGACATCATCAACGATCTAGGACCCTCAGGAGCAGCAGAAGACACATAAAAACACAGAGAGATAAATAAAGAACAGCTAACAGACTGAGCCTCGGGCCGTTTCTTCAGTGGTGACAGTGAAAGGGATTGTTAAGTCGAGCTCCCATAGGAGATGAGCGTCAATCTGTGGGTTTCGGATCTGAGAGCCTAGATCCCCTAACCCATTCCAGATGAATCTCAGCTGCAGAAATCATCAGGCAGTTCCTAACGCTTGCTGGACAAGGGCGTTCGCGGCCCTCGGTCAATCGCTCTCGCTGATACTCTTCTGTGCCTCATTATGCCGAGATCGTCTGCAGGGAAGTGGAGGAGAGGAAGGACAGAGGCGTTGCAGGCTCTTTTCCTGGAGCTGTGGACGGCTGTGTAGTGACGAGCGATTGAGAGAAAGAGTGCGCACTTACTGACTCACTTATGAAGGAGAGATGGAGGGACACAAAGGAAGAAAAAGAGAGGGATTCGTTTTTGAAAAAGCACAAGCGAAGAAAAACTGAAGGTGAAGGAGCGAAAGAATACGTTGGTAAATTTAAGAAAAAACTTACAAAGAAAGTTTTACAAAGAAAGAGACAAAAGAAGCAAAACAACTTAAACGTCAGACTCAGACTCTACTCGTAAATGATGCTAGAACGCACTAAAGCATCACAAAGAACACTTGTTTTGCCTGTCGTTTCTCACAGCTGCGAACACTTAAACCAACATTAAATCGGAGCAGTTGAAAAGCACAAAACGCTGTTTCACTTCCTGTGTGCGCCTCATTTCCTGTCTCGCCAATCATCTGCTTCACTTCCTGTGTGCGCCTCATTTCCTGTCTCGCTAATCATCTGTTTCACTTCATGTGTGCGCCTCATTTCCTGTCTCGCTAATCATCTGTTTCACTTCCTGTGTGCGCCTCATTTCCTGTCTCGCTAATGATCTGTTTCACTTCCTGTGTGCGCCTCATTTCCTGTCTCGCTAATGATCTGTTTCACTTCCTGTGTGCGCCTCATTTCCTGTCTCGCTAATCATCTGTTTCACTTCCTGTGTGCGCCTCATTTCCTGTCTCGCTAATCATCTGTTTCACTTCCTGTGTGCGCCTCATTTCCTGTCTCGCTAATCATCTGTTTCACTTCCTGTGTGCGCCTCATTTCCTGTCTCGCTAATCATCTGTTTCACTTCCTGTGTGCGCCTCATTTCCTGTCTCGCTAATCATCTGTTTTACTTCCTGTGTGCGCCTCATTTCCTGTCTCGCTAATCATCTGTTTCACTTCCTGTGTGCGCCTCATTTCCCGTCTCGCTAATCATCTGTTTCACTTCCTGTGTGCGCCTCATTTCCTGTCTCGCTAATCATCTGTTTTACTTCCTGTGTGCGCCTCATTTCCTGTCTCGCTAATCATCTGTTTCACTCATAGACAGTATAAGAAATGGACAGAGCCATCTCATTGGAACTCAGTTGAGACAGTTGAAGCCCATTTTTAGCGATTTTTGAGCACTTCCGTTCCTGACGCGCAGACTCAGACCGACTCAAACTAAGCTTGATGACGTGAGCAACCTGTCTGACAGACGTGAATCTTCTAGTAGCTGTGCGTGAAAATTGCCAACGTTAATCTTGCAGAGACGGGGAACTTGAGCAAAGAGTTCTCTGGTGTGAGTGAGCAGGAGTAAGTATTCCGTTGCTTTTATGGACTCATTATCTATGGGCTTCTCCCTTGACGGGACGTCCCCCCGATCGCCTGCGAGCTTCTCCTCCTGTCTGAACGGTCATTTCTGTACAGCGCGACAGAGAGTCGAGTGGTTATGATGCAATCGTTAGCCTATTTTTACAAAATCTGTTTCTACGGGGCCATAATGTAACATAGAAGGTAATGGAGCCCTTTATACATTGTCGTGTTTCTTTAGAAATAAATAATGGACAAATGGAGTCTTTAAACGCCTCAGATGTAAAGTTATTCGCTGTCAAAGTGACGCCAAAATGAACGGTAGTCAATGGAAATGCTAACGCAAGTGAAGTTCTGCTACAAGATGGCGGCACCCGGCCGGCTTCAACTTCCGGTCGATGGATTACCCCCTTGGTTTCACTTCCTGTGTACGCCTCATTTCCTGTCTCGCTAATCATCTGTTTCACTTCCTGTGTGCGCCTCATTTCCTGTCTTGCTAATCATCTGTTTTACTTCCTGTGTGCGCCTCATTTCCTGTCTCGCTAATGATCTGTTTCACTTCCTGTGTGCGCCTCATTTCCTGTCTCGCTAATGATCTGTTTTTCACTTCCTGTGTGTGCCTCATTTCCTGTCTCGCTAATGATCTGTTTTTCACTTCCTGTGTGCGCCTCATTTCCTGTCTCGCTAATGATCTGTGGTCTTTGACGAAGCACAGGCACAATAGTGTGTGTGTGTCAAGGTCATAACCATGTCTTGAACATTGGGGGGACCAACTTTTTACAAAGCCTACAGAATAGTGAACGAAATTCTTCTTCTAATTCTAGTTGGGAAATAATCATTTTTAACTATTTGCAAATAATAGTTGCATTAATTTGCATTAAAATATGCACATATGTACTTTCATTTGTATGTAACTTGTCTCTTCACACACAGTTAGGAATTCCACGAGTCACGTAAATGCATATTTTCCATTCAAACCGGCCATATTTGAGGAAGAAGGTCAAGTAGAATGCATCACTGGATGTTACTGTCGATCGTTTGACATTATATCGCAAAACAGTTGACATGTATTAAATGTTTCACTTCTTACCTCACTCTCTTTCAACGTTAAACTGACGATTCACACTGGAATTCAGACTCTGCTTCTGTGACCAGTAAACCCCGCCTACTTTGATTTGATTGGCCATCTCAATCATTTTGACGTTGACGAGCACTGTCAGACTGCTGAGGTAGACCAGAATAAAAATGTAATCCTAATGACACACAGATCACTGCGTAATGCAGAGCAGCAGAGAAGTGCAAGAATGTCAAATATTGTGGGGGACAATTTGGACATTTGTAATATTGGAGAGGACTTGTCCCCCTCAGTGCCTATGGTGGTTACGGCGCTGTGTGTGTAGACTCTGTAGGTGACATTTCATTTCAATTCAATTCACATTTATCTGTATAACACTTTTCACAATACTTTATGTAGTAAGTATACTAATGTCAATGTACTAGTAGTAAACTTACTATTTCACAACTACATTTCTCATTTATACATTTCTTAACTTATAAGTATACTATTAGTTTACTATTTTAATACTGGTAGTACTTTTTTCATTATTTTATGAAAATACACTTTGAAGTATACTCCCAGGAAACAACTAGTTTAGTAGTTTTACACTGCAAGTTTACATGTCAGTTTTGATTCATATGCTGTTTAATGTTGATGATCACATTATTTTACATTTGCTTGAGCAATCTTCTATCACTTGTTTCAGCTTCTTCTTCTCCTGTGTTTTGATCCGGAGATTCAGTACTCTTTCAGGAGATGTGCAATAGCGCCCCCTACCGTATAACTGTGAAAACACTGATAGCCTCACACTTCAGTCAATGACGGGGAAAAGTAAAGTAGATTTGAAGTAAATTCCTACGTACACTACCAGTGGACTAGCCTACACAAAAAATCAGATTCTCAGAATTAGGGACATATCTGTTTTCTTTATAAATTAATATTTTCAAACAATCTAAGTTTATAAGACAATATGTAAAACTATCTGAAAAAAGTATGTAATAGGCTACTCAATCCAAAGATTAAACACAACTCCAAGCCAAGTATACTTAGAATACTATACTTTTAAGTATATCTCGATCAAAAGATAGGTACAAGTAGGCCAAATATACTTAGACCTTTCTGTCAGTATAATTCAAGTATACTTGAGTGCAATTTTAAGTATATTTCTGAGAAGTATATAAAAATAGACTGAAAGTATACTTTCTTACTTTTTTGTTTAAATGAAGTATACTATTAGCACACTTGAATAAACTTCTTTTTCGTAAAGGAAGGCCATCAGAAATGCGCAGTTCATTCTCTCTGCTAGCAGTGGGTCCGTCCCGCTAGTCAGGACAGTGCAGTGAGAACACGCACCAAACCAAATGAAGCCAACTCTGACATCAAACGAACCCGGATGCGCACCAAAATTACTAGTCCTAGTTTGTCCTCTCATCTGATGCCAGATCAGTGGAAAACCCCAAGACTCCACTTTAAATGGCCTATCTAACAGAATAGTTAGCAAACATTTGACTTCTGAACCCTGGGTTTGACCGATGAAGAGGAGAGATGAACACAACACTCTCGTCTAATTGACATTCTTGGTGTCATCTTCCCAATCCCTGCTGATTAGGCGCTGAACATTTCACCAGCAGAGAAAATTAAATATTGATCTATTTTTCCCTCCGTACTTCTTTTTTCCTTTCTCGTTCCCTCACAATGACAGAATTTCATTGGACTTTGTCAGAGCTGGGGAGGTGAAAAGCACAAGTGACACTTAAACTGTTGCGCTGGACATTTGCTTAATATTGTCCTTCTGCCACTAATCTGATATTAGTTTATCCAAGTGGTCTGTGGTCTCACTCAGCCAGGCCTGCCATTAAAGACAGGAACGAATAAAATCCAGCTAGACTACTACCGCGCGTGTAATCTAACCAGTGTAATCTGCCACGAACCCCGGTGGTAAACACATCTGCCCTGCAGCAGGTACATCCGTGTTTCAGTCTGATCTCTCTCATCACTCTAAGTGACAGGCGGGGAATACTGCTAAAAAAAAACATAACAAGTCAAGTCAAGTCATCTTCATTTATATAGCGCTTTTAACAATGTAGACTGTTCCAAAGCGGCTTTACAGTGATAATAGGAAATTAAAGTAGCAGATTGTTTTGGATTTATGGCAGCTCTAGAATAAAGTTATTTTCCAGTTAAAGTTAGTTAGTAAACAACCACATTTGTTGATGCATTTCAGCATATTAAGTCTCCATCTCTATAGGAACAGTGAGTTCCCCTTCGAAAGAACTAGCGCTGGTTAAGGATGCTTTGGGAATGCCTCTGTGTGATTACGTCTGAAGCGTGTGTGTGAACTCAGTCCAATGGCATGACAGAACGTCACAGGCGGGGTTACGTCAGGAAGCTATAAAACGCACCCAGACCAAACATTGACAGCTCTGTGTGAATTTGTCTGTCTTATTTAGTGTTGTTTGTCCAAGTCACAAAGCACAAGACAATAATGGCGATATATCGATCTAAATATATCGACAACTGAATCAAACCTGAAATCGCTAAAAATGGCAACAACAAAATGGCGCAACTTCAGTAAAACGGTCTTACTTGTGCAATACGGCCTATTTATTTAGTAAGTCATCAAATCATAATTTTAAACATAACATAGTTTTATACAGTTATGTTGGTTACACTTTATTTTGGGAGAAATATTTGCCTCGAGACTGATTTCGGGTATTTTTCGAGATTCGTTCTCGGTCCTCTGAAGCGGCACTCCGGCAGGGTTTGGTCGAAGCGATTCTCGATGTGCGGACGCGAGCGCTGCCTGACCGCAGGCCTGTGGGGCAGACAGAGCAGCGTGTGTCGCTGCTCATCATTTTAATTTCTCAGAACTAAATGCAGCCATAAACACTGGATAAGTGAAACACGGTCTGAATGGTAGGCTTTCAGTCTCTTATATATTGTTGTTATGTTTATTATCATATAATTTAAAATATCCTGAAAACATTATGGCTGTTTATCTTGTAATTGTTTAACTCCCCATATGTGCATTGTTAAAGGGTCATGAAACCCCCCTCTATCAGCTCAAGTCTAGCTCATAATCTTTTTGAAAAATGCAACTTAAATGGGCGTGGATGGCTGTGAGAAGAAGGGAGGGAGGGGTGTGGCACGGCAGGGGAGAGGGGGAACTGTCATCAGCCAGCAGTGTTGCCAGATGTACGATAATTATCGTATTTGTACAATAATTTTGACCTCTGTACAATGTACGATCAATAATGAACAATAATCTCAGAGTTTTCAGTCGTTCGTCCAAACACACATCCTACCGCTTCTCTCTCTGACCCCGAATCATTTCGCAGGCTCGCCGGCCTGCACGTACACACACACACACACAAGACACGGTGTCGCCCGGCCCGCACGTCAACACTACACATTCACAACTCTCCCGCATTAAGCATACAATTGATATATTATCGAAATATCTAAAATGTTCATAACGACCGCTTATTTAACAAAAGGCAAGTAAAATGACCAGGGTTACATTTTAGACACACACTCAGTCTGAAGGGATAGAAAAGTCCTCAGGACTTGGTACCGCATTACTCGCAAGACGTAACTTGCATTGGTCATCGACAAGGCCGAAGTCCACCATTCTCCAATTCTCTAAGCTCTCTCGGGTAAAATGTTTGCGGCACTTGCGTCCCATGATGGTATCTCTCCTTTACTACGCAATATCACAGTTTGACATGTCTGTGGAAAGATCCACGTGGTGTCATGAATAATTAAGAGACCGTGTCTTCTCATAGGATATAAAAACTCAGTCTCATTAATAATTATGAGAGACCGATGAGTCATCAACGCACTACACTGTGCACTGCCACGTCATAGCCTGCGATGAAGGTTTTAAACCCGGAAGACGAAAATAGCTGGAAAAAACTAAAATTTAACCATTTTCGCCCTACTATTAAATCTAACAGATGCTAACATTGTCTTCAATGTTGTTTAACACACATACCTCTGTTAAAATCTCAGAAAATTTGGTTTAGGGTTTCATGACCCTTTTGTTTTTGTACAACATATGGTGAATTGTCACCTGCAAGCAATACTGAAATCTCAAATGTTGAAATATAAGGAAAATTGGAATAAGTCCAGATACATTTGTGCATTTCCAATATACTGTAGCTCAGTGGAAGTTGAACCAGCCATATGAGCATTGGTCAGTGCACCAACACAAAGCACTGTTGCACTGCGGGCGACCTGAGTTCAAGTCCCGGATCGTGTAGTTTACGCACTCTCTTCCACCCTCATTACCCACAACTGAGGTGCCCTTGAGCAAGGCACCTAACCCCCAATCGCTCCCCGGGCGCCGCAGCAAAAATGGCTGCCCACTTGTCCGGGTGTGTGTTCATGGTGTGTGTATGTTCAATACTCACAGCTGTGGGTGTGCACTTGGATGGGTGAAATGTAGAGCACAAATGCCAAGTATGGGATCAGGTCTCGGAAGACTACAGCAGATAATCCAGACTGCTAAGAGAATCATCGGTACACTCCTTCCCACTCTCCAAGAACTGTACCCATCCAGAGTGAGGAAAAGGGCTGGCAAAATCACTCTGGATCCCTCAAATCCAGGCCACTTTCTCGTTGAACTGTTGCTGTCTGGTGTTTCTACACAGCGCTGAGCACCAGAACAGCCAGGCACAAGAATAGTTTCTTTCCTCGGGCTGAATACATCATAATACATCCATAATGCCTCCACTGGCCAATAAACATGTGCAATACAAAACACAATTCATATGTAGCCCTGAGTGTTTATTGACGGCTTTAAAGAGACAGATAAATATTGCCACCCTTTAAATTTTTAACTGGGTAATGACAGGGTTTTTAAAATAAGGAAACTAGTGTGACATTCGCTGAAGAGCGTTATTCTTGTTAAACTCAGCTTCACCAGTAGAGGGCGCCCTATGAGTAACGCGAGGCCGAGGATCGGTCGCTGACGATAGTACATTTACATTTACATTTATGCATTTGGCAGACACTTTTATCCAAAGCGACTTACATTGCATTTCAAGGTACACATTTACATTCTTATCAGGTCCTGCTTTCCCTAGGAATCGAACCCATGACCTTGCAGTTGCAAGTGCCGGCGCTCTACTGTAGTACTTGAGTTCAGTACTTGATGAGTGAGTTCATCTGTACATGATACAAAATATCATATGAAAACACCCAACAGGACTGTGTGATGAATGCCAGGAGGAGGAAACAATTGAGCACATCTTTATATCATGCAAGAAATTTATACAAGAAAAGCAAGAGTTGAAGTATCAGCTATGGGAAATACATGTAGTAGAGTATAATGTAAAAAGTATAGTAGAATGTGGAAATAATGACCAAGGACGGAGATATTTGTTTAATTTCCTGAGGAGGACTGGACTGAAAGGACACATTTAATGAAGAAATAGTAAGTTAAAGTGAGACAACAGGTGGCAGTAATGCAACATTATGGATGCCAACTGCCGTAAAACACAGAAGAAGAAGAAGATGATGATGATGATGATGATGATGAATTAGTTCAGCTGTACACACTACAGAGAGTTCCCAATCTAACCTGTTTTTTTTAATGTATTTCTCACAGGTAAGAGGACGATAATTAAATGTCTAGTAATGCAGTATTATGCTTTTTATTAGAACTGTAGTTCGTGCCGGAGATATTAAAGTGCCTCTATTATGGATTCAAACGAGTCATAAGCCGTTTCGTTGTGACGTCAAGACGAAACATTAGCATATTGCCCGCGCACGTATTGCACAGGCAGACACCAGGGAAAACTTGAACCTCAAACTGGCAGCTGATTCCTGTGGACACTGGACAGCATCATGTCCAGAAGACGCTGTGCTCTACAATCTGAAGGTAAAGCCAGTTTATTTCACTGCCCAAGGACGAGCATGTGAAGAATCAGTGGTTAAAGTTAGTCTTTATCACGATATCACAGCTGTGTAATCCTAAACTTTTGCTGTGTTCCGACTGTGTTCTGACGACTGCTTCTCAAATCTCGTAGTTAAATACAGGATTCGCAAACCACTTGCTCTTGAAAGATGGTGTTCAAAATACTTAGTTTTGAGTTTTATATAGTGTGGGTCTCCTGCTAACTGGTTAACTCAGATTATTAATACTTCTGCTAATCAGCTGTGGGCCACTATTCAGTATTTCAGTGTTTCATCATCACACTCGCGCTCGCATTGATATGGTCAATCGACGTCATTGTTCGTTACTGTGTTTAGTTTACAGTGTAGGAAGCCTCAGGACACGCAGAGCTGACGTTGTTATGGCAATGGGCGGTTTTGTTTTCGACACGCTGTACGCGGTAGACCAATCACAAACAGACTGAGCCGTCAGACTGAGCCGTCTGGCCAATCACAACAGACTGAGCCGTCTGGCCAATCAGAGCAGAGTAGCTCGCGGAAAGGCGGGATTTAGAGAGATTGAGTCATCCGATGAGTCGTTTGAGAATCATTGAAAATGTGGTGATGTGCAAATGTATATTATGAGAAAATGAAACAGTTATTTGACCTTTGATGCATGTAAACCTGTTGTAGGAGACTCCATTAGGAACCGTCCAACATTAGGAAACTTTAAAATAGCATAACTTTAAGAGATGTTGAACTTGACGGTGATTAAGAGTGTTTGCACCTAAAATGGCAACAATAATGTTCTTAATCCGGGTAAAAGATTGCAACTTTCAGCGTGAGCAAAATTGAGGAATAAGTGTTTAAAAATACCATGGTTGGGATAAAAATGTGGGGCGAGTGATGAATGATGAACTGAATCAATGTTTAAGAACATGTATTAGCCGTGTGTGATTTTAATGAAGCTAAGCTAAAAAGCACATGTGTGAATCAGCCTGTGATCATGTTTAAAATTCATCTAGCATCATTCCTTCAGCCGTTATGTTTAAAAGAGCAGTTCAGGGTGTAAAGGCTCGTACACACCGGGACGAATATCGGCGCGCGTTATTCGCCAGCGTTTTTCAACGCGTTTTTTGTGTTCACACCCAAGCGATTTTCGCTGACGATGAGCCGAGTGAACATGCCAATTCATTCCCTGACATTAGATGGCGCCCATTAGCTCTGCAATACCACTCCATAACAGTTCTCTTTTATCAAGATTTTTGTAGTCGCTGTCGCGTTTGTCATATAGTTCTTTATGTCCCGACAGCAACGAGACCAGCAGCTCTACATTCATCTTGCCTTGCATCTTCCTCGTCTTATTTCTTCCCGGCAGTGTAGACGCTACTTGGCGTATATCTTCTTCGCCTATATCTTGTGTTTGAGCGCCCCCAAGCTGTGTTTTACTGTAACTTCAGAAGCTCCAGACACGTGAGCAAAAGCGCCAATCTCATTGGTCGGATAGTTTTTGACCCGGCACATCAAATTGGAAAAACGAACCCGAGGCGTTTTTAAAAAAATTCAGCTTTTACGCGTGGCGTTTTTCGCGTCGGTGTGCACACTCACATTGGCAGCCTTTGTTTAGTCACGAGGCGTTAAACGTCAGCGAATATCACGTGCGAAATTCGTCCCGGTGTGAACAGACCTTAATATTAATAAGAATTTGAGTAGGATTCAGTGGAAAAATTATTTTATTATCTATTTGGTAAAAATGTGATGATATTGATGATAAATGCAGATATTGGGTTAAAATCAAGTTCTTGAAATAAAGTCAGTTCATAAGTATATTTCATATTGGTTTAAAACTGTGATTAAATTAATAATAAAATGATAAAATTCATACAATTATCAATGCTGGAGTAAAGGCGATATTTACTGAATTGTCATTTTCATGGTTATGAGTATAGAGTGCATTACTTGCCTGTATTTATGTTAAAGCAGTGTAATGTGATTCTTTAACACTATTAAGACCAAATACACTAATTACAATCATAGATAAATACAATAACAAAGTTACAAATGACGTAAGGTCTAACTGTAGAGTATTCTATATGTAAAGTACAGGGATGTAATATTAGGCCTGTACAAAAAACACTATAGTGTTCACTGTATAAATTAAATGTAGATTAATCTTAGTTAAAGCTGTTTGGTTGATTGATTGACATTAATGACAGTCAGCAGCAAGTATTTATTAGGCTGCTGTCACTTTAAGATGTGTGTGGCTGTGCTGTGTGTACAGATAACAGTGTGTGAGTACCGAAGTGATGTTGAAACTGGTCCGTACGGATCACGGATAAACTGAAAATGGCCAGAGCGAGAGTAAACCTGAGCGCTGAACACCGAGGGGCGGTGGCGGCATATATGTTCAGCTCAAATTTATGGCCTTTTTCGAATGACAATTTTCAGCGAAATTACGGTGCGCCCCTAATATTTTTATGCTCTGTCTAGTCACTGTCATTCTGTCTGTGCTGTGGAAGCTTCTGTCACCAAGAAGAAATCCTCGTATGTGTAAACATACTTGGCAATAAAGCTCCTTCTGATTCTCCATGTTCTACGGTTTGAGCGACAGGAATCACTACTATAGCTGAAACTCACAACAGAACATCCAAACACAAACACCTTCAAATCAAGACAGTTGATCTCACAATGCTAATGTGTGCTAGCATTATCAGTGATGGTGTAATCCAGGGTAAAATTCCATGGCCCATTTTCCCAGTCACCTGAACACACCCTTTATTCACATTTTTGTGCAGGAGTTACATGGTAGTTTCAGTGAACGCTTTCAACCAATCATAGCACTTGAGCGCGTTTTTAGAAGCTGCGGTGAGTTCCCCAGTCAGTAGTGTGAGGGGGAAGCCACCGGAGCAGCTGCACTCGTGTCCACTACCGTTGTTTTTAGAAGCCGACTGGCGCCGCGGTGTGCCGATTATCTGCGGGAATTGGCCAGGTGCGACCAGTTGATGGCGAGCCATTATTACCTGGAACAGAACCTGCCCAGTAACATCATCGCCCTTGTGGGGTTGGTAGGAGGCTGTTGCAGTCTGCTCACCCCCTCCACTCTCATTCTCATACACACACACACACACACACACACACACACACACACACACACACACACACACACACACACACACACACACACACACACACACACACACACACACACACACACACACACACACACATTTGACTATTTTATTTGGAATGACCAATACTGATTAAAACAACACAGCATCCAAATATTCACAAAGAGCCTGTTATGTTTCACCTGACAATACACACATCGACAATAGTCAGAATAACCACATGAATATATAAATAAATAGACTATGGATAGAGGTGACATCGCCTCCTCCAAACATGCAGACTGCCTGTGATTGCCGACACAGACGTTTGCTTAGAAATCTTTTTACTCAGTCCAGCAATTTGCAAACCCCTGACGCATAATCTGTGCATTCTATAGCCATATTTATTTGCTATTTTACACATATACCCTCCCTCGTATATGTTACAATAGCATGTGACAGGCCAGGTTGAGCAGGATCCCATCTCTCTACAGCTGACCTTTACACGCTACAGCTTCAGCGCTCAGTGTGAAAGAGAGACCCCGCAGTAAATGGAGGAAATGTTTTGTCCCAAATTTCCCCGCCATCAAAGCTTATAGCGCTTGACAGGACTCTGTAAAGCTTCAGATTGCGATTTGCTAACCAATCTCTCGCCCCTGCCTTTAGACCATTCTCTCCACCGTCGTGAGCAATATCTGGGCCTGAAATGACTGACCTTTCAGTTTATTGACCATTAGGATGATGGGCCAAAAAAATGTTATTGTCGGATTCTTCGAAAAGTGCCATCAGAAAATATGAAGAGAGAGAAGAGAGAAAGAGAAAAAGAGCATGTCTGTCTGTTATGGGTTCACATCATTTTGGAACTTTTCATTTCATATTAGAAAATCAAAGAAGTAAAACAGGAAACAAATACTATTAATCATTTGTTCGAGTTTTAGCATTAGAGTGAAATAATAATAATGAACAGAATGATTTGTCCCGGGGCACTGTAGCTGGACGGCAGGAACCCGGCCCTGAACACGTGTGCGAGAGGATCCGCTGAGCGGTCGCTGGGAAAGCCCGGATCGGGTCTAATGTCGGAGTCTGAATGGATAGTTTTCATTACTGACATATGGTGGAAGCACTTTACACTTTTAAACATTTAACAGACACTTGTATCTAAAGCGACTTGCGTTGCATTGAAGGTGTTGATAAAAGATATGACTTGATGGTGTGATGCATAACATGACAGTAACACGGTTCCTCACGAGTCTAAATGTTGCAGTTTAGCTCTGACATGAAGTAATCAACGTTGTTCAGGAGCGTTTCTGGAGAGTTTTGACACGTGAGAGGGGTTATTGTGACGTTCAGCCGGTGATGTTTAGTCTCGCGTTGGTGCTTGCAGAAGTTAGGGTTAGGAGATGGTTGTGTGTGTTCAGGGTTAGGAGATGGTTGTGTGTGTTCAGGGTTAGGAGATGGTTGTGTGTGTTCAGGGTTAGGAGATGGTTGTGTGTGTTCAGGGTTAGGAGATGGTTGTGTGTGTCCAGGGTTAGGAGATGGTTGTGTGTGGTTAGGGTTAGGAGATGGTTGTGTGTGTTCAGGGTTAGGAGATGGTTGTGTGTGTTCAGGGTTAGGAGATGGTTGTGTGTGTTCAGGGTTAGGAGATGGTTGTGTGTGTCCAGGGTTAGGAGATGGTTGTGTGTGTTCAGGGTTAGGAGATGGTTGTGTGTGTTCAGGGTTAGGAGATGGTTGTGTGTGTTCAGGGTTAGGAGATGGTTGTGTGTGTTCAGGGTCAGGGTTAGGAGATGGTTGTGTGTGTCCAGGGTTAGGAGATGGTTGTGTGTGGTTAGGGTTAGGAGATGGTTGTGTGTGTTCAGGGTTAGGAGATGGTTGTGTGTGTTCAGGGTTAGGAGATGGTTGTGTGTGTTCAGGGTCAGGGTTAGGAGATGGTTGTGTGTGTTCAGGGTTAGGAGATGGTTGTGTGTGTTCAGGGTTAGGAGATGGTTGTGTGTGTCCAGGGTTAGGAGATGGTTGTGTGTGTTCAGGGTTAGGAGATGGTTGTGTGTGTTCAGGGTTAGGAGATGGTTGTGTGTGTTCAGGGTTAGGAGATGGTTGTGTGTGTTCAGGGTTAGGAGATGGTTGTGTGTGTCCAGGGTTAGGAGATGGTTGTGTGTGTTCAGGGTCAGGGTTAGGAGATGGTTGTGTGTGTTCAGGGTTAGGAGATGGTTGTGTGTGTTCAGGGTTAGGAGATGGTTGTGTGTGTCCAGGGTTAGGAGATGGTTGTGTGTGTTCAGGGTCAGGGTTAGGAGATGGTTGTGTGTGTTCAGGGTTAGGAGATGGTTGTGTGTGTTCAGGGTCAGGGTTAGGAGATGGTTGTGTGTGTTCAGGGTCAGGGTTAGGAGATGGTTGTGTGTGTTCAGGGTCAGGGTTAGGAGATGGTTGTGTGTGTTCAGACTGTGTGTGTCTCTGCACAGACCCTCAGTTTCTCTTTTGCTCACAAATGTGTGTTTTTATAACAGTACAAATTCTTTTCATGTAATCTAAATGTTATTTTGTGTCATGTTTGTCAAAATGAAATTGGAAAAAAATGGACCTACATTATTTGTATTTAGCGTAATTGTATAGAATTTGTTTAGCTTCATTCTGTTTTAAATTATAATCAAATTGGCTGTTCAAGTCATTTCGACTTTCATTTCAAGACAAGTTTAATCTCGTATAACAAATCAAAGAAAGTTGAAATTGGGATTATTAGCTTTGGGATTATTTCTGACTTTATAATTTACAATTGCGAGTTTATATCTCATAATTCTGAGAAAAGACGGGTTTGTGAGGCAAAAAGTCGCAATTACCTTTTTAATTTCTGTTCTGTGGCAGAAACAAGTTTCCATATTAAAGCAGTACAGAAAGTATTGAATGAAAAATGTTTCTGTTTTTACATGCAAAAGTCTGAATCGCTGTTTATTTGACAAATATCACATCTAGTCCATTTCATGTGCAATAAAGAAAGCAAACGCCGCATGAGCGGAAAGCAGAAAGTGTGGGATTTGACGGCTTGGGTTGTGAAATCTGTGCGGTCCGAGAGACCAGCTGATGTGGAGGATGACCAACACACCGACTGCTCAAATGTTTACCGCTTAGCTGATAATACAAACTCAGTTTAACAATTCAGTAACTTGCTGACTAACCAGCATGAGAGGGGTCGGCACGGCTATACACTGCTTGTGTCAGCATTGCAGCGGCAGCGATATATGAAGGAATAGTGTTGTCAAAAGCCCCGGAGACTTCGGTACAGAGAATGACATTATGACATGTTATAAATGTTATTTCTAACTCTAGTACCGAGTACAGACTGATTTCATGTGTATTTGTGTGAGCGTTCCTCTGTGAAGAGCGTCAAAGGTTTCTATTTCCAGTGTGTTATTTGAAGCTCTGAGCATTGTAGCCAATCAAAGATGTTGAAAGCATTAACCCAATGGCCAATCAGGGTTAGTCAGAGTCCCTCAATACTGCTCAATACTGCTCAGTTCTGCTCAGTTCTGCTCAGGTCTGCTCAGTTCTGCTCAGTTCTGCTCAGGTCTGCTCAGGTCTGCTCAGTTCTGCTCAGTTCTGCTTAGGTCTGCTCAGTTCTGCTCAGTTCTGCTCAGGTCTGCTCAGTTCTGCTCAGTTCTGCTCAGTTCTGCTCAGGTCTGCTCAATACTGCTCAGTTCTGCTCAGGTCTGCTCAATACTGTTCAGTTCTGCTCAATACTGCTCAGTTCTGCTCAGTTCTGCTCAGGTCTGCTCAGTTCTGCTCAGTTCTGCTCAGTTCTGCTCAGTTCTGCTCAGGTCTGCTCAGTTCTGCTCAGTTCTGCTCAATACTGCTCAGGTCTGCTCAATACTGCTCAGTTCTGCTCAATACTGCTCAGTTCTGCTCAGGTCTGCTCAGTTCTGCTCAGTTCTGCTCAGGTCTGCTCAGTTCTGCTCAGTTCTGCTCAGGTCTGCTCAGTTCTGCTCAGTTCTGCTCAATACTGCTCAGTTCTGCTCAATACTGCTCAGTTCTGCTCAATACTGCTCAGTTCTGCTCAATACTGCTCAGGTCTGCTCAGTTCTGCTCAGGTCTGCTCAGTTCTGCTCAGTTCTGCTCAGTTCTGCTCAATACTGCTCAGTTCTGCTCAGGTCTGCTCAGTTCTGCTCAGTTCTGCTCAGTTCTGCTCAATACTGCTCAGTTCTGCTCAGTTCTGCTCAATACTGCTCAGTTCTGCTCAGTTCTGCTCAGTTCTGCTCAGTTCAGCTCAGTTCTGCTCAATACTGCTCAGTTCTGCTGAGGTCTGCTCAGTTCTGCTCAATACTGCTCAGTTCTGCTCAGTTCTGCTCAGTTCTGCTCAATACTGCTCAGGTCTGCTCAGTTCTGCTCAGTTCTGCTCAATACTGCTCAGTTCTGCTCAGGTCTGCTCAGTTCTACTCAGTTCTGCTCAGTTCTGCTCAATACTGCTCAGGTCTGCTCAATACTGCTCAGTTCTGCTCAGTTCTGCTCAATACTGCTCAGGTCTGCTCAATACTGCTCAGTTCTGCTCAGTTCTGCTCAATTCTGCTCAGTTCTGCTCAGTTCTGCTCAGGTCTGCTCAATACTGCTCAGTTCTGCTCAGTTCTGCTCAGTTCTGCTCAATACTGCTCAGTTCTGCTCAGTTCTGCTCAATACTGCTCAGTTCTGCTCAGTTCTGCTCAGTTCTGCTCAATACTGCTCAGTTCTGCTCAGTTCTGCTCAGTTCTGCTCAATACTGCTCAGTTCTGCTCAGTTCTGCTCAGTTCTGCTCAGGTCTGCTCAGTTCTGCTCAGTTCTGCTCGGGTCTGCTCAGTTCTGCTCAGTTCTGCTCAATACTGCTCAGTTCTGCTCAGTTCTGCTCAGGTCTGCTCAGTTCTGCTCAATACTGCTCAGTTCTGCTCAGTTCTGCTCAGTTCTGTTCAGTTCTGCTCAGTTCTGCTCAGTTCTGCTCAGTTCTGCTCAATACTGCTCAGTTCTGCTCAGTTCTGCTCAGGTCTGCTCAGGTCTGCTCAGTTCTGCTCAGTTCTGCTCAGTTCTGCTCAATACTGCTTAGTTCTGCTCAGTTCTGCTCAGTTCTGCTCAGTTTACATTTACATTTACATTTAGTCATTTAGCAGACGCTTTTATCCAAAGCGACTTACAACTGAGGACTAAACCAAGCGAGTCATCGTGAAGAGGCAAAAGCAACGCAAGAAGTGCTCAAAATACAAAGTTCAGACATAGCTCGGAGTAGCATAAGCCAGGCAAGCGAGGATTTAGAGGAAAGGATTTTTTTTTAGTTAAGTGCTCCCGGAAGAGATGAGTTTTCAGTTGTCTTTTGAATGTTGTCAGGGATTCTGCATTCCGGATGAGGGTGGGGAGATCGTTCCACCAGCATGGAACCGTGAATGAGAATGTTCTGGAGAGTGATTTTGTGCCCCGCTGTGATGGTACCACGAGCCGTCGCTCATTGACCGATCGTAGGCTTCTGGTAGGGATGTAGACTTGTAGTAGTGAGTGGAAGTAGGAGGGAGCTGAACCTGTGGTCAATCTGTAAGCAAGCATCAAAACCTTGAACTTGATGCGAGCAGCGAGTGGTAGCCAGTGCAGAGAGATGAGCAGAGGAGTGACGTGGGCCCTTTTGGGCTCGTTGAAGACCAGGCGAGCTGCAGCATTCTGGATCATTTGTAGAGGTTTAGTTGCACATGATGGAAGTCCAGCCAGAAGTAGTAATAAGTAATAAAGCCTAGAAATGACCAGGGCCTGGACGAGAAGTTGTGTTGCATGCTCAGTTAGGAAAGGCCTGATCTTCCTGATGTTGTGCATAGCAAACCTGCATGATCGAGCTGTCTTTGTAATGTGGTCTGTGAAAGTCAGCTGATCATCAAAGATTACTCCAAGATTTCTGACCGACCTTGATGGGGTGATTGAGGATGAATCTACCTGGATAGTGAGGTCGTGCTGTAGAGACGGATTGGCAGGGAGGACGAGAAGCTCAGTCTTTGCCAGGTTGAGCTGCAGGTGATGTTCCTTCATCCATGCCGAGATGTCCGCCAGACAGCTTGAGATCCGTACAGCTACTGTGGGATCATCTGGTTGAAATGAGAGGTAGAGCTGGGTGTCATCAGCATAGCAATGGTAAGAGAAACCATGTGCCTGTATGATAGGTCCCAGTGATGTGGTGTAAATGGAGAAGAGGAGCGGTCCGAGAACTGAACCCTGAGGAACGCCTGTGGTCAGTTGATGTGCTTTGGATACCTCACCTCTCCATGTGACCTTGAAAGACCTACCTGTGAGATAGGACTCAAACCAGTTGAGGGAGGTTCCAGTGATGCCCAGTGATGAGAGGGCGGACAAGAGGATCTGATGATTCACAGTGTCGAAGGCAGCAGACAGGTCCAGTAGAATGAGAACTGATGATTTGGAAGCAGCTTTTGCGATCCGCAGGGCTTCCGTGACTGACAGCAATGCAGTCTCAGTTGAATGTCCTTTCTTGAAGCCAGATTGGTTGACATCCAGCTGGTTGTTCAGAGACAGGAAGGATGATACTTGGTTAAAAGCAACTCGTTCAAGTGTTTTTGCAATGAATGGTAGGAGAGAGACAGGTCTGTAGTTCTCTAGATGTGATGTGTTTAATGTTGATTTTTTAAGCAGAGGGGTTACCCGAGCCTGCTTAAATGCTGTAGGGAAAATGCCAGTGTGGAGGGATGAGTTGATAATGTGTGTGAGAGCTGGTAGAAGTGTGGGAGAGATGGCTTGTAGAAGGTGTGAGGGGATGGGGTCTAGAGGGCAGGTGGTAGGATGACTGGAGAGGAGAAGTTTAGATACTTCTTCCTCGGTTAGTGGAGTGAAGGAGGAGAGAAGGTTATTGGCTGTGGGAGAGGTTAGTCTGGGTTCCTGTGCTGAGAACTGACTGCTGATAGTGGTAGTTTTGTTAGTGAAGAAGTTAGCAAAATCATCAGCAGTTAAAGAGGAGGTGGGTGGTGGTGGAGGTGGACAGAGGAGAGAGTTGAATGTCTTGAACAGTGAACGTGTGTTAGAGGCGCTGTTGATCTTGTTGTGGAAATATGAAGATTTTGCGGCGTGAACGTCAACAGAGAAGGCAGAGAGCAGAGATTGATACATACTGAGGTCAGATGTGTCTTTTGATTTGCGCCATTTCCTCTCCGCTGCCCTGAGCTTGGTCCGGTGTTCACGAAGAACCTCAGATAACCAGGGGTTAGAGGGAGTGGTGCGTGCTGGCCTAGAGGAGAGAGGGCAGATATTGTCTAAAGAAGAGGTTAGGATGGAGCATAAAGTATTCGTTGCAGTATTCACATCCAGAGATGAGAAATGTGAGGGTGAGGGAAGAGAAGATGACACAGCAGAGGAAAGATGGGATGGAGAAATTGAGCGCAGGTTTCGTCTGAAAGTAAATGGTGGGGAGGTTGGTGGAGCATGGGTAGTGAGTTGTAGATTGAAAGTAATGAGGAAATGATCTGAAACTTGGAGAGGTTTCACCAAAATGTTGTCTGTGATACAGTTGCGTGTGTAAACCAGGTCCAGTTGGTTGCCTGACTTGTGAGTACCGGTGGTGATGAGCCGTTTGAGATCGAAAGAGGCTAGGAGAGAGATGAAGTCTGTTGCATATGGCTTCGTTAGGTGAATGTTGAAATCGCCAAAGACTACAAGTGGGATGCCATCCTGAGGGAAAGAGGACAGCAACACATCCAGCTCTTCTACAAAGTTTCCGAGTTGACCTGGGGGACGATAAATAACTACAATATGGATCTTCATGGGAGTTGTAAGTGTAAAAGCATGATATTCAAATGAGTTGTTATTGCATAGAGAAGAGAGAGGTGAATATTTCCAATTGTTAGAAATGAGAAGACCAGTGCCCCCACCTCTCCCGGATTGGCGAGGTGTGTGAGAGAAAGAGAAGTTGTTAGAGAGAGCAGCAGGGGTTGCTGAGTCTTCTGGACGGATCCAGGTCTCAGTCAAGCCCAAGATATTAAGAGTAGAATGAGATGCAAAGGCTGGAATGAAGTCAGCTTTATTGACTGCTGATTGACAATTCCATAGACCCATAGAAAGAGTGAGAGGTGAGTGTGAGGATGAGAGAAAAGGGCGCAGATAAGCAGTATTGCGCTGCCTTCTGTGCGTGGTGAGAAAGCGTTGTCGAGAGACAACAGGAATGTATTGAAAGCACATAATGATAATGGGAAATAAGATAAAGGTAGGAAAGGAAAGGGTGAAGAAGATACTTTAAGTGCCTTGCAGGTGTCCTTGCTCGGTGGAGTCGCGCAGGTAGAGTCGCAGGTCTTTACCCGAGTCGGTCTGAACACGAGGAGGCTGAACACGAGAGCTGAATGCTTCCGCTGACGCTTCCGCGACAGCGCGCACACTACATAGAAATAATGCTATCAATCGTCTGAGTGAGGACAGCTGTGGTAGTCCTTGCAATTAGCACAGCCAAAGCAAGTGTCCCGACAATGGCCCAAATCGAAACTAGCTGTTATGAACAGCAATACTTAAGTGCTACAATAACAAACAGACTCCAACCCTTAAGACGGCAGATATTCAAAATAGGAACGCGACTAATTAAAATAAAGATATTTAGTGAAGATAAAAATTACAAAGAAGCAAAGAATCGAAAATAGCCCTACTTACTTGACAAATGGTAAACAGAGCAACAGGAGAACTGAATATTAAGAAAAAACAACTTACGCGCTCTTGACGTTCTCACCGAGTGACTGCTGTCCTGGCTTTCACCTGAATTTACTTCTAATTTATATCTGCTTTAACAGCCCTTGTAATTAGCACAGCCAAAGCAAGTGTCCCGACAATGGCCCAAATCGAAACTAGCTGTTATGAACAGCAATACTTAAGTGCTACAATAACAAACAGACTCCAACCCTTAAGACGGCAGATATTCAAAATAGGAACGCGACTAATTAAAATAAAGATATTTAGTGAAGATAAAAATTACAAAGAAGCAAAGAATCGAAAATAGCCCTACTTACTTGACAAATGGTAAACAGAGCAACAGGAGAACTGAATATTAAGAAAAAACAACTTACGCGCTCTTGACGTTCTCACCGAGTGACTGCTGTCCAGTATTCTGCTCAATACTGCTTAGTTCTGCTCAGTTCTGCTCAGTTCTGCTCAGGTCTGCTCAATACTGCTCAGTTCTGCTCAGTTCTGCTCAGTTCTGCTCAATACTGCTCAGTTCTGCTCAGTTCTGCTCAATACTGCTCAGTTCTGCTCAGGTCTGCTCAGGTCTGCTCAGTTCTGCTCAGTTCTGCTCAGTTCTGCTCAGGTCTGCTCAGTTCTGCTCAATACGGCTCAGTTCTGCTCAGTTCTGTTCAGTTCTGCTCAGTTCTGCTCAGTTCTACTCAATACTGCTCAGTTCTGCTCAGGTCTGCTCAATACTGCTCAGTTCTGCTCAGGTCTGCTCAGTTCTGCTCAGTTCTGCTCAATACTGCTCAGTTCTGCTCAGTTCTACTCAGTTCTGCTCAGTTCTGCTCAATACTGCTTAGTTCTGCTCAGTTCTGCTCAGTTCTGCTCAATACTGCTCAGTTCTGCTCAGTTCTGCTCAATACTGCTCAGTTCTGCTCAGTTCTACTCAATACTGCTCAGTTCTGCTCAGTTCTGCTCAATACTGCTCAGTTCTGCTCATTTCTGCTCATTTCTGCTCAATACTGCTCAGTTCTGCTCAGTTCTGCTCAGTTCTGCTCATTTCTGCTCAATACTGCTCAGTTCTGCTCAGTTCTGCTCAGTTCTGCTCAATACTGCTCAGTTCTGCTCAGTTCTGCTCAATACTGCTCAGTTCTGCTCAGTTCTGCTCAGTTCTGCTCAGTTCTACTCAGTTCTGCTCAGTTCTGCTCAATACTGCTCAGTTCTGCTCAGTTCTACTCAGTTCTGCTCAGTTCTGCTCAGTTCTGCTCAATACTGCTCAGTTCTGCTTAGTTCTGCTCAGTTCTGCTCAGTTCTGCTCAGTTCTGCTCAGTTCTGCTCAATACTGCTCAGTTCTGCTCAGTTCTGCTCAGTTCTGCTCAGTTCTGCTCAATACTGCTCAGTTCTGCTCAGTTCTGCTCAGTTCTGCTCAATACTGCTCAGTTCTGCTCAGTTTTGCTCAGTTCTGCTCAATACTGCTCAGTTCTGCTCAGTTCTACTCAATACTGCTCAGGTCTGCTCAGTTCTGCTCAGTTCTGCTCAGTTCTACTCAATACTGCTCAGGTCTGCTCAGTTCTGCTTAGTTCTACTCAATACTGCTCAGGTCTGCTCAGTTCTGCTAAGTTCTGCTCAGTTCTGCTCAGTTCTGCTCAGTTCTGCTCAGGTCTGCTCAGTTCTGCTCAGTTCTGCTCAGTTCTGCTCAGTTCTGCTCAATACTGCTCAGTTCTGCTCAGTTCTGCTCAATACTGCTCAGTTCTGCTTAGTTCTGCTCAATACTGCTCAGTTCTGCTCAGTTCTGCTCAGTTCTGCTCAATACTGCTCAGTTCTGCTCAGTTCTGCTCAATACTACTCAGTTCTGCTCAGTTCTGCTCAATACTGCTCAGTTCTGCTCAGTTCTGCTCAAAACTGCTCAGTTCTGCTCAATACTGCTCAGTTCTGCTCAGTTCTGCTCAATACTGCTCAGGTCTGCTCAGTTCTGCTCAGTTCTGCTCAGTTCTGCTCAGTTCTGCTCAATACTGCTCAGTTCTGCTCAGGTCTGCTCAGTTCTGCTCAATACTGCTCAGTTCTGCTCAATACTGCTCAGTTCTGCTCAGTTCTGCTCAGGTCTGCTCAGTTCTGCTCAGTTCTGCTCAGTTCTGCTCAGTTCTGCTCAGGTCTGCTCAGTTCTGCTCAATACTGCTCAATACTGCTCAGTTCTGCTCAGTTCTGCTCAATACTGCTCAGGTCTGCTCAGTTCTGCTCAGTTCTGCTCAGTTCTGCTCAATACTGCTCAGTTCTGCTCAGTTCTGCTCAGTTCTGCTCAGGTCTGCTCAGTTCTGCTCAGTTCTGCTCAGTTCTGCTCAATACTGCTCAGTTCTGCTCAGTTCTGCTCAGTTCTGCTCAGGTCTGCTCAGTTCTGCTCAATACTGCTCAGGTCTGCTCAGGTCTGCTCAGTTCTGCTCAGTTTTGCTCAGGTCTGCTCAGTTCTGCTCAGTTTTGCTCAGTTCTGCTCAGGTCTGCTCAGTTCTGGTCAATACTGCTCAGTTCTGCTCAGTTCTGCTCAGTTCTGCTCAGGTCTGCTCAGTTCTGCTCAACACTGCTCAGTTTTGCTCAGTTCTGCTCAGTTCTGCTGCACAGTATATTATACTGTGTGTTGTATGTAGAATACCTACTATAATATCTGCTGAATTTGCAAAAATATGTACACACCAGGGCTACTCCGCAAGAAATACTGTGTCCCACAATGCAATACATCTTCAGCTATGTGAGGAAGTCTGCCTGGTTTTCGTAGATATCTTTTATTCTTGACTCATTATTAGACTGGAGAGCCAAGAGTAACGATGGTTATCTAAAATTCTGGACCGTGTGTGTATTGAGGTGAGTATTGCATACTGTTTTAAAGGAATATGCAGTATTCGGTTGGTGCAGCAACTCTCTTTCCCGCCCGAACCTGCCATCTTGTGTCTGTGGCTGCTTCCTGTTGCTATGGTAACTTCCACAGTGAATAAGAAGCCTCCATTAGATGTTTCAGATAATCACCCATCGCCTGCACTCGCTCTCGCTCTCCTTTGGGGTGCAGATAAAACAGCTCTATTAATTTGCCTTGAATAAGAGCAGTCTCTAGATTGCTTCTCCCACACCCCAGTGTTGAGTTGAGGTTTCCATTCCGGAATTCTGTGCTAATGTGGTTGTATCATTCACCTCGTCCTTCAATGACTGCACCAAGCATGTACACATTCACAAATGTCAATGATTGCAGACAGGCATAATGCTTGCTTGGGTCGTACTGATAAACACACACACACACACACACACACACACACACACACCATTCCATTGACCTTTCCATTGAAAACCCCCTTAACCCACCTGTCGATCAATCATCCACAGCCTTCGGCCGCTTTTGCTCGCCCTTTAGGGGTCATGGTGCGTTCCAGACAACTTTCCTCCTCCTACTTGAAAATGATGACTGGAAAAGCACTCTAAATTCGATCATTTCTAACCTCAGTAAGAAGCATTGTTTCATGTCTTTTCCAATGGCACTTCACTTAAAGGTGACCTATAATTCAAAATTGAATTTACCTTGGTATAGTCAAATAACAAGAGTTCAGTGCATGGACATGACATAGAGTGAATCTCAAACTGGACTGTTTTCGCGTTCTCATTTAATTCACGTTTATGAAAAACACCCCTGAAAAACGGTCGGTTCTCCACACAATACCGACTGTGACGCAATAGTCGGGATCATCAATATGTACGCCTCCAAATATTTGCATAATGCCAGCCCTCAATGCCAGGCGGAACTGCGCAGCCGAAGCATGGGAGTTGCTCAGTGTGGATGTACACATGAACACAAAAGTATTTTTTAGTTCCTTCATCTGAGCCTCTGAAGAAACAATGGGTTAATTTTATTTTCTCTGGAAATTTCCAAACATTTCACCGAGTGTTTCCTCAACTTGGGCCAATACAGAGCTGGCCTCGGATCGAGCTACCAAGCAACACTTCTGATGTGTAATTGTTCAAGTTCAGACAGGTAATCTTTCTCTCAAAATCGTTCAATACTGTTTATGCATCAGTAAGTCAAGCCAGTGACTAAAATATCAGCTTCACATCGTTTCTTTTAGTAGGATGAAAATAATCGTATTTAAATTATGAACAAATTATATACAGAAAGCGATCAAAGAACAATCTTTCCACACAGCGCGAGTTTATCTGGACACTTGCCAAACTCGTTATGAAATCAATGACGCACGTTACTGCACAACGAAGCTCTTACTGTATTTACATCATCGTGTTTGCATTGGGGAAAGCTTTAGAGAGTGCAGAAACTGCTTTGCAATGATAAGATCTTCATTCTCGCGATCAACACACTGTCATCTGCTCAATGCTCATCACGGCAACGTTTTATGTGATGGGAATAGATCTAAATACTTTAAAAACATCTCACGATTCGTTAATCTCAAAAGCTGTTATAGTAAAAACGTATAATAGCAGTAGTAAAAGTATTCGGGAGAGAGTTTCACATGTAATGCGTAGCTATTTCATATGCAAGCATGTCAGCCAATCACAGCAGTGGCCGTGGTTACACGGAATCCCACAGCCAATCACAGCAGTGGCCGCGGTTACACTGAATCCCACAGCCAATCACAGCAGTGGCCGCGGTTACACTGAATCCCACAGCCAATCACAGCAGTGGCCGCGGTTACACTGAATCCCACAGCCAATCACAGCAGTGGCCGCGGTTACACGGAATCCCACAGCCAATCACAGCAGTGGCCGCGGTTACACTGAATCCCACAGCCAATCACAGCAGTGGCCGCGGTTACACTGAATCCCACAGCCAATCACAGCAGTGGCCGCGGTTACACTGAATCCCACAGCCAATCACAGCAGTGGCCGCGGTTACACTGAATCCCACAGCCAATCACAGCAGTGGCCGCGGTTACACTGAATCCCACAGCCAATCACAGCAGTGGCCGCGGTTACACTGAATCCCACAGCCAATCACAGCAGTGGCCGCGGTTACACTGAATCCCACAGCCAATCACAGCAGTGGCCGCGGTTACACTGAATCCCACAGCCAATCACAGCAGTGGCCGCGGTTACACTGAATCCCACAGCAGACACGCCCCTTCAAACAGAGTGTTCAAATCAGAGGCTAAAAGCAGGCTAGGAAAAATGCCATTTATTTCTAAATTATGATTATTTTTTATCTAAAAAACATACTAACATTATAAGGGTAACCCAGGAAACATTATAAAATAATAATAAAAAACATTCTAGGGCACCTTTAAGCCCTATTCGGACCGTAACTGTTTCTCATGGGGTCATAAGAAATGTTCACAGGGGCTAGTCTGTGATTTTATTGCTGTTAGAATCCACATCACTGACTTTACAAGAAGAGATCAATTAAAAAATCACTGTTTAAATCCTTTTTGACCACTGCCGAGCACCGTAGGGTTGCGCTTCGCTGTAATTATGCATTTTAAAGATGTAGCCTACACTTTAACTTAAAGTACGTTAACATTTGAAATGGGCCGTTATTATGGCAGCTCTTATATACATGAAAAATAGAAACCAAGCATCTTTGTTTACCTCATGTAAATAAGAAGCTGTATTAAATTTATTCTTGCTCGGTCAGAATAACGATGGGAGAGGCAGAGAGAGAGTGTAAAATCAATGAAGTTATCAAAGATAAAAATAGAAGGGGGAGGGAACGAAGGGGATGTTATTTATAATAATAATAATACAAATAATAATAATAGCAATAATAGTTCCAGCTACCCTCCCCTGTCCAGTGTTCGATGATATGTCATACTGATATATCAAAACACATCAGAATCAAATTTGAAGGTATTGAATGTTGTTTTCAATAATATATGTAGATTTGTGCTGAGATGTCTTTTTACTACTCACCACTGTGTAATGTATGACTCACTGAATCTATTATCACCAAAAGCCAGAAGACAGTATCACTGGTATCAGGTCATTTTTAAATGTGTGTATTATAATTATCCTTCTTACCTGAAGGAATATTTACTTCCATATAGACCCAGCTATAGATTGAGACACACTGAATATCTCTCCTTCATTGTGCCAAATATCTCCAAAGAGAGTGGTAGACGTGCCTTTAAATTCAAAGCCCCCTCAGACTGGAATAGCCTGCCTGGGTCTCTAAGATCTGTCACATCATTGTGTTCCTTCAAAATATCTCTCTTTACTTACTTGCAAGCAAACTGTTGCTGTAAATGTTTTCCTCATGCATGATTGGACTTTTGTTTTTTATACCCTTTATATTTGGGATACTTATTTTTTTTTATTCTTTTTTTATTCTTTTTATTTTTTATTATGTGTACTTATGCGAGTATGGGTGTAGGTACGTGTATACATGATGTTTATATATATGTATGTATAGACATATGTGTATGTAAGCCAGGGCTAAATGTTGTTATGCATCTTAATACTGCAATATGTTTTACTCATGGATTTGTTTCCAATAAGGAGTTGGTGGGTCGGGCGAGGCGGGATGAGGTAGAGCTTTAGTGTGAGTGAATGTATATGTGCTGCATTATCTTTGTCTTTGTCTCGAGGACCCCCTCGGAAACGAGATGTTTCATCTCAAGGGGTTATCCTCAACAATAAATTCAATATGTGTGTCTGTTGATGAAGTGTTTTATGATGGTGTGGAGATGGAACTCAGGCAAAGAGGGTCAGGACTGTAGGTATGTGATAAAAGGGTACCAGGGAGAGGTTGTATCCTGAGTATTGATTAAATTTGTAGTTGATAGGTTTTCTAATGATATATAGTCTGTTAACAAGTTTTTCCAATGAGTGCTGTGCACTTTGTTCTTAGATTTCCAGTTCAAGAGGATTGTTTTCTTGGCGATAGTCAGCGCTACCAGCATTGTTTTATTGCAGGAGTTGCTTAAATTGACTGTGGATGTATCACCAAGTATGCAAAGGGAAGGGGATGTTGGGATGTGACAGCCAAAGATGGAAGAGAGAGATTTTGTGACACTCACCCAGAAGTAGTTGATTGGGGTGCAATGCCAAACCGCATGAATGTATGTATCTGGGTTATTTTGTGTGCAGTGAGTGCATAGATCCGAGCCAAACCCCATTTTAGCTAATTTATGTGCAGTGAAGTGGAATCTGTGAAGAACCTTGTATTGTATTAGTTGTAGGTTACTATTCTTTGTCATGAGGTAGATGTTTTTGCACATTTTGGTCCAGAAGTCGGCACCGGGAGTAAATGATAAGTCTGATTCCCATTTGTGATAAGGCAGACCAATTGTTTTTTCTGAACGAGATATAATTTTGTACATTTGGGAAAGTATTTTTCTGGAAGAGGGAATATTAAGTAGCTCTAAGATTGGTGGGGGAATATCAAGGTTCGCTGTCTGGATGTTAATTTTTCCTAGGATAGATGATTTAATTTGCAGGTATTGTAAGAAGTGTTTACTCTCGATGCCGTGCTTCTGGACCAAACAGGAAAATGAGATCAGTTTCCTGTCTAGAAGAATGTGTTTAAGGTGAGTGATGCCCTTTCCCATCCATGTGTGAAAGTTAAGTGTTCTTTTATTGACAGTGAAATCTGGGTTATTCCAAATCGGGGTGCGAATTGTTGGTGCTATAGGTGAATCAGTGATGTAGTAGAATCTCCACCAGGCTGTCAGAGTAGCTGAAATTGTTGGGGCTTTGAAGGATGGATGTTTTTTAACCGACTGACTGCAGAAAGGGAGATCTGAGATTTTAATTTCTTTACAGATTGTTTGTTCTAGGTCTAACCAGGTGTTGTCTGAGGGGGAGGGGTGAAGCCATTTGTGGATGAAGTAGAGCTGGTTGGCCAAAGCATAGTGTTGAAAGTGTGGGGCCTCTAGTCCTCCCATTGCTTTCGGCTTTTGGAGAGTAGTGAGTTTGATCCTTGGGGTCTTATCTTTCCAGTAGAATTTAGTGATTAATGAATCTAGAGACTTAAACCAGAGTGGGGTGGGCTGGGTTGGGATCATAGAGAGTAGATAGTTTATTTTGGGCAGTATTGTCATTTTGATTACTGAGATTCTGCCCATGATAGATAATGGGAGGTTCTTCCAGCGTTGAAGGTCATCTTCTATTGAAGTGAGTAGAGGGGAATAATTTAGATTAAATAAGTCTGACATCCTGGGGGGGACTTTTATCCCAAAGTAAGTGATATAGTTAGTGCAGAGTGAGATAGGTGAAGAGTTGGCTGTCACATCCCAGCTGTTGGGATGTAGTGGGGGAACTGCAGATTTATTCCAATTAATTGAATATTCAGAAATTTTAGAGAATGTGTCAATAAGTTTGATGGTTTCTTTTACTGATGTTGTGGGGTCTTGAAGAAAGAGAAGAATGTCGTCGGCATAAAGGCTGATTTTATGGTGCATATATGGGGTCTGGACACCCTTGATGAGGGGGTTCTGACGGATGGCAGCTGCTAGGGGTTCAATGAAGATTGTAAATAGGGAGGGGGAGAGTGGGCACCCCTGTCTAGTTCCCCGGTGAAGAGTGAAACTTTGTGATATTAGTCCATTGGTGATTATTGTGGCTGAAGGAGAGGTGTATAGAAGTTTAATCCAGTTAATGAACGACTCCCCGAAGCCAAACCTCCCCAATGTGGCAAACAGGAAATTCCAGTTCACCCTATCAAACGCTTTTTCTGCGTCCAGAGTTGCTATGATGGTATTATCTTGAAAATTTGTGGAGTGATACATTATATTAAACAGTCTACGGGTGTTGGTGGATGAAAATCGACCTTTAATGAAGCCAGTTTGGTCTGGGTGGATAATGGATGGGGTGACCTCTGCTAATCTGTGTGCTAGGATTTTTGCAATTATCTTATTGTCCACATTGAGGAGAGAGATTGGCCGGTAGCTGGCTGGCAATGTTGGGTCCTTATTGGGCTTGAGGAGCAGTGAGATTGAGGCTGCGGTGGAACTAGTTGGAAGCCGTCCTTTCTGCTTTGATTCATTAATCATTCTGGTGAAAAGTGGAGCTAAGGTGTTCCAAAATTGTTTGTAGAACTCAGCAGGGAAGCCATCCGGACCTGGTGCTTTATTATCGGGCATCTGTTTCAGGGCATCAAACAGTTCTTGTTGAGTTATAGGTGATTCCAGGTGTTTTATTTCGGTCTCATTGAGTTGTGGTAATTTGATGCTGTTTAGGAAAGAGTCTATAAATTCCTGGTTGGGGTTTATTTCTGAGGAATATAGTTTATTATAAAACTGGAAAAAAACATGATTTATTTCTTCAGGTGAGCTGGTTAGCTTCCCTGCTGAGTTCTTTAAGACCGGGATTGTTGATTTTTCTTTGTTACGTTGGATTTGATTTGCTAAGTATTTACCTGATTTATTGCTATGGTGGAAATTTTCCTGCCTTAGACGGTGAATCATAAATTGAGTGTGTTTATTAAGTATTTCATTGAGTTTGAATTTATGTTTCCTAAGTTTTGCCTGTGTTTCTTCAGTTGGGTTGTTTGCATTGGTTTCTTCTAACTGTTTGATTTTATTGTTGAGTTCTACTTCCTGTTCTTTTTCCTTCTTTTTTTTGTATACTGAATATGAGATGATTCTTCCTCTGAGTACTGCTTTTCCTGTTTCCCACAGAAGGGAAGGAGATGTCCCAGGGGAGTCGTTCATTTCAAGAAAGAATGCCCACTCACTCCCAACAAAACTGATAAAATTTGGGTCATGTAAGAGGGATATATTGAAACGCCATTTGCTAATTGGTCACTGTTGGTTAGTTATGTTCCATTTAATTGTAACTGGGGCATGATCGCTAATGACTATGGGATGAATTGTTGAATCAGAGATATTTTTCATTATAGAGTTGCTGGTTAGAAAATAATCAATACGGGAATAGGAGTGGTGGACCGGGGAGAAAAAAGAGTAGCAATTGGAGTCTGGGTGCTGAATCCGCCAACAATCGCCAAGGCCAGACTCACTCATGAACTGTTTTATTGTTTTTGTGGATTGCCAGATTCGTTTGTTTTTAGAGTGATCAGATCTGTCAATTGTGGGGTCTAACACTGTATTAAAGTCGCCTGCGATTATGGTGGGACAGCCATATATAGTTGAGATGGAGGTGAAGAGGTTCTGAAAGAAAACTGGGTTGTCTGTATTAGGGCCATAAACATTAACAATTGTTACGGGGGTGTTGTGAATTGAGATGTTTATGATGACAAAACGTCCTTCTGGGTCTGTGATGGTGGCGTTATGGGTGAATGAGATTCTTTTGTTAATCAAGTCAAGTCAAGTCAAGTCACATTTATTTAAATAGCGCTTTTCACAATACAGATTGCATCAAAGCAGCTTCACAGTGATAACATGAAAGTAGTACAACACAGTTCAATAATATTGTTGAATATTAAATATCCCCAACTAAGCAAGCCAAAAGCAAGGCGACAGTGGCAAGGAACCAAAACTCCATCAGATTGGATGGAGAAAAAAACCTTGGGAGAACCCAGGCTAGTCAGGGGCCAGTTCTCCTCTGGCTAACAATCATAGGGTTTCAAAGAAGCTTTACAGTAAGTGCATATCAGAAAGTACCTGTAAAAAAATACATTTAGTTAATCATGTAATATTAAGGGGATAACATATCGCCGGCGTTGAGTCGTCTCTTCGCAGGCGTTGAGTCGTCTCTTCACAGGCGTTGGTCTTCTCATCACAGGCGTTGGGGCATCCGAAATCCCCGTGAGAGGCAGGATACAAAACTGGAGACTACGAACGCCATTTTTCTCGGGACAAGCGTCCCGAGATAACAGCAGAAAGGCAGATGGGAAATAATTAGCATAGCTGATGTTCATAATGATTTCCATTACACGGGAGTAGGTGTTAGAAAACCATAATCTCACAACTCTCCGCAACCCAAACTCTCCGCAACCCAACCGCAACCATAGGGACCGACCCGTTTGTCTATAAGGCTGTCGAGCCCCACTGGTGCGTTAAGCAGTTTCAGTGGCAAACGGTTCCGTATGGCATAGCAGAGGACTAAAAGGTAAGCATTATGTGAATGCTTGACTAAAGAGACACGTCTTTAGTCTAGTTTTAAACTGTGTCAGCGAGTCAGAGCATCGGACCGTATCGGGAAGGCTATTCCAGAGTTTTGGAGCTAAATGCGAGAATCAAAATGCAAACTCCCCTTTGCTTTGTATTGTAATGAGATGAGAAAATGTGATTGAATTGTCTTGATTTGATGCGGGTATAGTCTGATTCTGAGAGATGAGTTTCTTGTAGTAGACATATGTCAGCTTTTAAACTATCTAAATGATTTAAGATTTTGAGCCTCTTTGCCTGAGATCCAATCCCACGGACGTTCCAGGTCAGGAATGTAAGTGGTACCATAAAGTGATTGTACAGTTATGAAAATGTTTGATATGGTGGGTATTGTGTATGTGATAGTGTGTGCAGGTGTCAGTTGGATATGGGCTGGGGGAGGGGGGGAGGAGGAATAGGTATGTAATGTGGTGTGCGAATGAGATGTAAAGGATAGGGGTTGAGAAAAATATGTAAAATAAAAAGGTTGGAATTTGGTTCTGGGGTGGTGGCAACATGAAATTTTCCTGTTTAGCATTGAAAACATACAGATCATAATTTGACTTTAGCCTATAGAAATAATAAACAAAAATAAAGAGGACACACAAACAAACATGTATAGACAAAACTCCATGAATAACATTCAACATTAAGAGAGCAAACGAGAATGGTTGAGTAGGGAGAGCAAAAGGAGTGAGACATAAGAAGAGAGAAGAGAGAGGTGATCCAAGCATCAGTAGGCAGTTTAGAGAGAGTTAAGGGTGGCAATGTTATAATCAAAATGAATGTTGGCATGAGGTATAATGTACTATAGCCAGGTGGTGATACTGGGGTTGCGGTACAGAGTTCCGTTGACATACAGTTTATCGACTGACAGTGCTGCTCGTTTGCCCTCTTGCCTGAGTTGTTTCATTATGGGCAAGAAGGCTCTTCTTCTTTCCTGTATTACTTGTGGGAATTGGTCGTTTAATCCAAATGAAGTGCCTTTCAGTTCTTTTCCTTTACTTTTGATGAGTTCTTTGTGTTTGAAGTGTTCGAACTTGGCGATTCGGTCCTGGCAGGTCGCTGTGTGGTTTTGGCATTGGGGGGGTTCGGTGGGGTATCTGTTGGCCCTGGGCCCCCGGTGTGCGCCCTCCTCATACGCTCATGCACACGCCTTGTCCTGAAGCACACAGCACGCTTCACTCTCTTTTATTTGTACTACATGTTAGCACTACATGCACTACATTAATTGCACCTCAAACCTAACCCTAAACTACAAAACAGACTAGGGTTAAAAGTGGAGTGCGGGTAGATGCCTCAACAGGTGTCTATCTGCATGCCTTACTTATTTTAATGCACACATTACAGAGAAGGCATACATCTTACAAAGGGTAAGTGTGGTGTGCATGGGGAAATCCTGACAGATACTCACCATGCATGCCCACTTCTTTTAATGCTACACACTACATAGATCCCTTAACCTAGCCAGTCACATACATACCTAGGTCAAGAGTGGCGTGTTGGGAGGAGGTCTGGTGCCGGGGTGTGGTTGGTCGTGGTAGTGGGATGTGTGCGTGCGCTGGGGGCCTGGGGGTGATGGGTGGCCCGCGGGTCCTCCCCTCTGTCGGCTCGTCGCAGTTTTACTGCGGGGGCTGGGTCGAACGGTGACCATCAATGGGTGCCCAGGTTGGCAATTAGTCAGGCAATCAGCTATTCCTATTATTACACTTACCTTTAATAGAATAATTACAACTCCTCTCCTCTGAATCACTCCCTCTCAGTGTTCCAGCTTCTCTCCGCCCGGCCCAACAGCAAGCCAGCTTTACTCATATGCACACACATACACACATACATCCTCACATACTCACCACCCCTCACCCCCACCCCCATCCCAACACCACCTCATTCAAATCATCCTTAGCCTTTCTGA
>JARWKJ010000003.1:66439608-66494608 GCA_029959095.1 Rhinichthys osculus | reverse complement strand
AACTACAGCTAGTTCAAAACGCAGCCGCTCGAGTTCTTACCAGAACCAGGAAGTATGACCATATTAGCCCGGTTCTGTCAACACTGCATTGGCTCCCTATTAAACATCGTATACATTTTAAAATATTGCTGATTACTTACAAAGAACTAAATGGTTTAGCTCCCAGTACTTGAGCGAGCTCTTAACGCATTATAGTCCTTCACGTCTATTGCGATCTCTAAACTCCGGCCAGTTGATAATACCTAGAATATCTAAATCGACCTCCTTCTCCTCTGTACAGATAATCATTGCCTTGATAATTCCGGTTTGGGTAGCTACGCGGAAGCGATAAATTCTGTATTATAAATTTTTCAAGGCTTGTACCTTGGAACCTGTTTCATGGATTGCGTCTCGAGCCACCAGGCACTGTTGTGCAAATGAGCGGCCGGATCGCATTGAGGGTTTTCTGTTAGAGCGGTGTCGTGTTAGCGGCCCCTAAGTTAATAACTAATGATCTTTGCAATGGAAGTGAATCAATCAAAACTAACTTTATCTGGACAATAACTTTATTCTAGAGCTGCTGTAAAGCTGAAACAATCTCTGTTACTGTAATCTCCTGTTATCACTGTAAAACTGCTTTGGAACAATCTGTATTGTTAAAAGCGCTGTATAAATGAAGGTGACTTGACTTAACTTAAAGGTGTTACGGCCAGCTCGTTTCGACCGTACATAAAGGTATACAAGTACAAGAAAATGACTTGCAAGAGTTTTTATTAGCTTACAACAAAAGTGCAAACAACTTAGTATAACAAAGTCTAGGGTTCAAAATCATAAGGGGACAAAATCATAATCCAGATGGGGAATAAGAAAAGGCTGGTATGGTCTGTAAACAAATATAAACGTCGCAAAAACAAGTGACTCCTCCAGAGGCTGCCAATCCCCTGGACGAAGTGGCGTGGAGAGGGTGGAATCCAAGGTTTTATCCTCTTGTGACGGCTGTATACTTGTATTGTGGTTTTTGCCGTGTCTGGGTGTGTTTTGCTCCTCCTACAGGTGCGCTGCGGAGCTGCGGGGGTAATCAGGTGGATTGGGTGCACCGGTGCACAGGTGTGCCTGTCTATAAAAGCTTCCTGTTTGGTGTCCTCGGAGAGCGTTCCATTCTGTCACATCGATCCCTGGCCAGGACCAAGATGTTGATCGGCGTTGCGGCGTATTGCGAGAGCTTGAGAGACAGTCTTTATCATGAAGAATGTGTAAAATAAAGAGAGTATTGTAACCGCCGTAAACGTTTCCTCCTCCTTCATTGTTGCTCCCTAGTAAGGGCGTAACACCTCTCCACAATCAAATCGAGAGCAGGTAACAGGGGTGTGCGATCTCCCACGCCCTCCTGAAGAACACCGCCCCCAGCAGGCGAGCAAGGGAAACGCAGGGTCGTAACAAAGGCAAAGTCTTAAAATCTCTCATATATCATTGTTTACTAGCATGTTGTGTTTTGTAGCATGAGCCTTTAAACAAGAGGCATCATGTCGGGTTCACAGTGAAGTATATGCTGGACCTTCAGTCATCTTGATATACGAGGGAAAGAAGTTCCAAACATTTAGAGACCTCATATAGAAGTCTGGTTTCATTTGGCTTTCTGCAGGAGATGTTCATCATTTGTAGGTCAGCTTCAGTAAAAGCATCTGCTAAAAAGTAAATGTAAATGTGCTGCATTAAAACATATTTTTAACATTAATAAGGATTGTACGAATTCCACGTGAAAAGCACAAAAAAGTAGTAATAACAATATAGTCCTGTTTTCCTCCAGTTATAGTTTGAGAAGGTTCTACATTTGAGTTTTTTCCAGTGTTTTGACCCACACAAGATGAAGTTTTCTTTGAACTGCATGTGACTTGATCACTCTCCTGTTGAGAGCCAGCCGCCAGCAGCAATAACAGGCTCTGAGATGAATGTGGGCATGTGTACGTGTGTGTGTGTGTGTGTCGTGTGTGTGTGGCTGTGCTGCTCCTGACCGCAGGGTTTGAAGGCTCCGGGTCTCTCCGAGCTCCAGTTTGTTTAATTGCCTTCCTCAGTCATTGATCAGCAGTGGCGGCCATTTTGCTGCCGAGTCTGAGAGAAACTGTGAACGGCAGGGGCTCCAATCTGTTACACCGTGACTGTCCATCAAAGTCATGCTCCCAGGCAACCCTGTCGCCTGGCAACCTTTATGGTTCACACACAGACGGAGAGAGAGACAGAGAGAGAGAGAGAGAGAGAGAGAGAGAGAGAGAGAGAGAGAGAGAGAGAGAGAGAGAGAGGCAGAGAGAGAATCTCTCCACAAACCTGTCTATCTATCGATCTATCTATCTACGAGGTTTCCATATCTCATATCAGGGTCAGTTTGGTCTTTCTTGGATTTCATTGTTTCCAGTGGTTGTAAACGCTCTTTTTCAGTAAAACTTTAATATTTCTATAACAGGTTCATATGAAATTCACATCATACATAAGCAGTTCTAATGGACTTCTGAGACCCACGAGATGAAAAATGAAAAATCTTTCATTATGTGGGCCAGTTTTCTGTCAGGCTTTCAACATTCACAATCTAAACTTGAGCCTAACATCACGATGAAAATGAAGAGAAAGAATATTACTTGACTTAACTTATGTTTCTTCATGAGATTTTGAGACTAAAGCAGAGCAAAATAGTCATGAAGCCACAAATCCAGCGCTGCTGTTGTGATATGACAGATATTGCAGCAGTGTGTGCGTGTGAGTGTGTGTGTGTGTGTGTGTGTGTGTGTGTGTGTGTGTGAGCGTGTGTGTGTGTGTGTGTGTGAGCGTGTGTGTGTGTGTGTGTGTGTGTGTGTGAGCATGTGTGTGTGTGTGTGTGTGAGCATGTGTGTGTGTGTGTGTGAGCATGTGTGTGTGTGTGACCATGTGTGTGTGTGTGTGTGGGTGGGTATGTGTGTGTGTGTGTGTGTGTGTGTGTGTGTGTGTGTGTGTGTGTGTGTGTGTGTGTGAGCATGTGTGTGTGTGTGTGAGCATGTGTGTGTGTGAGTGGGTGTGTGTGTTTGGGAGCACTGATGGAGGCGTCAGGGCTTTTACACACTTCAGCCGCAATTACCTGCTAACAGCTGGTTACTGCACAGCAATCAGCAAACCATTAACACTCCACATCCAACAGACCGAGAGCTTTTACTCTCTCTTTCATTCATTCTCCTGCTTTTTGTCTTCACAAAATGTTGCATTTTGTCACAGACCTTTAGCAAAACCAACATTTACCTATATAGGATCCAACTTTTCCCCGACTGTGCACACATCTGATTGTCATGTCTTTGCTTGGGATTCCTGAGGGTCATGTGTCTCAGACACAAAGTACAGCAATGCATGATGGGACTGCTGTGTGATATAGTGTGATGTGTTTAAAGACACGTGTTCACTGTAATGTCACCTCAACATTTCACACCAAATGTGAGACCACAGGTATATGACAAGCTGATAGAAATATATTACTAAATGAACAAATATATTAACATTGAGTTTCTTGTGATGAAGGAAAAAATGTAAAAGCAAATGGCTTATTTACTTAAATTGAAATTATAGCATTTCATTCTGTTCTGTGACTTTGGTGCATCTAGTATTCAAAACAGAAAGAACTTAATTGTTAACAAGACATTTAAATCCTAAAATTAATAAATTTTCTGTAATCATTTACCCTTACAAATCTAATATTTATTTTGTTTGCTATGGAAAAAAGAAAACCTCAAAAGCACCAAAAAATAATCATAAACATAATACATTTTATTCACGTGCTGTAATTAAAATGTTCATAATCCGTATGATTGTGTTGTGTGAGAAAACGTTCCAACTTCGTTCTCCATGACAGTGAAAATATAACTATAAATGAAACCTGCATAAATCCCTGCGGTTCGTCCTGTAAAGAGGCTCCACTTTCAGTCCTAACAGACGACGGTTCCACGGCGTGAGCTCTCACACACTCTCACACACTCTCACACACTCTCACACGCTCTCACACACTCTCACACTCTCTCACACACTCTCACACACTCTCTCACACTCTCACACACTCTCTCACACTCTCTCACACTCTCTCACACTCTCTCACACTCTCACACTCTCATACACTCTCTCACACACTCTCACACTCTCACACACTCTCACACACTCTCACACTCACTCACACTCTCTCACACACTCCCACACACTCACACACTCTCACATACTCTCACACACTCTCACACGCTCTCACACACTCTCACACACTCTCACACACTCTCACACACTCTCACACACTCTCACCTGCTCTCAAACACTCTCACACACTCTCACACACTCTCACAATCTCACACGCTCTCACATACTCTCACCTGCTCTCGCCGGGCATGAGCGAATCACATACCCTACAGATCCACACCCAAAACATCTCATCGCTTCTGATGTTACATGCACATGTTCTAAAAGACACAACATGTTTAATATGCGGAGACTTACAGTACAGCTGATTGGAATCATCTTTATCTGAGACACTATTTCTCTGTCTCCCCAGCTCCTTTTCCAAAAGCTTGTTTTTCAGAAATGGGGGTACATTCGAAATGATTTTCCTTTTTAGCAGGACTTACTAGGGACAAAACTGGTGTGTAGGAACCTTGAATCACACATCCGCTCTCAAGTAGCTGATTTATTTTGTCTATGTTCTCTAGAAAATCACAATAGCACTATTCATTCTTCAAGCAGATTTAACACTTTCATATCCAAGAATCTCCCCGACTGCTAGACTTCACTCTTCAACCGAACACCACCAGAAGGAGAGAGTTTAACAGCATGTCGGAGCGTCAGTTTGTGTGAGTTAAACTGTTCACCTGCAGCCCTGCTGACCGGCCACAAAAATAACCCTCCACCGAAGACTGTTTCTCTAAACAACACCACAAAACATCCACAGAGAAACAAGAGTTTAAGAAAACGAGAATCAGAAAACTTTTCAAAAAACTTTAACACACTCTCAGCAGAACAAACCATGCTCTCTCCCAACACACACTCAGAGAGAGAGAGAGAGAGAGAGAGAGAGAGAGAGAGAGAGAGAGAGAGGGGAGGGGGGAGAAAACCAGTGAGCCTTAGCTTTCATTTCCACACAGCCAGGACTAAACACACACACACACACACACACACACACACAATCATTGAAACAATGTTGAGTCAATGTTGATTCTTCAATGCTAATTGCATTGAATTAACGTTACAAAGTGATGTTGGTTCAATATCACTTTTGCACCTGTAATTAATGTTGAAACAATGGTGAAATTTGAACAAAAAATCAATGGTAATGTCATTGCATCCACATTACACTTTGATTGATTATACATCACTGATGTTGAATCAATGCTTAACCCTCTGGGGTCGGCTATCGCGCCGGCGCGACAAACTCACTTTTTTTCTTATCAGTGCAAAAGAGACTCAAATTACTCTGTTGATTTTGATCTTACATATAAGTGTTGTACATCATTCGATCCTGTTAAGTGTCTATGTTTTTGTGGATAATCACAATAAAAACAAAGTGTTGTGCTTTTTGTCAAATAAAGAAAAATAAACATGATGCGAATTTTGCGTTCTCTCTGTCAGTGAAGTTCATTCTGAAACGCGTCCGAAAATGAACTGTAACTAAGTAAATACTTGTCACAGAGACACGAAAGATTTATCTTTATGAAGCTGAAATTCTCTTCTTTTAAATGAAGTAATTTTATGTGAATGATTAGGCAGGATGATTTTCAAATCATTTTGAAGCAAAAACTCTAGGCGACAACATCCATTAGTCAAAAGTCTTGTGGACAGATATTTAGTATGTGTTGTGTGGCCTTATTTCAAAATCAGCAGAGTATTTTGAGTCTCTTTTGCACTGATAAGAAAAAAAGTGAGCTGGTATCGCCGGCGATACCGCCGACCCCAGTGGGTTAACAATTTGTTAACAACAAAGTATAATTTGCACGGTTTGACGTGATATGATAAGCGATTGTTAGATTTAATCAGTGCGATTTACTGCAATGTCAGAACCAGAACAAAAGTGGATGTTTCTTACTTGTTCAGATGACATTTTCCGGTGAAAATTATTATGTTGGTCATACTTCCAAAAAGAATAATCTGTGATTGTTAATGCCAGTATCCACACCGGCGCGGCGACTGACACACACACTCTCCTCAAACATTGTGTTCATCCGCGCTGTGCCGTGTCGAGGGTGTCGAAGTACAACTCACGTAAAGCTGATAATTCCGAGAATAACTGCACTTGCAGATTTCGAGAAACAGAGATGGCGACAAAGAGGAAAAACTGCGGACTGCAGCTTTAACAAAACTAATCAATGGTGATATTGCTTAATCAATGTTACACTATGATGGATTATAACATCACTGCTGTTGAATCAATTGTTTGAAAAATGTTACAATGTGATATTGATTCTAAATAACTTTTGTTGAAACACTGAAAATACAACTGTTGCAAATTAACTCAAGGGAAATGTGAATAAATAATTTTAACTTGTTATAATTCATTATAAATATTTGGATCAGTTTATAGAATTAATTTGATGTAGCAGAAGTAATACCACAATCAGCTAACCTGTTAGTCAAACAAGACTTTATTAACTTGACTAAACACTTAGACTAACCAGCTACACTTCAGTGTTATGTCAACAAATTCCTGACCATTTTAAAGTTTAGGGAAAATCTTTTAAATTATAAATGACACTTTTCCAGCAGTTGAGTATTTTTTTTTCTTCTATTTAACAGTTTAACACAATAAATGACGAAAAAATATAGAAGATCATTCTTTAAAAAAAAGTGGGACAAAAGCATTACAATCTTTAAAAATAAATTAGTTTCAGAAGTCTGATGTCATTATGGTAGTCCAACGGTTCAGGTTTTACATCAGACAATTGCATCTTTTCTTTTGGCTTCCCTGAAATCTGGAAAAAAGAAAGAATGATGTTACTTAAGATCAAGTCAATTCAGTTGTCATACAGTCACATCCAAGCATGTTAATATGCTAAACACAGTATGATTCACTTTCTTTAAAATCGTTCAACACAAAACATTCTAACTATGATTATAATATCATTAAAATCTGTTGATTTAATCTATTTTTCTAAAAATCTATTAACTCAATATGAAATGAAAGCACTATGGCTGGGATGTGGAGTTTACCCCAGCCCGAATTAAACACAGCTGAAGCATCTGATCTTAGAAAGCCTCCAGTCGGTGTGTAGCTAAACTCTTCATGAAGAGGAATAAACACCTCTGAACTACGGCCATCTCAGTTCATTTCACATTAAACTACAAAGCATTCAAGTGACGAGTTTATCTTGTAGAATAAAAGAGCTTATGATTTCTTTAAAGCTCTCTTTAAATATCACAAAATAGCCATGTCATTCAGTTTCTCATAAACACAAGATGTTTTTTGTGATTGTTTCCGTGCTAAACTGAATGGAAATCAGTTACATTAGTCAAATATAATAGTCATTAAGGAATATGAATGATTACCTGATTAAGCAGTAATCAGAGAGCAGGATAAAGCATCAAAGGTGATTATGCTGTCGACTACAACTCGATGACGTATAATCGATGTGAGCATTATCAGGAGGTGCATCTCATTTTTCAGTTGTCCATCCTCATCTGCCGTCACTAAAGGAGAGAAGGCAAGGTGTTCTGCAAGGCTTCTCGCAACAGACTGTGAGATCTCGTCTCGCTGTGAAAATAGGCTTGTTTGAGATGCGCTTGCGTCGCCTGACATGTAGTCGAGAGCAGGCGGCTGTGGTGAGGGGAGGAGTGAAGGAAGCGCAGGCAAGCCGGACAGACCTCTCTTCTCGCAGTGGATCTGACACCTGCGAGATCAAATTGTGGGATTCACGGGATTCACGCTCGTGCACGGTGTTGCTAATAAACTGGATGTAATTTGGAAGAAAGATGGCACCGCTGTCACGATAAATACGGGTGAACCCAAACGCAAACAGGATGTATAACAAACAGTTTATTTACTAACAAACAGGGAAAACAAAAACCCACGAGGGGGCAAAACGTAGACAAAACACAAAGAGACTAAACTGATTATGACTAACAAAAACTAGACAATACTCTGGAACAGGAAACTCACAGGATATCACAAGGTCTCAAAACTCACAAGGATCACACAGAGGTAAGGATCGCAATGAACCGACACAAGACAGCAAACACAAGGAGACTAAATAGGAGAACCAATAAAGAGAACAGGTGATGCTAACTAGACAATCATGACAAACAAGGATAACAAGGAGGCGGGGTAAAGTAACGAGACACACAAGCACATGGCCAAAACCAAAGACCATGTGTTGTACACAAACATGGGTCTGCCATGATCCTGTCTCAGAACTAGAGAACTCAAGGACAGAATCATGACAGCCGCTATGTTTGGCCTGCCACTTGCACCTTTGTTTGTTCCTGTGTTTTCTCATGCTGGATCTTGCCACCGTCTCTACAATTATTGTTTATGATCGCACAACTTTGCTGGATTTACGGTTTTCAACAAACCATTGCCTGAACGCCCAAACCTTAAAAACACCTCCGCCGCTGTCTGCTTTTACTTCTCCATTCCTGAGCTATCCTGTCTATCTACTTCCAGGCAGTAAGCGCCGCAAGAGACGGGGTAGGAGAAGCGGGCTACATGTCAAAAAAAGGACTCACCTAAATTCTCTGTTGCAGAGGAGTGGTGTCGAACTAGGACCTGGCGGTTCGCGGATAAGCTATCGGTGGCTTCGGCCCGTTAGCGCTGACAACACTGGCGCTCCTTTTTCCTGTCACCGCCGTTCATTTGGCAGTCATCCTCGGGGTTCTACCCTAGACAATCTTCGTCCAATTTCACGTGTGTCCTCTTTGCCTGTCAACTCGACTTCACTCTGTATGGCACTATGTAACACCAGATCGCTCAGCAACAAAACTTTTGTTCTAAACGATGTCATCACCACTAACAGTCTGGATTTGTTCTTTCTCACGGAGACCTGGTTATCTCCCGGTGATGTTAGTGCATTTTCTGAAATCCTTCCCTTTGGCTATTTGTTTCTGAACACTCCACGGCAAACGGGTAGGGGCGGGGGGATAGCTACTATATACAGACAGTCCCTGAAGTGCCGTCAACTGTCCACTAGAGGGTACTCCAGCTTTGAGTTGCAGACGTTTGTACTCACTCTACCTAATCCAATTTTTTGTGCAGTAATCTACCGGCCCCCAAAACTAAATGGAAATTTTTTAACTGATTTCTCAGAGTTTTTGTCTGGCTTTTTGGCAAAATTTGACAATATTTTAATCTGTGGTGATTTCAAAATTCATGTTTGTTGCCCCTTTGATAAATCTGCTAATGATTTTAAGGCACTTTTAGACTCTTTAGACCTAGCCCAGTCCATATCCTGTCCTACTCATAGGCTAGGTCACACTCTTGACCTGATTATCTCGCGTGGGGTGACAGTGTCTTCCTGCGAGGTTTTGGATTTTCCCGTCTCTGATCACTCCCTCATACGTTTTGACATCTGTGCTGCTCCACCTCCACCTATATCCACTGTCCCCCGGCGTCGACGCATTATTACTCCATCTACAGCTGAGGACTTCACCACCGCCTTTTCTGCTTCTAACATAACCTCCACTGCTGAAGTGGCCCCGCATCTATGTCCAGAGCTTCTCCTCTCCTCATTCGGCATCACCTGCTCCCGGATTATGGACTCAGTTGCGCCCTACAGGGTGAAGTCTGCAAATGGCTCTTCGGACCCTTGGCTGAGTGAGGCGACATGGACCCACAGGCGCCAGTGCAGGCAGGCTGAGCGGAAATGGAGAAAAGACAGGCTGCAGGTATCATTGGAGGTATTTAGAGACTGCCTTGTCATCTATCAGAGAGCAGTCAAGGAAGCCAAAAGTCAATACCTCTCTAAGCTCATTAATAACAATAGCCACCGTCCTGGTATTTTATTCAGTACTATAAACTCTGTTATAAATCCAGCCCCTGTTGTATTGAATGATGCTTCAGTTAATGCATGCAATGTATTTAAAAAATATTTTATTGATAAGGTCCAGTCTGTTAGGCAAACTATCATACCAGCCCCTGTTGTCAGTACTCCCTCTCAGGCGACGCAATGTGTATTGGAGAATTTCGAAGTGGTTTCTGTTGTTGATCTTAAAAAAGCTGTTCATGACTTGAAGCCAACCACCTGCCCTCTAGATACTGTTCCTGCTAGGATTCTGAAAGAAGCCATCGACATCGTATGCCCTTTCCTGGTCTCCTTCATGAATAGCTGTTTTAGTCTGGGCGTTGTTCCCAATCCTCTCAAGCACGCCATTGTTAGACCACTTCTTAAGAAACCAAACCTTGATCCTTTTGTACTGTCTAATTTCCGCCCCATATCCCATCTGTCATTTTTGGCTAAGCTTATGGAAAAGCTTGTTTTCTCCCAGCTTCAGTCATACATCGATCTGCATGGTATGGGGGACAAATTTCAATCTGGCTTTAAGTCTAGACATAGTACAGAGTCAGCCTTACTGAGGGTTCATAATGACATTCTTAGAGCCTTGGATAATAAAAACTCAGTGGTTATGGTGCTGCTTGACCTTACCGCTGCTTTTGACACCGTCGACCACGCAATCCTCATCGACCGGCTCCAACATGTTGTGGGTCTACAGGGCACGGTGCTAAAATGGTTCTCGTCATATCTCACCAACAGAACTTTCTCAGTAATGCTTGATGACTTCTCCTCCTCAGCTGCCCCTTTATCATCTGGTGTGCCCCAGGGTTCTATTCTTGGTCCTTTACTGTTCTCCCTTTATATGCTGCCACTAGGTCAACTCATTTCTAAGCACAACGTTCAGTTTCATTTCTATGCTGACGACCTTCAAGACTACCTTCCTGTAGTTTTGAACAATCATTCAGCATTAGACCCCATCCATAACTGCATCCAGGACATTAAAGGTGCAGTGTGTAAAAATTTTGAGTATTTATTAACAGAAATGCAATATGACATCCATAACTATGTGTTCAGTGGTGTATAAAGAACTTACTTAATAAACCGTAATGTTTTTATTACCTTAGAATGAGGCATTTATATCTACATAGGCGCGGGAATCCCCTTCTATGAAGGTCGCCATATTGTGACGTCATGTTTCTACAGTAGCCGAACGCGAACACACAGCGTTACAGAGCGCGTTTCGTCACTACATTGAAAGAGAAGCCGCAGGAAGCTAGAAGAAGCTAGTCATAAACACCGTGAGTAGTGACTTTTCCCTTGTCAGTGGTGTAAATATGTAGTTGGATTGTTTCATGTAACTTAATTCTTCTCCCTCGCTGTGTTATGGCTTTGCTATGTGGGGATAAATGTGCTGGTTAAGTTCGTGAGACAGCTGATTAGTAGGCTACTCTTGTCATTGACCGTAAAACAGTTACAGGAATCACCAACCCGTCGATCTTGGAAGCATTTTAAGTCGATCGCTTAGAGTTTCCAAAATCAGAGAAAAAAAGCCTATTGTGTGTAGTAAGTGTGTCTAGGGGATGCGGAGGCGCGCGCGATGTCACAATCACGTCATTTTTGCACCTTTGGGCTCATGCGGACGCGTCGAGTTTAAACAAGGCTTTACGCTTTAACCAGCTCAGCCACAGTAACAGCTCATATTAGCCAGCTAAACTTTTACTACCCTGTTAGAAAAAATATATAGTTGCATAGTTTCATGTGGGTCTTCTCCCTCGCTGTATTATGGGTTTGCTTTGTGGGGAGAATCTGCTGGTTACGTTCGTGAGACAATCAGCTGATTACTATTATTATATTATGTAAGGTGCATTGTGTAATATTTCTGAGGATCTATTGACAGAGATGCAATATAAAATCCATAACTATGTTTTCAGTGGTGTATAAAGACCTTACTTAATGAACCGTTATGTTTTTATTACCTTAGAATGAGACATTTATATCTACATAGGCGCGGGAATCCCCTTCTATGAAGGTCTGAAGGTATGTTTCTACCGTAGCTGAAAGCGAACAAACAGCGCTAAAGAAACCTCATTGCTTGACTTACTACTCTCTGCTGCTGACTCAGACTCAGACGACGACATATTTTGTCTTACGTCGGCCACCGTAGCTTCTCATTCGAGTTTGAAAACCGAGGGATAGGCCGCGAGTGACTTGCTGTTTGCAATTTGCAGGATTCACCACTAGATGCCGCTAAAAATCCCACACTGCACCTTTAAACGGTGGCTCTCTCAAAACTTTCTTCATTTGAATGAAGGTAAGACCGAGTATATATTGTTCACGCAGGACTCACCTTGCAGCTCTCTTAGTTTTGGCCCTCTCACGCCCCAGTTTGCATCCACTGTTCGTAACCTGGGTGTTGCTTTCGACAATAGATTGCATTTTGACAAACAGTCTCGTCTCCTTACAAATACCCACAAACATACTCATATCACCCCCGTCCTCTGTTCACTTCATTGGCTCCCGGTACGTTTTAGGGTGGAGTATAAGGTTCTGATGTTTGTTTTTAAGGCCATTAATGGTCTGGCCCCAGCTTACCTCTCTGAGCTGGTCACTGTATACCATTCTGCCAGAACCCTCCACTCCTCTCAGAACACCTCTTTGATTATCCCCAAATTTAGATGCAAAAAGTTTGGAGGCCGATCTTTTGCCATCCAGGGTCCTACTTTGTGGAATGCCTTACCTACTACCCTTCGTAACATTACTGTGTTTAGTGTTTTTAAATCACAGTTGAAAACGTTTCTTTTCAGGAAGGCTTTCAACACGTAATCATTTGTTTTGTTTTTAGTCGTTGTGTTAGTTACTTTCAATTTTTATATACTGTTGTCTTTTTATGTGTTTTATGGAAAGCGCTTTGTGCACCTTTTTGGGTGTTGTAATGGCGCTATATAAATAAAAATTGAATTGAATTGAATTGAATTTAAGTTCTGTTGCTTTTATATGAAAATAAATATAATTAACAAGACACCCAAAGTACTTGCTATTTAATTACATTCCAAATACGTGTTTATCAATCCTTTTCTCTTTAATACAGACATGTGTCACCGGGTGAAACAAATAGGAACCTTAAAACCAGGATTTGTTGCACGGGGGAGCGACTTCTGGTGTAACACCGGGCCGGTTCCGGTGATATGTCATGGCCGCCGGGATTGACGAGCGCCAGCTGTGGACACCAATCAGGCCGTTATCAGTGAGCACATGCGGGAAGAGGCATATATAAGGAAGTTTGAAGACATAGGGCGTGTGGGCTCTTGGTGCTTGTGTTTCATGTTGGGTTCCCCTTGGCGTTCTTGTTAGTGGTCAGCAGGAAGTGGCGGCAGCAGCGAATGCAAGTGTGAGGATGTTTGCACATTGGGGACTGGTGAGTGACTGGCAAATGGAACTGGGAGAACAATGATTAAGGACAGTGCTGAAGATCCACGCTGTTATCAAGGAGAGAAGTTAAGTGCACTTTTCATTAACTTATGAAAGAGTGATGTCATAAAGATTTACCAAGAACATTCTGAATATTGACTTGCGCTGGCTGGCATTGTGTATTGTTTCTCTCGCTGTGAGTCTCAGAGACAAGGAAGGAACTGGGCTTTATAGGATCGCTCTTGAAACCTGATACCCCCGTCTGAAAAGCTATCTGTGGATCGTCTGACCCTGCAAACCCACTCTACAGATAAAGCGTTGTGAATTCCGGCTCGCGTACCCCGAAGTGATAAAATAAAACAAATTCTGTATCAAAATTTATAGGCAAGAAAAGTAGTTTGTTTAGGCTGGGTTGTATGAATTACAAACCTGCGCACATATTTTCAAAAGCACATAACTATAGAATTCTGAATGTGCATGTGAACGCCGTCAGCGTTAATCACAGGTTCACGTTTAAAGTCTGATCATTTCGATGGAGGTGAATCAATCAAAGTTAACTTTAGCTGGAAGTAACATTATTCAAGAACCGCTATAACGCCAAAACAATCTCTGTTACCTTAAATTATATGTTTATCTCTGTAAAGCTGCTTTGAAACAATTCATTGTTAAAAGCGCTATATAAATGAAGATGACTTGACTTGACTTGCAAAGATGGAGTGAAGGCCTGCTGTTCACGTGAGGTGGTGTGGCATTGCAGTGTCTGAAAGTGTGAAGTGAGCACGTGTGAAGAGTTATAGTATTGACACATGCACGAGTGTGGGAGACCGAATCACTACCATCACTCTGTAATCTTTCTTCGGGAAAGCCTAACCAGTGGGGCATCAAGAATTTAATCTGATCTGTCGATTGTAAAGCGGTCTGTGAACAGAGAGAGCCTGTCGTCCGCCGCTGCATTCTGCCATTGCTGTCCTGTGGTAAGAGAAGACTCAGTTATTGACTGCTGGATTCTGTACTCACCACTGCCGTTCCATGATCCGAGAGATCCCGTGAACCATTATCCCCACCGAAGAGAAGTCTGCAGACTGCTGCGTCCGACCTGCTGCTGCTCTGTGGACCGAGAGATCCTGTGAACCGTTATTCCGAAGATGAAGTCTGCTGGATGCTGTTTTAAGTGCTATTAATTAATTAATAAAAAGAAGAGATTTTTATATCACCTGTTGTTTTGCCTGATTGGTGTCTTTGGTGTCGGCTCCTCCGGAGTGGTGGTTGTTTCCTGCCCGTGGCACATGTGTTATTATTAGGGCTGTCAAATGATTAATCGTGATTAATCACATCCAAAATAAGTTTTTTTTACATAATATATGTGGGTGCACTGTGTATAATTATTTTATATATATAAATACACACACATGCTTGTATATATTTAAGAAATATTTTCATGTATATACTGTATGTAGATTTATATATAATTTATATTATATATAAATATTTTCTATATAAATAATATTTTTTCTTAAATATACATGCATGTGTGTGTATTTATATATATACAAAATAATTATACACAGTGCACCCACATATATTATGTAAAAAACTTTTATTTTGGATGTGATTAATCGTGATTAATCATTTGACAGCCCTAGTTTTTATATATTGTTTTAATAAAAATGACATCACATAATAACCCATATCGCACGGTCCGAGAGTTTATTCACCTATAACATATGTATACACATAAAACATGATATCAGAGTTTTAAAATCAAACATTTTAAAAGAGAACAATACATCACGGTTGTTTAAACCAATCAGCATTAAGCTGTGTCGTCAGGAAGTCGTTTCCCATCATGCTTCTGATCAGCGCAGTCGGTGGAGAGTGCAGAATCCGACACCTGCGCCTTGCGCTCGCGAGAGTTTTCTGACTTACGTTGGCATGACATCAGAGCAAGGCGGACCGCACTCGGACACATTTCTAACCGGCATGCATCTCGCGCTGATCACCGGTGATCGGTTCTGCGCAGATTTTGCTCATCTCAAACAAGCCTAATGTTACTGCAATCGACAGGTGTGTGGTGTCTTGGTCCGGACGAATCTTCTAGTGTGTGCATTCAGAGGATAAGAATGCTAAAAATCGGTTGAAACTGACTAGTCTGTGGTCTCCCACAGGTTTAAAATCGATTAAGATTTGAAAATTGTCAAGTGTTTCACAGGCCTAATGAGGAATCATAACTTAGGCTACATTCACACTGTCAGTCCAAATCCGATTAATTGTGTGCAACTGTTCAAATCTGATTTGCGTCTCCCGTGGCACTCTTTAGTTTTCCAGAATATCTGCATTGGTTTCTATAAGGTAATGACGTTGCATTGTTAGGTATACGCCAACAACAACCACAGCACGGAGGGGTTTGGAACACTGGGTTCAGACCACATATTAATGTAGCTCGAAACTGAACTGCCGTTCACACTTGCTAAATCTAATCGAATTTCAATCTGATATGCACAAAAATCGGACTTGGACTGACAGTCTGAACATAGCTTAGACTACTAAGAAGTTCACATACAAAACCAAAATGGGCGTTTACCAATCAGTGGCCATTTTCAAACTACAAATGGATGTTTTTCAACCATTTTCAACAGACTTGATAAAATCATGATGGCCCAGCCCTAAACCTAACCCCCAATGGATTAAATCACATCGGGTAAAGCAGTTGGAAATGCCCATCATGCCCCATGATTGAGTAACACCCACTTGTGTCCTGGAGAGACTCTTACCTGAGTGATCTTGTGGTCATCAACTATCAATCAATGTTAATTCAGTGTCACTGTCTCCAACCATGTGTGCTGTCGATTTCATCAAAACTGCAGGACTGCTCGACAGGCAGTAATGAGTGATAAAGACCTGGTTATAAAGTTATGAAGATAACTTCTGCATTAGCTAGCTGCCTGTTTTAAATGGACTAAGTGTCTGTGCTTTAACCCTCTGGGGTCCAAGGTGTTTTTGGGGTCCTTGAGATGTTTTGACATACTCTGACATTTGTGCTTTTTTCAGTTGCTTATAAACATATTACTGGCAAAGGTGTAATTACACTCTATTTAGCACAAACAGGGCTACCATAATATGTTATCAACATGTATGTACATGTTTGTATTTTTGAGAGAATATTGTTTATGCGTGGTTATTGAAAAAACTAAAACTTAAAGTTTCTGAAATAAGGCCACAAAACACATACTAAATATGTGTCCACAAGACTTTTGACTAATGGATGTTGTCGCCTAGAGTTTTTTCTTCAAAATGATCTGAAAATCATCCTGCCTTATCATTCACATAAAACAATAGATTGGTTTAAATTTAAAAATGACACTTTTTGTTTGGAAAGGCAATATGCGCAGGGGTGTGACCTGCTGTGATTCACACCTGAGAAGACAATGGCCCGCATAATGAGCGCATAATGGAGCTGCATACTAATGACCCTTTCATTTAAAAGTGTCACTGAGCCACAAGAATGCAATGACTATATATATATATTAGTGCTGGGCAACGATTAAAATTTTTAATCGCATTGTTACGCGCAAACTTTAATAATGAATTCTAAAGTAGTGTATTACTCACTTTTGATTTAAATGTACTGCTATATACACAAAAGTGTAATAACATGTGGTTTGCAAAAACTTTAAACAAATAAGGTGCTTTATACCAGCAGTATTCCCTTTACACAGCAATAAAATATTTATTGTAAATCTCAACTTAAACATTAATGTAATCAAATCAAATATTTAAACAAAGCTATTTGCCACTGCCAGGGCATTACCTTGTATCTAGCTTGTTAAAACGAGTCCAGTTTTCTTGTTTTTTTCTTAACAGGTATCAACAGGTGTCTTTTAGCAGCAGAAACAGTCTATGTAGTCAGAGGTCATGAGATATAAGTCGACCAACGTTACTTCTCTGATAGTAGCTTAGGTTTGGTCATGCCATGGTTTCCCACGTACACTAAGATTGCGTACCGCAAGCACTGTGATTGCTAGAACCGCTCCACGGGTTTCACATGCTCCCTCTGCATGTGTAATTGCGCGTCAACGCGGACAACGACGCAGAAGTAAAACCAACCAACGCGTAGTGTATAGCGTAAGTCCGACACACACAGAAGTATAAATCAGCCTTTTAGAGTGAGGTGAATTGGTCGACCAGGTGCAGCGACAAGCGGGTGCGTTCTGTGAAACTGTTGCGGTCATGCTCGCCTCAGGCACGCACGCGCCCGCCCGTTGCCGAAGTTTAATTGTCTAAAAGGACTTTGATTGTCTATAACTTTTTGTACACGACGCGCAGTACAAATCATTGGAAGAGAGACTGATCCTCGGATCGCTGTTTGTGAGTTTCCAATATTTAAATAGTTATCAGGACATCAACAGGAGGGAATTCACATGGCAGAGCATCCCCGCTAAACTACACGCAGGCACATCAGGTAAAGTTATGTATAATTTTAATTTAAGTTAAAAAGGCTACAGCTGCGTAGCGCACAGAAGCCGTTGCCATGGTTACTATCCATAGAGCGCCTGTCATTCACTCGCGGAGCGCTGTCTCCCTTTCTGTTCACCTGAGAGAACCTGCCAAAGCCGCTCCACTGCTGGTTTGGGTGGGTTATTTGCTGGCTGACCAACATCCCACCCCTCCTGTGATCATGGTTTGACTGTAGGCCTATGTCCTATTCAGAGCCAGTGTGCAACGGACTTTCAAAATAAAAAAAATAAAAAAAACTGCGTTAACGTGCGATAAAAAAATTGTCGGCATTAATTAATAAATGTGTTAACGCGATAATAACGCGTTAACTTGCCCAGCCCTAATATATATATATATATATATATATATATATATATATATATATATATATATTAGGGCCGGGACTTTAACGCGTTAATTAAGATTAATTAATTACACACTTTAACGCGTTAATTACACAAGTTATTTTAATCGCACTTATTTTTGCACCGCGGAACGTTTCTCACTGGATGATATGCTATTGCTACACTTAATGGCAAAAATTGCACTGGTCTGCTGGACTTGGTTGAACAAAAATAAACAATATTGTGTTGCTTAAGCTTATGTATGCAGTCATTATTCAATGGTATACTAAAAATCCATGTGAAAAAATTTACTTCTCACTGTTCTCAGGTAAAATATTTATGCGATTAAAATTCGATTAATTTCGATTAATTAATTACAAAGCCTCTAATTAATTCGATTATTTTTTTTAATCGAGTCCCGGCCCTAATATATATATATATATGCCTATATAATACAAAATTGGTTCACAGTTCCCATATTTATTTATTTTTCAAATTGTGCTTGCAAATTGTATAATATCAAATGTAAACATTTCTAGTAATTGTGCAGTTAATTATCAAACTGTTTTTACAGAAAGTTTGGGAATATATCCCAAATGTGTCACTAATAAAACGAAGGAGATTCGCCTGGACCCGATGACAATGCAGTGCTGAAGTATCCACTATCCTCTCCCTATGGAGGATCCCTTTCCCACTCTACAGATAAAGCGTTGTGAATTCCGGCTCGCGTACCCCGAAGTGATAAAATAAAACAAAATTCTGTATCAAAATTTATAGGCAAGAAAGGAGAGTTTGTTTAGGCTGGGTTGTATGAATTACAAACCTGCGCACATATTTTAAAAAGCACATAACTATAGAATTCTGAATGTGCATGTGAACGCCGTCAGCGTTAATCACAGGTTCACGTTTAAAGTCTGATCATTTCGACGGAGGTGAATCAATCAAAGTTAACTTTAGCTGGAAGTAACATTATTCAAGAACCGCTATAACGCCAAAACAATCTGTTACCTTAAATTATATGTTTATCTCTGTAAAGCTGCTTTGAAACAATTCATTGTTAAAAGCGCTATATAAATGAAGATGACTTGACTTGACTTGATAAAACACAATACAAATAATTTAAAGAGGAGGCTTACATTAAGCTTTTAAGATTTACCTAAGATTTATTTATGTGTAGCCTACATATATTTTTGCTATTTTAATAAAAAGGTTACAATTACAACAACAATTAAAATTTTAACTATATTTCAAATGTAATCTTTCTTTGTATATACTAAAGTATACATTTTATCATACATATTTCACAGTTGCGGATTAATTAGTTTGAATATAGCCTACAATCGAACAAACACTATAATAACATCTTAGCAACAAGCTTATTTGATGTGGCAGTATTTTACAGTAAAAACGACATCTTGTCTTTCATATGTAACATATCGTTTTTATGATTAGGACATATAAATGTTAATTTGCAGTTTAATACGTTGCTTATACAAAAATATTTTATTTCAACATATTTCAGTCGATTTTTACTCATCTCAGTATTGGAATATAGTTAGGTAAAAGCTGTTCATTCATTCACACACAAAAATGCGATTCATATTCAAACAGTATTTTTGTTTACAGACACTATTCCATATCGCGATTAGAACAAAGCACTTGAAAATAAAGAATGTCAAGTCAAGTCAAGTCATCTTCATTTATATAGCGCTTTTAACAATGAATTGTTTCAAAGCAGCTTTACAGAGATAAACATATAATTTAAGGTAACAGATTGTTTTGGCGTTATAGCGGTTCTTGAATAATGTTACTTCCAGCTAAAGTTAACTTTGATTGATTCACCTCCGTCGAAATGATCAGACTTTAAACGCGAACCTGTGATTAACGCTGACGGCGTTCACATGCTCATTCAGAATTCTATAGTTATGTGCTTTTTAAAATATGTGCGCAGGTTTGTAATTCATACAACCCAGCCTAAATGTAGCCTACCTATTCCTCAGCTGGATCCGTTGCTCCTCCAAATGAAACTACCTGCACTTCTGAGGTAATTTTTTCCAGGATTATTATTAAGATAGTATTATTCCTCACAGCGTCGTAAATCTGAGTCTCTTTCGGTGGTTATCTAGCTGATGTGGACGTGGATCGCCTCAGAGCATTTGTGTTTGAATAGAGCGCGCGCTCCGTGGGCGTGGTCAAATTAACTTTAATGACCTGAGACGAGAACGACTATCATCGCTCTCTTTTCGTACAGATTACATAAAATGAGAATTTTTTTTTTATATATAAACTACTTCATTTAAAAGAATATAATTCAGGCTTCATGCCTGTTTGCCTGTATACCTGTTTGACTGAGTATTTGCAGAGTTACAGATGATTTTTCGGACGCGTTTCAGAATGGACTTCACTGACAGAGAGAACGCAGAACGCGCATCATGTTTATTTTTCTTTATTAGGTGAAAAGCACAGCACTTTGTTTTTATTGTGAGGTTCCACAAAAAAAAAAAAAACTTAACAGGATCGAATGATGTACAACACTTATATGTAAGATCAAAATCAACAGAGTAATTTGAGTCTCTTTTGCACTGATAAGGAAAAAAGTGAGCTGGTATCGCCGGCGAGACCGCCGACCCCACAGGGTTAAGTGGCTCATAGTGTTTTAAATGGGCAATGTCAGTTCATTGAATGACAAATCTGTCTGCTTTAAATGGACTGATTTTCTGATATGTATGAGAAGTTTGATGGAGTTTTAAAAGCGTATGTGTGGCAAGGTTTAATGACTCATTACATGTTTAGAGAGAGAGCGATTGGGACTGACATTGCTGTATACTATAGTAACTGGTGCGGAAGGCAAAATCAGACATTCACTACCTCATTCCTGCTACTCTTTTTCAAATTGAAAAGAGAGATTTGTCAGGTATATTACAGGCATTTAAATACCAGCTGTTTTAAATGTAAAAAATGTCAATCTAAATTTAAATGTTAAAATGTTTGCTTCACACTAAGAAACTCCGCATATCTGACTGCTTTGTATCACAAAAATTTTAAATGAATGAGTGACTATTTCGCAATGACAACAAAGGGGCATATATAAAGGGATGGGCAGTATTTTAAAATACATATTTGAAATACAAAATACTATTTTGTATTTTGTGTTAACCCCCTGGGGTCGGCTATCGCGCCGGCGCGATTGTCTCGCTTTTTTTCTTATCAGTGCAAAAGAGACTCAAAATACTCGGTTGATTTTGATCTTACATATAAGTGTGATACATCATTAGATCCTGTTAAGTTTCAATTTTTTTTGTGGATACTCACAATAAAAACAGTGTTGTGCTTTTCACCAAATAAAGAAAAACAAACATGATGCGAGTTCAGCGTTCTCTCTGTCAGTGAAGTCCATTCTGAAACGCGTCCTAAAATTAACTAACTCCGCGATTACTTGTCACACAGGCACGAGAGGTTTTTCTTTATGAAGCATGAATTCTCTTCTTTTAAATGAAGTAATTTATATAAAAAACAAATATTCTCAGTTTATGCAATCTGTATGAAAATAGAGTGCTGTCAGTATTTTTTCCCCAGCTCATTACACTTCATTACGCGTTAATCTGACACGCTCACGGAGGACGCGCTCTATTGAAACGCAAATGTGAGGCAAGCCATGACAATGCCCACATCAGCCGTTCCACCGCGGCCGTAAAATGTGTTATGTATTTGCTGCCTTTTACCGCTAAGAGGCGCTACAGTCATAGACTCTGAAAAGTGTTCGTTTATTCCGGTTTATTCTCTCTAATGCGTAATCTGCTGCCGCACCGCACTGATTCAGAGCGATTGAAAGCTGGTAGCAGAAGAATTCAACAAGTGAAACGTAGTTAAAATAATTCATAATCACAATACTGAAATTAGGCTACTGAAATGTAATTGAATAAATAATGAAAACATTTCAACATCAAGGCTACATCAATGAGGCTTTACAACTTTAACAGCGTACAGACGGTAGCTCAGTGATGAACGCAACAACACGAGCTTCGAGGAGCTTCATTCGACCCGAGATCGAATCTCAATGTAGCATACATGTTGTTAACCGATGTTGGCCTACAACGTTTATATTTTACCACCTTGATGCTTAAATAGGTAACTGTTTATAACTGTTTACTTATTTAAAGTCAAGAGTTTTGTTTAATTATCATTACAACATAAATTTGCTACATTCCTGTAGAACCGCAGCCGATGCACAAACGACACAAACTGATGAAGGAAGATTCTCAGCCGATTGCATCAGAAAATGAAAATGAAGAAGCTCGTCTTTAGTCTGTTAAATTATTGTGTAATGTAAAAGAACACTAAAATTACTTAAGTTTGAAACCAAGTTCGAACATTTCAAGGTTTAAATAAAGTGTCGGGACAGTTTTTTTTAATTTAAAACAGGGTTACATCGGGCTTAGAGTTTATTTCTTTTGTGATGCAAAATAAGAAACACTAGGCTAATCTTATTCTTGCGACATTTTAAATTTGTATTGCCAAAGAAATACAGCTAAATTAAACAATTAAAACAGTACAAAACGAAAATTGTACAAAGAAACATAATTAAATTAAAAACATGCGTTTCTCTTTGCCTCTCTCGCGCTGGATCTCTTTTTAACAAGTTTATTTAGTCTCCCTCGCTGCACGCGCGGGTCTCTCTCTCGAAATTAAACATTTCAGGGTAAAAACACATCATACAGCTGATAATACTGTATATGTCGCTGCGTGTCAGCCATACAAATCACGAAAAAATTATTTAGCCTTTAATTGTTGCTTCAAAGACACAGCACGCCTTGTTGAATTCACCTTACAATAACTTCAATTGAAATTTTGTGTGAAAAAAACTTTAAATAGGCTACAATAAATAAACTACAATATTTATATTTTATTAAGATATGGGGCCTACATTTGGACACAGATTTATCCTTACAATAATTTTGCCTGCTCATCAGGCTGGCTATCCGACACTCTCCATATGAAAGAGGAACATTAACACCTTTGTTCAGCAACTGTCCCTCCAACCCCCCACAGGCTATCGGAGTCTGAGGCTGACTTAACACAAAGAGAAGTCGCAATTCACACTTAAATCGCCATTCTAGACAGTGTTGATAATGAAGGAATTAAATGGAATTACATGTAGCCTAGTGATATTTCTGTCATAAAAGTTTATTACTAAATATTTCATTATTTCAATAATTGATGAAATAAAACTGGTTTGGGCCAGCTTTTTCCAAGCAAAACTAAATATAATCTGAAAAATCACATGTTAATTTGTTGTCATGAACAAAATGTTCAACTCAATATTAAAGTCTAGGGATCTTTGGATCCTTACAACCAGGCATGCAATTTGTGAATTAAGTTTTTATTTTATTTTGTATTATTCAAATAAATATCGAAACACGGTGCTTCGTGGTAATGCTGCTAAATTAAATAACATTTATAGAATAATTATGAACTTAAATGAAACAATATCGCAACATTTCGACAAATACATTATTTGATCTGTTTTTACATTTTAATTCAGGGCGATTTAGCCTACATTTAATAAGAGCGAGATTTTCACCCTTGTCTTGTCATTTTCTCATTGGGAAGCGCTTCCATTACATTTTTGAGTAGATCCTCTGTAGCTCTCGTTTTCATAAGGATTAGCCTACATAATCAGATAACATTTATTAGCCTAAATATTTAGACATTTAAAGGCTTTAGACATAGCCGATTTCTTATCGTGACTGAGCTGAAGTGGCTTTCGGTTCATTTTTGTGACGCGCAGTTCCCGGAGACAGAGACGACAGATATACTGTTTTTGTCGTTAGCCTAATATGAATACAAGTTTACAGTTTTGAACGATGTAAGCTACTCTACTCTTATCTGTATGACCAAAAAATTACGGAGTCGCCTATTAAGTTATTTTAGCTGTAATAATGAGAAAAATATATTAATGTAAATGAACGCGCCGCCGCGTTTGTCGAACACTAACTCACCATGCCAGAATAAAACCCGACTTTAGAAAAATGCATAGGGCCACTCGGCGTGGTGTGCCAGAACACTTAATTATAAACTTCAATATTTCATTCAAAATAATCTCATCAACACGCTTTGTGAAATTTTTAAAAGCCGTGCATGCATTAGGGCCACTGGAACTAATGAACAACTGAAACGCTGGTTTTGATTTTATTGTTTGTCGTTTAAACGTGCCTGTTGCATATCTCTATTTTATATATTTGATATTGGTGAAGTAGCCTATAGCATTGATTAGCTGTGGAGGGAGGGGTGTGGGGATTAAAATAATTCAGCAGAAGCAGGGATGTTTAGACCAGAAGGAAATCCCAATCCCCCCTGGCAAATCACACTTTACTTAAAACCATGTTTTTTAAAACTCTAGGTTGTAGGGAACAGACCTCTCTGCCATGCGCGCGCATGGTTTGGAGCACAATATCTGTCTCGCATGCACGCTCGCTCTACATAGATTACGGGATATTTGAACTAATTTGCGGTATAACTAGTCGATCACGAGTGGCTCAACAGGTAGATCTATAGATAAACTATATCTTTTAGGAATTTGACCGACGGGGTTGACACTTCAGCGTGAGAAATCGGGGGTGTGGCGTGAGAGCGTGAGATTTGGGTCAATTGCGTGAGTCTAACGCTCAGTGCGTGAGAGTTGGCAGCCCTGAAAAAAAAATATATATAGTATATATATATATATATAGGCTATATATAATTTATTTATTACAGAACTGCTTTTGAAATTACGATTCGTAGCCTATTATTATACAGATGCAAAGTCGTTCTGTTGGGTACTATTTTGTGTGTAAAATGGAAATGCATGATAATTGTATTTTATATATATAAGCAAAAAAACTGTATGGTGTAACAGAGTTTTAGAGCTAGACAAATCTAAATAAATATAAAACTTACAACAGACCAGGCTTGTGCGGGGTTTGAACCCGTGTCATCTTGATGTTTAACCGTAAGTTCTACCGCTCGGCTATGAATTTTCTCACTGAGAAACACCCGAACGTCTGTTTCTCACATGAGCGAGAAAACGTTTTGTCTTTAGCCTGTGAGTGTAGGCCTATAATTTAGCCTTTTACAGTTTTAAAAGATTATATCTTATCTGTATGACCAACAATTACGGAGTAGGCAATAAATGTTTGTTGTAGGCTTATTTGGAAATTACCATAACTTGTAGTATTTCATCCTTAGGCTACAGACATTAGCCCCACTTGCGTTTTGCTAAATGTCCCTTTGCGCCACCTGGCGGTCATTTCGCGAACGACTTTGAAATGCAACTGGTTTATTTTTACCGTGGTGGATGGCTAAAAATGGTATGTGGATGGCTAAAAGGTGACTAAAAATGTGCTTTTGGCTTTCATTTATATTTTGATAGTTTGTATATATATATATATATATATATATATATGTGTGTGTGTGTGTGTATAAATATTTATTTATTTATATATATATTGTCCTTGCATTCTTTCTTGTGTGAAACCCCTGAATGAAAGGCTCATTAGTATGCAGTCTGCTCAGGTGAGAACTGCCTAATTATTCATGAGGGGGTTGGGTCGTTTACGCCCATCCGCATATTGCCTTTGCAAACAAAAAATGTTTTTCACAATTTAAAACAATCTATTGTTTTATGTGAATGATTAGGCAGAATGATTTTCAGATCAATTTGAAGCAAAAACTCTAGGCAACAACATCCACTTGTCAAAAGTCTTGTGGACAGATATTTAGTATGTTATTTGTGGCCTTATATTAGAAACTTTATTTTTTAGTTTTTTCAATAACCACGCATAAACAATATTCTCTCAAAAATACAAACATGTACATACATGTTGCTCACATATTATGGTAGCCCTGTGTGTGCTATATAGAGTGTAATTTCACCTGTGCCAGTAATATGTTTATAAGCAACTGAAAAAAGCAGAAATGTCAGAGCATGCCAAAACATCTCAAGGACCCCGAAAACACCTCAGACCCCAGAGGGTTAAAGCCTTTGAAAAAAAATCAAATGTAACATATTTTAATACATTTAAGCTTAGTATTTTCAAAATACTTTGTGCCCGTCAACCTCTTTATTAGGCTGCCGATTTCCCATATCAACTAGTTCAGGCCCCCAAACCCCAACTTTCATGCATGTGAGCTGCAACCCTACGACTCCATCTAGCAGTGCTTGAGCGGATTTCTGCATTATTGAGGTTTAAGATCAGGTGAGTATGTCATGGTCGATTCGATTAAGGTTAAAACGAAACATCAATCTGATTTTCCCTCAGTTAACATGAAGGAATAAAAGAGCACTGGCAAGTGGGAAATACCATTAGCCAGTCAGTCTTGATAGCTAATTGGTTGTTTGTTTTCTAAATAGTAAATCAAATGTCTTTAACCCTCTGGGGTCTAAGGTGTTTTTGGGGTCCTTGAGATGTTTTGACATGCACTGACATTTGTGTTTTTTTCAGTTGCTTATAAACATTAATGGCACAGGTGAAATCACACTCTATTTTGCACAAACAGGGCTACCATAATATGTGAGCAACATGTATGTACATGTTTGTATTTTTGAGAGAATATTGTTTATGCATGGTTATTAAAAAAATCTAAAAATTAAAGTTTCTGAAATAAGGCCACAAAACACATACTAAATATGTGTCCACAAGACTTTTGACTAATGGATGTTGTCGCCTAGAGTTTTTGCTTCAAAAAGATCTGAAAATCATCCTACCTAATCATTCACATAAAACCATAGATTGTTTTAAATTGTGAAAAACATTTTTTTGTTTGGAAAGGCAATATGTGTGGAGGCGTGAACGGCCCAACCCCCTCATGAATAATTAGGTGGTTCTCACCTGAGAAGACAAAGACCCGCATAATAATGAGCCTTTCATTCAGGTGTGTCACACAAGAAAGAATGCAAGGACAATATATATACACACACACACACACATATATATATATACACTCACCGGCCACTTTATTAGGTACACCTGTCCAACTGCTCGTTAACACTTAATTTCTAAGCAGCCAATCACTTGCGGCAACTCAGTGCATTTAGGCATGTAGACATGGTCAAGACAATCTCCTGCAGTTCAAACCGAGCATCAGTATGGGGAAGAAAGGTGATTTGAGTGACTTTGAACGTGGCATGATTGTTGGTGCCAGAAGGGCTGGTCTGATTATTTCAGAAACTGCTAATCTACTGGGATTTTCACGCACAACCATCTCTAGGGTTTACAGAGAATGGTCCGAAAAAGAAAAAACATCCAGTGAGCGGCAGTTCTGTGGGCGGAAATGCCTTGTTGATGCTAGAGGTCAGAGGAGAATGGCCAGACTGGTTCGAGCTGATAGAAGGGGAACAGTGACTGAAATAACCACTCGTTACAACCGAGGTATGCAGCAAAGCATTTGTGAAGCCACAACACGCACAACCTTGAGGCGGATGGGCTACAACAGCAGAAGACTCCACCGGGTACCACTCATCTCCACTACAAATAGGAAAAAGAGGCTACAATTTGCAAGAGCTCACCAAAATTGAACAGTTGAAGACTGGAAAAATGTTGCCTGGTCTGATGAGTCTCGATTTCTGTTGAGACATTCAGATGTTAGAGTCAGAATTTGGCGTAAACAGAATGAGAACATGGAATCATCATGCCTTGTTACCACTGTGCAGGCTGGTGGTGGTGGTGTAATGGTGTGGGGGATGTTTTCCTGGCACACTTTAGGCCCCTTAGTGCCAATTGGGCATCGTTTAAATGCCATGGCCTACCTGAGCATTGTTTCTGACCATGTCCATCCCTTTATGGCCACCATGTACCCATCCTCTGATGGCTACTTCCACCATGTCACAAAGCTCTAATCATTTCAAATTGGTTTCTTGAACATGACAATGAGTTCACTGTACTAAAATGGCCTCCACAGTCACCAGATCTCAACCCAATAGAGCATCTTTGGGATGTGGTGGAACGGGAGATTCGCATCATGGATGTGCAGCCGACAAAATCTGCGGCAACTGTGTGATGCCATCATGTCAATATGGACCAAACTCCCTGAGGAATGCTTCCAGCACCTTGTTGAATCTATGCCACGAAGAATTGAGGCAGTTCTGAAGGCAAAAGGGGGTCCAACCCGTTACTAGCATGGGGTACCTAATAAAGTGGCCGGTGAGTGTGTATATATATATATATATACACTACCGTTCAAAAGTTTGGGGTCAGTGAGAATTTTATTTTTATTTTTCGGAGGAAAGAAATCAATACTTTTATTTATCAAGGACAGTAAAGACATTTATAATGTTACAAAAGATTCTATTTCAAACAAATGCTGTTCTTTTGAACTTCCTATTCATCAAAGAATCCTAAAAAAAAAATAAAACTGTACAACTGACAGACCAACAACTGTTTCAACATTGATAATAATAATAGTTTCTTGAGCATCAAATCCTCATATTATACTGATTTGTGAAGGATCATTTGACACTGAAGACACTGACACTGGTGATGCTGAAAATTCAGCTTTGATCACAGGAATAAATTACACTTTACTATATATTCACACAGAAAACAGCTGATTTACACTGGAATAATATTTAATACTATAACTGATTTTTGTTGTATTTTTAATCAAATAAGCGCAGCCATGGTTAGCAGAAGAGAATTATTTTAAAAGTATTTAAAATCGTACCGACCCCAAACTTTTGAACGGTAGTGTATGTATATATATATATATATATATATATATATATATATATATATATATACACTCACCTAAAGGATTATTAGGAACACCTGTTCAATTTCTCATTAATGCAATTATCTAATCAACCAATCACATGGCAGTTGCTTCAATGCATTTAGGGGTGTGGTCCTGGTCAAGACAATCTCCTGAACTCCAAACTGAATGTCAGAATGGGAAAGAAAGGTGATTTAAGCAATTTTGAGCGTGGCATGGTTGTTGGTGCCAGACGGGCCGGTCTGAGTATTTCACAATCTGCTCAGTTATTGGGATTTTCACACACAACCATTTCTAGGGTTTACAAAGAATGGTGTGAAAAGGGAAAAACATCCAGTATGCGGGAGTCCTGTGGGCGAAAATGCCTTGTTGATGCTAGAAGTCAGAGGAGAATGGGCCGACTGATTCAAGCTGATAGAAGAGCAACTTTGACTGAAATAACCACTCGTTACAACCGAGGTATGCAGCAAAGCATTTGTGAAGCCACAACACGCACAACCTTGAGGCGGATGGCCTACAACAGCAGAAGACCCCACCGGGTACCACTCATCTCCACTACAAATAGGAAAAAGAGGCTACAATTTGCAAGAGCTCCCCAAAATTGGACAGTTGAACACTTGAAAAATGTTGCCTGGTCTGATGAGTCTCGATTTCTGTTGAGACATTCAGATGGTAGAGTCAGAATTTGGCAAAAACTGAATGAGAACATGGATCCATCATGCCTTGTTACCACTGTGCAGGCTGCTGGTGGTGGTGTAATGGTGTGGGGATGTTTTCTTGGCACACTTTAGGCCCCTTAGTGTCAATCGGGCATCGTTTAAATGCCACGGCCTACCTGAGCATTGTTTCTGACCATGTCCATCCCTTTATGGCCACCATGTACCCATCCTCTGATGGCTACTTCCACCATGTCACAAAGCTCTAATCATTTCAAATTGGTTTCTTGAACATGACAATGAGTTCACTGTACTAAAATGGCCTCCACAGTCACCAGATCTCAACCCAATAGAGCATCTTTGGGATGTGGTGGAATGGGAGATTCGCATCATGGATGTGCAGCCGACAAATCTGCGGCAGCTGTGTGATGCCATCATGTCAATATGGACCAAACTCCCTGAGGAATGCTTCCAGCACCTTGTTGAATCTATGCCACGAAGAATTGAGGCAGTTCTGAAGGCAAAAGGGGGTCCAACCCGTTACTAGCATGGGGTACCTAATAAAGTGGCCGGTGAGTGTATATATATATATACGTTTTTTCTGATATAAAGATAAAGGAAAATAAAGATATAATTATGTCTGTTCTTCTGGACGCTCCGCTTTCAAGAAAACTAAGAAATAAACCATTCAGCGGCGTTCCAGAGGTTTCTTCCTCACTAATCTAATGTTCCTGAGACTGCTGGGCGGGAGCAGTCTCGGCCTATTAAGCTCCTCTCAGCACAAAGTGCAAAACAGAGCGTCGCCATTCGGGCTCCTCCGCAATTGAGGGGTACCTGGGTGGCGGTCGCAGTCTAGCCAGTTAGAGACATGCAAGATCTGAGGACTGTTTTATCTCTAAAATAGCTTTGACAAAGAAGAAGCCCTGACGCCGAGGCGATCAGGCTTCTAAGGGTGGTCCCCTCTGGGGTAGGGACGGTTTTGAGAAATCGTTTCTCCTCAGCGCCCTTTGGGGTGCGACTCTCTGAGGAGGGTCGCAGTACTGCCAGTGCGGTTTCCCTGCCAGTTCGCCGTTTCAGGGCACCAAGGTGTCAGTGTCCCCAAACGAGCCTTCAAATAAGAAAAAAGAAGAGCAGTCAGTTCGGTTTCCCTGCCGGTTCGCCGTTTCAGGGCGCCGAAGTGCCTGCTTTTTTCAACGATCCTCCGAGGAGGGTCGTAGGAACTAAGCTAGTTAGAGGTAGGCAAGATCTGAGGACTGTCATCATCTCTAATAAAGCTTAGGAAAGAAGTCCTGTCGCAAGAAAACGAGGCTATCAGGCTTCTGAGGTCTCCTCCGGGGCAGGGACGGTTTTGAGAAATCGTTTCTCCTCGGCGACCTCTGGGCTCCGAGGAGGATCGTAGAGCGGTCAGTTCGGTTGTTCCCTGCCGGTTCGCCGCTTCAGGGCACCGTAGTGACTGTTCAACCAAGGGACGGTTTTGAGAAATCGTTTTTCCTCTGGGGTGCAACTCTCTGAGGAGGGTTGCAGCGCTGCCAGTTCGGTTGTTCCCTGCTGGTTCGCACAAACTACTGCCACATATTTCTCAGTGGGTCCTGCACACTATAGAAAAGGGTTTCAGAATTCAGTTCGGTTCTCGTTCGCCCAGATTTCTAGGGGTCTTCCTCTCATTGGTGGACCCCGAGCAGGCTTTGGTTATGGAGCAGGAAGTACTGTCACTTCTGCAAAAGGAGCTGTAGAAGGGGTTCCTCCTCCCAGCAGACAGCCATTACTTCATTGTTTCCGAAAGAGGATGAGGGGGGTTCCCGAGGTTTGCTTTCGGGGGCGAAGCATACCATTATCGGGTTCTTCCATTCGGCCTAGGTTTATTACCCCACACCTTTACAGTATGCGTGGATGCAGCTCTGGCTCTTCTGAGACTCCAGGGCATTCGCGTATTATACTACATCAATGATTGGTTGTTCCTAACTCAATCTGAGTTTATGGCAGTTCGGCATCGAGATGTCGTTCTGTCTCATTAAGGATGTTGGGGTTGCCTCTCAACGCCAAGAAGAGTGTGCTCCGAGGACCACTTTTCTAGGTGTAGCAATTCTTACAGCCGTAATGGGGTATATCTAGGCCAGTCACTCACTGTGAAACAGTTTCAGACGGGTGGGTCTCATGGCAGTTGCGTCCAACGTATTACTTTTGGCCTTCTGTTCATGAGACCCCTGCAGTGGTGGCTCAGGACCAAGGGGTTTTCTCCGAGGGGAAATACGTTTTCGCATGATCAAGGTCACGCGGCTATGCCTTCGTGCTTCGGTCATGTGGAAGAACCTTGGTTCCTCGCCCAGGCCCAGTGTTGGGGGCTTCTTGTCGATGCATATTGCTATCGACGGATGCTTCCCTCACAAGTGGGGGCGATCATGAGTGGTTGCTCGGCGAATGGCGGACAACACACTGATGGTCTCGTATATCAGAGCAGATATCCTGTTGAGGCAGGGGCTGAGGCCCAGGGGATTGGAGACTTCACCCCGAGGTGGTGGAGCTTCTTAGGTACAACTTTGGTCTAACTAAAGTCAAGTCGACCTTTCACATCGTTTGTACAACGCATTGCTCTATATGGTTCCCCCTCACGCAGCCAGCTCTTCTCGGACTGGATGCGATGGTCCAGGTGTGGCCGAGGCTGCACCTTTAGCATTTCCCCCGATATCTATGCTCCCGGAGGTTCTGGAGAGGGTTCGCCGGGAAGGGGCTCATCTGCTACTAGTAGCCCCATACTGGCCGACTCGAGTTTGGTTCTCGGACTTTGTCTCTTCTGGACGGCTCTCCCATGGAGATTCCGTTCAGGAGGGACCTGCTGTCCCAGGCAGGGGGCACGATATTTCACCCTCGACCGGAGTTGTGGAAACTGTGGGCCTGGCCTCTGAGGGGGCCAGGCTCATAGAATCCAGTCTCTCGACTGAGGTCGTTGAGACATTCTCAATTCCAGAGCTCCTTCCACGAGAAGACTGTATGCACTGAAATGGAAATTATTCTCCACCTGCTGTGGTGAGCGTCAGTTAGATCCTGTTAACTGCCCTGTTGGTTCAGTTCTCGATTTTCTGCAAGACCGTTTCTCTGCTGGATTATCTCCTTCCACCTTAAAAGTTTATGTGGCGGCTATTTCGGCCTATCATACCCCTCTGGGGGGTACTTCTATTGGGAGAGATCCTCTGATTACTCGTTTTCTCCGTGGTACATTGAGGTTGAGACCTGCACTGCACTCTAGAGCACCGGCTTGGGATTTAGCCATTGTACTTGAGGGTCTGGCTCTGGCTCCCTTCAAGCTTTTTGTAGAGGTTTCAGAAAAATTCCTCACTTTGAAAGCTTTATTTCTCCTTGCTATTTCATCTATCAAGATAATGTTATGTCCAGTTCGGGCATTGGATGCCTACGTTCACAGAGCTGCCCTGTGGCGTAAGTCAGAGCAGTTATTTGTATGTTTTGGGTCACTCAGAAGAGGGTGCCCTGCATCTAAACAGGTTATGAGCAAATGGATAGTCGAGGCTATATCATTGGCTTATGAAGCGGCCGGTCAGCCTTCACCTATGGCTGTATGGGCCCATTCTACAAGGAGTATGGCGGCCTCTACGGCCTTAATTTCGGGTGTTTTTCTTCTTGACATTTGTAATGCGGCAGGTTGGTCCTCTCCACATACATTTGTCAGGTTTTATGACCTTGACCTCTCCACTCCTGGGGCGAGGTTGCTTGCTTCTTAGTGTGCGCAAGGACTTCACACAGAACGGGCATTTGTCACTATGGCGTAGTGGGTATGGGGTTCCCACCGCGTCTCAAACGCAGCTCGAAGTTCCCTTGAAAGGGAACGTCTCAGGTTACGTATGTAACCCTGGTTCCCTGAGAGGGAACGAGACGCTGCGTTTGCCTGCCATACTTCCTGCATGCCCTGATCGACTTGCTTCAGACTTTTTCAGAAGCTGTCGCGGTCTGTTTTCAAGGGTGCTTTATAGTTTCCTGGTCTATGACGTCACCCATGACGTATCGGGCTTCCATTGGACTGATTTTACACGTGCTTCATGACGCAATCACGCAGAGCGTTCCCACCGCGTCTCAAACGCAGCGTCTCGTTCCCTCTCAGGGAACCAGGGTTACATGCGTAACCTGAGACGTTTTGTGCTTTGTTCTAATCGCGATATAGAATAACGTTAGTGTCTGTAAACGGAAAAATAGCATAGCCTACTGTTTTGTGAATCGTGTGTGTGTGTGTGTGTGTGTGTGTGTGTGTGTGTGTGAATGAACGAACGCACAGATACGCACTTACAGACGAAATAAAATAACATTTCTTCGACTAGTTTTGGATAAAGTTTTTCAAATCAAATAAGCTTAAAATAAGCTTCAAAATAAAGACATCAAATAAGCTTGTTTTGTCAATAAACTAATCAACTAAGATGTTTGTTCCAATGCAAGCTATATGAAAATAATGAATCCTCAACTTTGAAATATGTATGATCAAACTAAGACATTTATGGAAAAAGACTATTTTCTTTTCAAGATGTTTCCAACTCTAACTTTGAACTGAAATAAAACCATGTCTATATGGTGAAGGGTGTCATCTTCATTTATATATATAGCGCTTTTAACAATGTGATAGAAGTGTCCAGAGTATGCACCCTGTATTTTAAAGAAGAACATTTAATTATTTGTGATACATTATTCATTCACAAAGAATTCAGGGCCATTATTCATTTCCCTAAAGGTTGGAGTTTTCCACATTTTTAAAGATTTTTTATTCCTCTTTTTAGTCAACTTTAGCATGGGTGTTTTCACTTATTCTAAGCAGTGTGTGTGTATATATATATATATATATATATATATATATATAATTAAAAAGCAATTTTAACCAGAAACCAGTCCTTTGTTGTGTATCTTTGGATTATGTTGTGTTGTAAATAAATCCAAACAATCTAAAAGCCATTCTTTTTGGGTCTTTTTGGGCCAGGGTCTTTAGACCTTCTGTTTGTTTGCCAGCCAAAGTTGTTTGATTTCATTAAGTTTGCATTACCTTTTCTAAAAGTTTCACCAACTAAAGGGTAGCAGAAGAACATGTTGACTTCTTAAGATTCCTCTGGTGGCCATGAGGTGATGTGAGTCTCACTCCCTTGGAGTATCCCATGACAGTAGATATCTTAGGAGCTGTAACCTTACCCAGCTTTGCAAGTTATGCACTTAGAAAAACAGCAGAGGACAACAAGCAGTATTAAAGGCCTGAAGTGATTGACACCATCGTATCTAATTTCTCTGTGGATGACTATTTGAAGTCTGTAGCCACCGAGGAGAAAGCAATCTTACTTATCCAAGACTTGACAGCTGCCCGTGAAAGAGGAGGATTTCACCTTTCCAGAAGGGTAAGCAACAGTTGATTGGTGCTGTCCAGCATTCCAGAACATGATCGAACCAGGGAAATAAGAAACCTAGACCTGGACAAAGACAAACTTCCATTAGAGCGAGCACTGGGAGTATATTGGTGTGTGGAAAGTGATAATTTTACATTCAATGTCACAATCCAACCACAAACACATACCAGACGAGGAATACTGTCCACTGTAAGTTTAATTTACGCATGACCCTCTCGGGTTTCTTGCTCCTTTCACTCTACCTGATAAGCTGCTGTTACAAGAACTTTGCAGAATGAATATCGGCTGGGATGAAGAGATACCAAAGAGCTTAAATGAAAAGATGATCTCTGGCAAATAACCAACTTCCAAGTAAGCAGGTGTGTAAAGCCTAAACATGTTGGCACGCATACACAAGCACATCTTCACCACTTTGCTGATGCAAGCGAGCAAGGGTATGGAACTGTGAGTTATCTCAGACTTGTGAATGAACAAATGCGGTGCATATTACCTTCCTGGTGGGGAAATCCAGAGATTGCCCTCTGCAAAATACAACTATTCCCAGATTGGAGCTATGAGGTAGCAGTTCTAGCTATGAAGATAGACAAGGTAATCAAAGCTGAGCTGGAGCTGATCTTCGGAACGTCCATTTTTTGGACAGACAGTGAATCTGGTTATAGCCAACATATATCCAAACCTTCGTTGCAAACCGAGTCTCCTTGATAAGAGAAGCTACAGAATTGTCGCAATGGAAATTTGTTGACACAAAAATAAACCCTGCTGATGAAGTCTCAAGAAGGTCAGAATGCAGAAAGGTTCCTGCAAAATAAAAGATGTATTCATGGTCCAGACATCCTTTGGAGAACAGAATGTGACTGGCCCTCAGTAACGCACATGGAAACCCTCTCTCTGTCTGAAAATGATCCAGAGGTAAGGAAAAGGCCAACTGTGAATGTAATTGTTAAAAATGAAATGTCCTATATTTCAAGTTGGACTAAGCTTAAGTCACAGTAGCCTGGTACCTGATACTAAAATAACTCTTGAAAGACTTGGCTCTCAAAAGAAATGACCAAATTTCAACAGTCAATCATTCAAAGCCATTTACACGAAGCATGGAAAAGGAGTTTCAACAAAAAAGTAAGGAGAGCAAAATCCTACTGGGTCAGAAAAGCCTAAATGCTTCAGACTTGGAGATGGCAGAGCACTCTATAATCCAAAACATTTAAGCATAACATTTTGCAGAAGAAATTTCCAAGAAAAGCCCAGGAAACTACAATACATTTTCAAGCTTGATCCGGTGATAAAAGATGGAATTATTTGTGTAGGAGGGGATCTATCTAAAGCTGCTCTACCAGAAAAGGTAAAACATCCTGATATTTTGCCCAAGCATACCCACATATCTACATTAATTACACATATATGAGAAAATGGGGCATGCAGAAAGAAAACGATTCTTCAGCAATCAATGCATGTAAAATTATAACTGATTGCATTGTGTGCATGTTATGAGCCTGAGTCATTTGCTCATTGATTCTATTCTGTCCTGTGTATTATTGTCTCTGTGTATGTGCATGTGCTTGTTTGTGTTACAGGTGGGCGGTATCTGCTGATAATTTGATGGAGGCTGCAATTGGTTCTCCTTCACACCCGATCCAGATACAAGGACCGCCCCAAACACTCAACTAGAGGCCACTATAGCTTGTTTTCATATGACGTCACGCCACTGCGTTGCCATGGCGCGAAATGCAAATGGAGGGCAGGAAGTGATTTGCTGTATTTAGAAAGCACTATAACAAACTCAAAATGCATATGTTTTGCGTTGTTTATGGTTACTTAAATCGATCAAACCACGAGGAGTTTTTATCGTGTACCAAAACTTGTTGTTCATAAGGGAGGAAAATGCAAGAAATTGACCGAAAAACTCTGGAAAAACGGCTTGCAAACCTACGTCTGCGGTCGGGAGGAGCCGAATGGGAAAATGCCCGTGTGTGCAGTGATCACTTCGTCAAAGGTGAGTTAATACAACTTAAGTGGCTATGTTTGTGTAACGTGTAATGTTTCCGAACTTTGTAAAGTCAAAGTATGTCTGTAAGACGAGGTAGTTGCTGATATCTACCACCTCGATGGCAGGAAAATCTTTCAATTCAGTTGAAAAATCGCTCCTCTTCATAACGTAATGATCACGCCCAACATGTATTTGATTTTTTGTTTATATCTTTCTTTTGTAATAGCGTGTAAAGTAGTACAGTACGGACTTTCCTCCATCTAGTCCATTGCGCTCTTCACTCCCTGCCCTCCATCTGAATTTCGCGCGTCATCATAATCACGTGACTGAAACCCAGCTATTGTGCCATTGTTGGTTTTTGTGATTGTGATTTTGGGACCTGTGTTATTCTTTAGTGATGGGAAACCAAGGCTTTCTGAAGCATTTAAGGCTTTCCTCAAATTTTACCGAAAAAATGTTAATTACTCGAAGCTTTTAACACAATGCGCATTAGTGACATCTGGTGGTCAGACTTGTTTTCTCCACCATAACTGACAAATCACCGCAGAGCAGAAAAAGCCTGTGACATACAAGAGTGGGATGAATACAGTTCTATCTAATGTCATCTAAATTAGTGTCATGTGTAGCTTGGTCAACGGATTCAAAATATTGAAAGTATGTGAACATAATTATAGTAATTGTAATTGAAAAAATATTTTGGGTGTTCTGTTTTAAAAAAATCTAAAATATGTTATAGGGAAGTGTAATGTTAAATCGTCTAAATAATGCCTCCTCGATAATCCTTGCCCTTTAATGCATCAGGTGAGGTCGCGAAGCGCCAAATTTTTTCAAACCAGCTGCTCGAGCTTCAGATACTGCATGATGTTCGAAGCTTCAAATGTCATCAATCACATGGTATTGTCATTTCGAATTCAAGCATTGCTACATTGTGTGATACTAAAGTGCTTTGCAAACTGCGTCGTTTATCAACCGTTCCATCACTATTATTCTTGTTATCTGACCCACGCCTGTTTGACTGTTTTCTGACTGGTTTATTTTGCATTGTTTGCTACAGACTTGTACATTCATCTCCTGTAAATATATTTGTGTATATATTTTTGCCAAATTAAGGGAGGTAGGGGGTTTGATGCCATTTTATTTTGTATATCTATCTTTTCACATTGTTTTTGGTTTAGGGAGGTAGGTAAGTTTAAATGAAGTTCCTAAACGTAAGTTAGGGAGGAGCGAGCCCATCCAATCTTTCAATCAACAAACAGAGTATATAAGCAGCCGCTTACCTCTCCCTAGTATCAGCTGTTCCAGTATCCCTCCACCTCCCCAAACTCCACCTTCATCTTAGGTACCTTGCCCTTTAATTAACAGGTCCTACATTTAGCCACTGGGGGGTATATCAGAGCTCGAGTTGAAGCTGCTTCATCGAGCCCCTCTCCAGCGGACAGCAAGCCAAATAGGTTTAATCTTAAAGATTTTATGGGCAAACGAACTCGTTAAACCCTTTTGGAAATAAACATATTTGTTGTTGGTATCTCTTTAGGAGAGAGACTCATTCCTTTTCCTGTTACGGCTGACCCCTAGCGGTCGTAACAGTGCAGAAGAAACAGAGCCAAAATAGGACAACTTCATGAGTTCACACTTACATACAATTAAAGGGAATAAAGTATAATGCGTATTTGGCGTGCTGTCCGGGGGAGGGCTCCGAGCTGGGAATTCGGCCCGAACCCAGAGTACCATACCCCCCCCCCCCCCCCCCCCCCCCGTATGTAAAGTGGTTTAGGACTAGAAGAGTGGAGAAGGGGTGGTGGAGGGACGCTGCTAAACTGTCAGAGAAATGAGGTGAGACTGCTGAGTCTATATATACACGTTTTAATCATGATTGCTGAGTGCTCTCCACCCGTGTTCATTATCTGAACGTGCTTCTCCCGAACTTCGTTAATAAAACATCATAAAAAATGATGATTTAGCACAAGAAAGATTGGTTGCTGATTTACCCCCTTTCAGCAATGTGAGTGTGGATTATTTTGAGCCCAGAGAATTTTAAAGAGGACGAATCACAATGAAACTTTGGATTATTATTTACCTGTATCACCAGTAGAGCTGTTCATATTGAAGTTGCTCATTCACTTGACACAGACTCCTGCGTTCAGGCCATTGGGCGTTTCATTTGTAGAAGAGGCCAAGTAAAACATATAAAATCTGACAATGGAACACATTTTGTGGGTGCTGAAAGGGAACTGAGAGAGGCCCCTGCTGCTCTCAACCAAGATCACATTCAAAAGGCTTTGCGTCATCGTGGAATAGAATGGAGTTTTAATTCCCTAGGAGCATCTCACCGTGGAGGAGTATGGGAGATCCATTAGACAGGTACTTCTCTCTGTCTTAAAACAACAATTGAGTGCTTGTATTACTCTTTTTAGCATCAAGCATGTCCCAATCTTTAAATTCTTTAAATTCTCACCATATATTAGGGCTTGGCAGTTTGACGATATATATATAATACATGTGTATGTTTAGTAGGGGTGTAACGATACACGTATTCAAATTGAACCGTTGGTTACAAGGCTTTTGGTTCGGTTTTCGGTACGCATTTTTTAAACCGAATGGTTCGTTGGACCATTTTTCCTGCCGAACAAAATTTCGTTATTTCAAATGTAGGCGCGTCTCGCATGGCAAGCGCACTCATAATGTAAGAGACGCTGACGTGACCACAACTTTGGCCAACATCAAATGGCAAATGTAATGTAAGCGGAACGAAACTGAGCCACTCGTTATTGTGTGTTTGACGGACCGTTTATCAGTTTGGACCAATGCAGCGTGAGCCGATCTTGATCATCAGCACTGTTACTACACAGCCAAATCCAGTCAAGAAAACATTCGCCACTGAAGTAATAACATCGCTGCGAGATCTAGTGAGAAACATTCACATTTCTCCGTTATTAACGGATCAAACAGCGCTGACGGGGAAACCAGGAGAAACATTGTGCCATGAATGAACTATCCAGTGTCCACAGATCAGCAACATCACCATGGGTTTACTGTAGTAACACTACTAACTGTGGTAACACTACTAACTGTGGTAACACTACTAACTGTGGTAACACTACTAACTGTGGTAACACTACTAACTGTGGTAACACTACTAACTGTAGTAACACTACTAACTGTGGTAACACTACTAACTGTAGTAACTCTACTAACTGTAGTAACACTACTAACTGTAGTAACACTACTAACTGTAGTAACACTACTAACTGTGGTAACACTACTAACTGTAGTAACACTACTAACTGTAGTAACACTACTAACTGTGGTAACACTACTAACTGTAGTAACTCTACTAACTGTTGTAACACTACTAACTGTGGTAACACTAACTGTAACCATGGACGTTTGGCAGGAATAGTAGCCTAGGCTATAATGCTTTCAAGTAACATTATGTCGGTTATATTTTGAGATTATGAATACAATTGCTGCCCTCAAATGTTAATCTGAACTAAAATAAACCTGTTTATAACTACTACAATATTACATTTCATTTTGTCCAAGGAGCTGTTTTGTTTTATATGCTCCTAAGAAAATTCAAGTATAGCTCCATCATTGCTCAAAGTAAAAAAATATCATGCTTTATGATGTTAGTTTTAATAAAAATATAATTAAAAAAATGAAATCAAGGAAATTTCTCTGGCTTTTCTTTGTTTTTGCTGTATCGAAAACGTACCGAACCGTCGTGACACAAGTGTATCGTATCGAACCGAACCGTGAATTTTGTGAATTTTGTTACACCCCTAATGTTTAGGTCAATCAATACACAGATAACTGTATGAATGATAGAAGGGAACAGAAAGACAAAACAAAGCACCATCATTATCTTTGACTTTCAAAAAAATGTTCTGCATATCAATGACTGTGTGAAATAATGACCTACTCCTCACTAAAATCTCTCAGCCCTGGTAAACGATTCATAAACACCAACCAATCGCCAAAAATGTGCTGCAGTTTAGATTGCACTTCGATCTGGACATTTGTGTCAGCCGAAGGCAATTACTATGTCAGACTGATATGAACAGAAACAGGCCACTCTGAGACGAGAACACCTACTGACAGCCCCATTAACGTCATGCTAATGTCAGCGCTTTGCTAACCCCCATGTATGCATATGACTCAAGCTAGCAGACAGTAATGGAGGCACAGGCCTCAAGATTCCCTGATCTAAGAATATTTCAGACCAGACAGCTCATACTTTTCAGAAAATGGCCAGTGCCATTAGATGTCATTACATGGTGAATGTGGTATATGTACATTACAACTATATGCTGCTATAAAGTTCTGCTCAGTCCAACCATTTACTGGTTTTCCTGTGCCGTAAATGCGACTGACTGCATGAACTGTGTGACGGAGAAAGCTGTTTTTCCTCCAGATGAAGCTTCCCCTGATTTATGCTGTGAAAGTGCAGTATGAGGGTCTGTAATACGTGTTTGAGTTTCCCACGAATCGCAGTCACGCGTGTCGGACTGATCCTCCTCTCCGCTCCCGAAGCACCTCGAGTGATGGAGCGTATGGAGCAAAGCAGAAGAGTGAAGGTTTGGGTGAAGTGATTGGCACGGCCTGACATTACAGAAGGAGTCCAGGGGTTTGGAGGCTTGCTGGTCTGTCTGGCTCTCGTCAGGCCTCAGAGTGCATGCTGGGTAATGAGTGATAACCGTGTGTATCGCACACCTCTGTCGTACCATTACATGAGAACTGAACTGAGCTGGACGATGACAACACGGTTTTCTCCAGAGCGGCTATATATATAAATGAACTAAATTAATAACTTTTTTACAACAAAAATGAACCATCACTGAACTTACTTGAGCTAACTTTGTTGCATTATTTTCCTGGTATCTCTGTAAAGCTGCGTTGAAACAATCTCTATTGCAAAAAGCGCTGTATAAATAAAGGTGACTTGACTTGAAACTCATAATCACACTTGAGTTTAAAGCATCCCAGGACGCTGACGCTGGCTGATGAATGTCCAGAATCTAGACTGTCGAGAGGCTGGGATCACATCACACACTGTTTGATCACTTGCCAAAGACTGGATTATTTAAGTTCTCCAGATGTGATAATAACAGTAAAGAATGGGCTGGTGAGTCGAGACCGTTGATCGCTCCTGCATCTCCTCATCTTGTGATTCCAGCTGAAGGCTTGTTTGGTCTCTGTCCTCGCCGGCAGTAAACGATCTTGTCTTGTGGTGTTCAGGGGTTCAGGTGTTACAGCTTTCCCACGCATGTCCTCCTGTCCTCTCAGTCCAGTGTGAGGTTATGATCTCTTTCAGTTTGACCTTTCTCTGTCCTTTAGGATCACCAGAGGAGAGAGAAAAGAAACTCTTCAGAAACACAGTATGGACAAACGCTGTGAGTTGACACAACAAGTGAAGGTCCATATGAACCCCAGGAGACGATCAGCTCCATTCTTTACTATTATTATAGCCTATTTTATATTACAGTTTTTTTCTGAGTGCTTAAGCACATTTTTTGTAACTATTGGCTATTTTTGCAAAACTCTACACACAAATAAGAAAACCCTTCACCAAATCAGCAAAACATAGTAGTTCTCTTGCAAATGCTAATACACCTTGCTTAACTCTTCAAACTTTCGTACAAATGGTATTTTCATATCAAACAGAAGCCATCACATTAATAAGCACACAATGCGGCAACTACACACTGATGGTATGAATAAAAAACACATCTGGCTTTTGCTTTCTCTGTGCACAAGATAGGCTATGTCAGTTTGAGGTCATACTTTTGTCACAGTTCTGTAAACATACAGGGATCCAAACTTCAAGTACTGGTGTTTATTTACACACATCAAAACAAACACAAGTGTTTTTTTCCAAGTCAAAACACAAAATAGTAATTTCACAAAAAAAAAAAAAATAAGTCTACATCGTGTTGTCTCTCTGGGTCCGGCCACAAAATTTCGTCTACATAACATGCAATGTCCTCTAAGGCACCGGGGAAAATATCTTCTGGAATGGCGTACCCAGGCCTGACATGATGCCTGGTCAATATTCCCGCATGCCTCCTCCATTGCCTGTAAAAGGGCGTTGATGGGGATGACGGTCATAGACCTTCCAGCGCCAGGCAGAGAAGAACTCTTCAATTGGATTCAAGAATGGAGAGTATGGGGAGTTGAGTACAGTGACGAGTGGGTGATCTGTAAACCAGTTACGGACCAAAGCAGCCCTATGGAAACTAACGTTGTCCCATATGATGACGTATCTGCTCTGCTCTGGTCTCTGAACATTAGTGAGCATGTCATGTAAGGTGTCCAGGAATGTAATAATGTGTGCAGTGTTATATGGGCCTAGGGTTGCATGATGGTGAACAACACCATTTTGACTTAAAGCTGCACACATAGTTATGTCACCACCACGTTGTCCTGGGACATTGATTATGGCACAGTGTCCAATAATGTTCCTGCCACGTCTCCTTGTTTTAGTGAGGTTAAAACCGGCCTCATCCACTCATGACCCGTGGCATCTGCCTCTAGCTCCATCACTCTAGGGCCAGCACAGCACTACAGTACGCACTTCCAGATTCAGTACCAGTGATACGAGAGCTGCACACAGTCATATCGCAGTTGCTTTACACGTTCACTGTTTCTTTCAAAAGGGACTCTGTTTCATTCGGATTCTGTTGCGGGCAAGTACACGACATAATACAGAAATGCTCACATGGTGTATGTTTTGGAAGATGGTGTCATCCTCAATTATGCGCTGCTGTATTTCTCGTAGCCTTATGGAATTATTTGCAATCACCATATGGGTCTCTTGTTCTGCAGTGAACATTCCTCCTCTGCCCCCAGCATCTGGACGTCTAGCAACTCTGTAAAGTAACAATTTCAGTATTTTTACATGTATGGTATTGTTGTGTTTCTCATTAGAGTATGGCAGGGCTGCAAAACTTAGTGCAAAGGGACTGTTATGGCGTTATTATCCTGTCAGATGTCGAGAGCGCATTATTGTAGCGCGAAAGTAGTGAGGATGAGGATATGTCATCAGTAATTCTATTTCTTCCTCTTCTTACCCGTCCTCTTCCCCCTCCTCATCCTCCTTAGCTCCTCCTTGTCCTCTTCCTCTAACTTCACCTCCTTGGCCCGTGTCCTTGTCATCCTCTCCCTCTTGCTTCTTTACCTCCGCCTCCTCTTCCTCCTACTTCTTCACCTCCGCCTCCTCTTCCTCCTCCTCATCCTCCTTAGCTCCTCCTTGTCCTCTTCCTCTAACTTCACCTCCTTGGCCCGTGTCCTTGTCATCCTCTCCCTCTTGCTTCTTTACCTCCGCCTCCTCTTCCTCCTACTTCTTCACCTCCGCCTCCTCTTCCTCCTCCTCATCCTCATTAGCTCCTCCTTGTCCTCTTCCTCTAACTTCACCTCCTTGTCCGTGTCCTTGTCATCCTCTCCCTCTTGCTTCTTCACCTCCGCCTCCTCTTCCTCCTCCTCTCCCTCCTACTTCTTCACCTCCGCCTCCTCTTCCTCCTCCTCTTCCTCCTCAGCTCCTCCTTGTCCTCTTCCTCCTACTTCTTCACCTCTGCCTCCTCTTCCTCCTCCTCTTCCTCCTCCTCTTCCTCCTCAGCTCCTCCTTGTCCTCTTCCTCTAACTTCACCCCCTTGTCCGTGTCCTTGTCATCCTCTCCCTCTTGCTTCTTCACCTCCGCGTCCTCCTCTTCCTCCTCCTCTTCCTCCTACTTCTTCACCTCCGCCTCCTCTTCCTCCTCCTCTTCCTCCTCAGCTCCTCCTTGTCCTCTTCCTCCTACTTCTTCACCTCCGCCTCCTCTTCCTCCTCCTCCTCTTCCTCCTCAGCTCCTCCTTGTCCTCTTCCTCTAACTTCACCCCCTTGTCCGTGTCCTTGTCATCCTCTCCCTCTTGCTTCTTCACCTTCGCCTCCTCTTCCTCCTCCTCTCCCTCCTACTTCTTCACCTCCGCCTCCTCTTCCTCCTCCTCTTCCTCCTCAGCTCCTCCTTGTCCTCTTCCTCCTACTTCTTCACCTCCGCCTCCTCTTCCTCCTCCTCTTCCTCCTCCTCTTCCTCCTCAGCTCCTCCTTGTCCTCTTCCTCTAACTTCACCCCCTTGTCCGTGTCCTTGTCATCCTCTCCCTCTTGCTTCTTCACCTCCGCGTCCTCCTCTTCCTCCTACTTCTTCACCTCCGCCTCCTCTTCCTCCTCTTCTTCCTCCTCAGCTCCTCCTTGTCCTCTTCCTCCTACTTCGTCACCTCCGCCTCCTCTTCCTCCTCCTCTTCCTCTTCCTCCTCAGCTCCTCCTTGTCCTCTTCCTCTAACTTCACCCCCTTGTCCGTGTCCTTGTCATCCTCTCCCTCTTGCTTCTTCACCTTCGCCTCCTCTTCCTCCTCCTCTCCCTCCTACTTCTTCACCTCCGCCTCCTCTTCCTCCTCCTCTTCCTCCTCAGCTCCTCCTTGTCCTCTTCCTCCTTCTTCTTCACCTCCGCCTCCTCTTCCTCCTCCTCTTCCTCCTCAGCTCCTCCTTGTCCTCTTCCTCTAACTTCACCCCCTTGTCCGTGTCCTTGTCATCCTCTCCCTCTTGCTTCTTCACCTCCGCGTCCTCCTCTTCCTCCTCTTCCTCCTCTTCCTCCTCCTCTTCCTCCTCCTCTTCCTCCTCAGCTCCTCCTTGTCCTCTTCCTCCTACTTCTTCACCTCCGCCTCCTCTTCCTCCTCAGCTCCTCCTTGTCCTCTTCCTCTAACTTCACCCCCTTGTCCGTGTCCTTGTCATCCTCTCCCTCTTGCTTCTTCACCTCCGCGTCCTCCTCTTCCTCCTCTTCCTCCTCCTCTTCCTCCTACTTCTTCACCTCCGCCTCCTCTTCCTCCTCCTCTTCCTCCTCCTCTTCCTCCTACTTCTTCACCTCCGCGTCCTCTTCCTCCTCTTCCTCCTCTTGCTTCTTCACCTCCACGTCCTCTTCCTCCTCCTCTTCCTCTTGCTTCTTCACCTCCTCCTCCTCTTCCTCCTCCTCTCCCTCCTACTTCTTCACCTCCTCTTCCTCATCCTCTCCCTCCTACTTCTTCACCTCCGCATCCTCTTCCTCCTCCTCTTCCTCCTACTTCTTCACCTCCGCCTCCTCTTCCTCCTCCTCTTTCTCCTACTTCTTCACCTCCTCCTCCTCTTCCTCCTACTTCTTCACCTCCGCGTCCTCTTCCTCCTCCTCTTCCTCCTCTTGCTTCTTCACCTCTTCCTCCTCCTTTTCCTCCTCCTACTTCTTCACCTCCGCCTCCTCTTCCTCCTCCTCTTCCTCCTACTTCTTCACCTCCGCCTCCTCTTCCTCCTCCTCTTCCTCCTACTTCTTCACCTCCGCGTCCTCTTCCTCCTCCTCTTCCTCTTCTTGCTTCTTCACCTCTGCCTCCTCTTCCTCCTCCTCTCCCTCCTCCTACTTCTTCACCTCCGCCTCCTCTTCCTCCTCCTCTTCCTCTTGCTTCTTCACCTCCGCCTCCTCTTCCTCCTCTCCCTCCTACTTCTTCACCTCCGCCTCCTCTTCCTCCTCCTCTTCCTCCTCCTCTTCCTCCTCTTTTTTATTTTTTATTTTTTATAAACATGTATTTATTGAATTTTAACAATTAACAAGGTTACATGTTAATACATTTAACAAAGCGTATAACAATCAAACTATAAAAGAATCCACCCCCCCCACCCCAAAAAAAACAAAAACAAAAAAAAAACACACACACTGGATAACGACATTATATAATCATACATAGCTTAGGAAGTACAGACAGTTAGGTACATATCACCTTCAAATTTCCAGAGTTTCCTCGGCCTCACAGTTCTCCAAAAATGCAAGAAAGGGATTCCAGATCTCTTTAAATTCGGCTGATTTCTTTTTCATTGTGTATGTTAACTTTTCAAGGATAAGGCATGCTGATAATTCTTTCAGCCAGCGACCAATAGAGGGGCTCTTGACATCTTTCCAACAGAGAGAGATCAAGCGTCTAGCTTGTACTAAGCATAAGTCTGTGATTTTCCTCTCTTTGCGGTTTAACATACAGTCCTTTGGATACAAATTAAGAATGCAAAGTGCAGGATCGTCAGGCACTAGATTTAAGGTCATCTTAGAAATACATTTTGTAACTTCATTCCAGAACTTTCGTATCTCAGGGCAGTCCCACAGACAATGAAATAAGGTGCCCTTTTCGACATTACATTTAACACAGATATCAGGAATATTTGGATTCATCTTATTCAGTCTTTCCGGAGTAACATAAGTCCTCATAATCCAGTTATACTGAATCAGTTTGAGATGGGTATTTATTGTTAGGAGTTGTGCTCTAGAGCATATCTCTCTCCAGTCCTCTTCTGAAATATCTATTTGTAAGTCATTTATCCATTGGGTTTTCTTATGCTCAGTAGAGTCTTTATGGTTTTTAACCAGAATGTTATAGAGTAATGATATCTGACCCTTGCCAGTACAATTATTCACTGCTAGGTTTTCTAACATGGACAAGCGAGGTTGTGTATAAGAATGTGTCTGCGCATAAACAAAACTCTTTAACTGTAAATATTTAAATAAATGTGTCCGAGGTATATCATATTCATTACTAAGTTCCTCAAAAGAAGCTAGTTTACTTTCCTTATATAGATCCAAAACTTTACAGATGCCCTTTGTTGCCCACATTTTAAAACCTTGGTCTTTTTTTCCAGGAGAGAAGTTATCATTCCCCCATATTGGTGAAAAGCCTGAGAAAAAAGTAGATTCACCAAGAATTGACTGTACATTATGCCAGACATTAATTGTGTTTCTCACAAAGGGGTTATCGGTGAGCCGCCTCAGTTTTTTGACAGATGCAGAGTATAAATAAGTGTCAAGTCGCTGGCCTTTAGTGCAAATGTTTTCAATTTGTACCCATGGTAAGTAAGGTTCAGGGGAAAACCAGTACATTGCTGCTCTAATTTGAGCAGCCCAAAAGTACCATTGTAAATTGGGTAGTTGTAACCCTCCTCTATCATAAGGCAGGTACAGAAGTGATAGCCTTAGCCTTGGCCTCCTGTTATTCCAAATAAACTTAGTAAATAGTTGCTTCATTTTGGAGAAGAACTGTGGCGGCGGGGGTAAAGGGATGGATTGAAATAGGTATAAAAACTTTGGTAGTATATTCATCTTGATTATATTTATACGCCCTAAAAGGGAGATTGGCATTGATGACCAGTTATTCATAGATTCAGTTACTGTAGATATCATAGGATCATAGTTACAGGGTACTAAGTCTTTAATGGTTGGGGTAATGGTGATACCGAGATATTTAAATCCATTTACCGCATTATTGAAAGGATGGTTTATCACCGGATTTATTCGCTCCTGCTTATTCAAAAACATAATAGAGGATTTTGTTTCGTTTACTTTAAAACCTGAAAATTTTCCGAATGTGTCAATTAAATTGGTCAGATTACAAATTGAGTTACTTAAGTCTGTTAAAAGTAAGAGGGTGTCGTCAGCATACATTACAATGCGATGTTCGGTGTCTGATACTTTTATACCTGAAATTGAGGGATGCGATCTCACCGCCAATGCAAGCGGTTCCATTGCTAAAACGAATAGCATTGGTGAGAGGGGGCACCCCTGACGAGTACCTCTTGTGAGTTTGAAAGGAGATGATATTATATAGTTGGTGGAGACCTCTGCCATTGGGTCAGTATAGAGTGTCTCAATCCATTTTCGAAAGTAGTTACCAAAGCCAAGACGAGATAACACATCAAATAAATAGCTCCACTCCACTCTGTCGAATGCTTTTTCAGCATCTAAGGACAGAATAGCGGCGTCAGAGGTCCCCTCCTTCTCATGTATCAGATTCAACACCCTTCTGACATTATGAAAAGCTTGACGGTTTTTCACAAAACCATTCTGATCTAGATTGATCACTGACGGAAGCACCGGTTCCAGTCTTCTAGCCATTACTTTAGCGATAATCTTAGCATCTGTGTTGAGCAGTGAAATAGGTCTATACGACGTGCAATTGGTAGGGGATTTATTGGGTTTCAAAATAAGTGTTATCAACGCACTCCTCATGGAATCTGGAAGACAACCCTGTTGAAAGGCTTCCTCATACATATCTAAAAGTGGTGAAATTAATTTATCTTTAAATATCTTGTAGATATCAACCGGAAGACCGTCAGGGCCTGCGGCTTTACCTCCTCTCATATTAGTAATGGCGTCAGCGATTTCTGAAGCTTCTAGATCTCTATCCAATTGATCTTTAAAATCAACTGATATGGGAGGGATATAAAGATCATCCAGAAACTCAGATTGTGTTTCCAGACTCCCCGAGGATTCGGATGAATATAGTATTTTATAGTAGATGGAGAAAGTGTCATTAATTTCCTGTGGGTCTGTTGTTATTGCTCCACTCTGAGTTTGAATTGCAGTAATTGCCCTGTCCGCATCTAATTTTTTAATTCGCCAGGCTAGCAATCTCCCCGGTTTTTCACCTTGATCATAATAACTCTGTTTGAGCCGGATTAAACTATTTTCTGCTTTTGATGTGGAAATTTCCTCATATTGGGTTTTAAGTAACTTTAATTCTTGTTTTATTTTTGTAGAGCCATCCAAAAAGGCCTCTCTTTCCAATTGTCTAATTTTGTGGTCAAGCTCATTCATTTTCAACTTGAGTTTGTTTGTTTTTGAACTGGTGTAAGATATAATCATGCCTCTGATGTATGCCTTAAAGGCCTCCCATCTGACAATAGCAGAGGTCTCATCTGTATTTGTAGTGAAGAACGACTCAATTTGAACATCTAAAAATTGCAGGAAATTCGAGTCAGAAAGCCATCTGGGATGAAATCTCCATCTAGGGCTCCCTTTAACTACCCCTTGGGCTCTAAACACCAGTGAAGTAGGGGAATGATCTGATAGCAGTATGCTATTATAGTTACATTCTATCACAGAGGAAAGCATAGAGCTGGAAATCAGGAAAAAATCTATTCGTGAGTATGACTTAAATCGGGGAGAATAACAGGAGAATTCTAATTTATCTGGGTTCAGACTCCTCCAGGGGTCGCACAAATTCAGATCATTTATATACTGTAACAGTTTTTTCCTACTTTGCATATGAGAGGAATCCATCCCAGTTGATCGGTCCAATTTAGGGTCTAAAGTGCAGTTGAAATCACCTGCTATTAGAGCTTTCCCTGGGAGAGAAGCAATTAATAAAAATAGATTTTCAAAGAATTTGGGATTGTCTTCGTTTGGGGCATATACATTAATCATGTTTATCTTCTCATTTATCAATGTACCTTGGACAATCAGGTATCTACCCCCTATGTCACGGATGACGTTGTCCACTTTAAAGGGTATCAATTTATGAATCAGGATCATCACCCCTCGAGTGTGTGATAAGTAGGAGGCTGATATTACTTGCCCTGGCCATCTCCTTTTTATCTTTATCACTTCGTCTGATAATAAGTGGGTTTCTTGGAGATATACAACTAACGATTTGAGTTGTTTAACCCTACTGATGATTTGCTTCATTTTAGCCAACTTCACCATTCCTCTAACATTCCAGGATGTAAGCTTCAAATTTAGATTAGAAGACATAATATAAAATCAAGCGTAAACATTTTCAACCAGGCCATATATGTAATAGAAAGGAATGATGTAAACTGTAGTCTCGTTCTTAAAACCATTGGAGTGTATGCCGTTATCCCGAATTACAAAATAAAATGTACATTTATAACCCCTAAACTTAATCCCAGCACTGTCTCCCCAAACGAGACGGCTTACCTTCCCCAGTAGCATTAGGAGCGAGCTAGACGCTCAACTGATCCACTAATAACGAGGAGCAGTTATAAACTGATGAATCACACACTAACCCTCCCCCCCCCTCACATTCACAATCGGCTTAATGCTATAAGCGAACAAAATATACGATATGCATATATGTGCATCTGTCTTCGTGGGATTAAAACCACGTCAGCATATAGTGTAAATCAGGTGCAGCCTGATAACGCAACGTTACAGTACCTTTTCTCAGTAGGTGGAAAAAACAAAGTTCAGGTTATATGATCATATCGTCCGCTGGCGGTAATATGTCCCGTCACTGACAAATGTCCTCACCATTTAACTTTAATACCGTTAGTTAGCCGTGGCCAACTTGTTAGGTGTCCAACTCTTTAATAAACGACTCCACATCTGCAGGATCAGCAAACAAACGAGGTTTCCCTCCGTGGATCAGCTTGAGTTTAGCAGGGTAAATGATTCCGTAGTCTATCTTCAGGTCGCGTAGTCGTTGTTTCACATCATCGAATCGCTTTCTTTTCTTGTGTAGTTCAGTAGAGATGTCTTGGAAAAGCATGACATGGTGGCCTTCATACATGATCTTGCCCTTCTTTCTGGCTGCCTGCATGACTCGGATCTTGTCACGGAAGTTTAAAAACTTCAGTATCATGACTCGTGGAGCAGAGGATTGTGGCGCGCCTGGTAGTCTATGAGCTCTTTCGATAATCAGCGGGTCAGGAAAGGTCTCGGGTCCCAGGACATCGGGTAGCCATTTTTCCAGAAAAGCAGCTGCATCGCCTTTTTCAACTTTCTCCGGGAGATTCACCAGTCTGAGATTTGAACGACGGCTCCTGTTTTCCAGGTCATCCACCTTAGAGGTGAGCTCAGACACCTGCTTTTCCAGTATCGTGATTCTGGTTTTCTCATTAGCAATATCATCCTCCATGTCACCAATACGGTTCTCTGCTTGTTCCAGTCTCCCTGAAAAGTCTTTAAAGTCTGACTTAATCTCGCTGATTGCGGTCAAAACTCCGTCAAATTTGGAGCTGAAGTCATTTTTCAGGGCTGCAATAGCTTCTAAAATCCCTGCTGTTCCGGAAGAGTACACATCAGTGGTTAGCGTGCTAGCATCTTCCTCTGCTTCTTCGTGTCGGTCGGCCCTGTTCTGAGCTTTTTTCTGATGGCCCGAGTTGGTTTTAGATTGTTTGGTCGACATGTCTTAGATTACAGATGCACTAAACTTAAATTTGGTGAAGGATTGCGTTCGCTTTTAACTCAGGATGAATAAATTTAGCCGATTCCTACGGAGGGATCGAAAATGCGACCTCTCAGCTCCGCGTCATAGCCTCTCCCCCCTCTTCCTCCTCTTGCTTCTTCACCTCTGCCTCCTCTTCCTCCTCCTCTCCCTCCTCCTACTTCTTCACCTCCGCCTCCTCTTCCTCCTCCTCTTCCTCTTGCTTCTTCACCTCCGCCTCCTCTTCCTCCTCCTCTCCCTCCTACTTCTTCACCTCCTCCTCCTCTTCCTCCTCTTGCATCTTCACCTCCGCCTCCTCTTCCTCTTGCTTTTTCACCTCCGCGTCCTCTTCCTCCTCCTCTTCCTCCTTTTGCTTTTTCACCTCCGCCTCCTCTTCCTCCTCCTCTTCCTCCTCTTGCTTTTTCACCTCCGCCTCCTCTTCCTCCTCTTGCTTCTTCACCTCTACCTCCTCTTCCTCCTCCTCTCCCTCCTACTTCTTCACCTCCGCCTCCGCCTCCTCTTCCTCCTCCTCTTCCTCCTACTTCTTCACCTCCGCCTCCTCTTCCTCCTCCTCTTCCTCCTACTTCTTCACCTCTGCCTCCTCTTGCTCCTCCTCGTCCTCTTCCTCCTCCTCTTCCTCCTCTTCTTCCTCCTCTTGCTTCTTCACCTCTGCCTCCTCTTCCTCCTCCTCTTCCTCCTACTTCTTCACCTCCGCCTCTTCTTCCTCCTCCTCTCCCTCCTCCTCTTCCTCCTACTTCTTCACCTCCGCCTCCTCTTGCTCCTCCTTGTCCTCTTCCTTCTCCTCTTCCTCCTCTTGCTTCTTCACCTCTGCCTCCTCTTCCTCCTCCTCTTCTTCCTCTTCCTCCTACTTCTTCACCTCCGCCTCCTCTTCCTCCTACTTCTTCACCTCCTCCTCCTCTTCCTCCTCCTCTTCCTCCTCCTCTCGCTCCTACTTCTTCACCTCCGCATCCTCTTCCTCCTCCTCTTCCTCCTCTTGCTTCTTCACCTCTGCCTCCTCTTCCTCCTCCTCTTCTTCCTCTTCCTCCTACTTCTTCACCTCCGCCTCCTCTTCCTCCTACTTCTTCACCTCCTCCTCCTCTTCCTCCTCCTCTTCCTCCTCCTCTCGCTCCTACTTCTTCACCTCCGCGTCCTCTTCCTCCTCCTCTTCCTCCTCTTGCTTCTTCACCTCCACGTCCTCTTCCTCCTCCTCTTCCTCTTGCTTCTTCACCTCCTCCTCCTCTTCCTCCTCCTCTCCCTCCTACTTCTTCACCTCCTCTTCCTCATCCTCTCCCTCCTACTTCTTCACCTCCGCGTCCTCTTCCTCCTCCTCTTCCTCCTACTTCTTCACCTCCGCCTCCTCTTCCTCCTCCTCTTCCTCCTACTTCTTCACCTCCTCCTCCTCTTCCTCCTACTTCTTCACCTCCGCGTCCTCTTCCTCCTCCTCTTCCTCCTCTTGCTTCTTCACCTCCTCCTCCTCCTCTTCCTCCTCCTCTTCCTCCTCCTACTTCTTCACCTCCGCCTCCTCTTCCTCCTCCTCTTCCTCCTACTTCTTCACCTCCGCCTCCTCTTCCTCCTCCTCTTCATCCTACTTCTTCACCTCCGCGTCCTCTTCCTCCTCCTCTTCCTCTTCTTGCTTCTTCACCTCTGCCTCCTCTTCCTCCTCCTCTCCCTCCTCCTACTTCTTCACCTCCGCCTCCTCTTCCTCCTCCTCTTCCTCTTGCTTCTTCACCTCCGCCTCCTCTTCCTCCTCCTCTCCCTCCTACTTCTTCACCTCCGCCTCCTCTTCCTCCTCCTCTTCCTCCTCCTCTTCCTCCTCTTGCTTCTTCACCTCTGCCTCCCCTTCCTCCTCCTCTCCCTCCTCCTACTTCTTCACCTCCGCCTCCTCTTCCTCCTCCTCTTCCTCTTGCTTCTTCACCTCCGCCTCCTCTTCCTCCTCCTCTCCCTCCTACTTCTTCACCTCCTCCTCCTCTTCCTCCTCTTGCATCTTCACCTCCGCCTCCTCTTCCTCTTGCTTTTTCACCTCCACGTCCTCTTCCTCCTCCTCTTCCTCCTCTTGCTTTTTCACCTCCGCCTCCTCTTCCTCCTCCTCTTCCTCCTCTTGCTTTTTCACCTCCGCCTCCTCTTCCTCCTCCTCTTCCTCCTCTTGCTTCTTCACCTCTACCTCCTCTTCCTCCTCCTCTCCCTCCTACTTCTTCACCTCCGCCTCCTCTTCCTCCTCCTCTTCCTCTTGCTTTTTCACCTCCGCGTCCTCTTCCTCCTCCTCTTCCTCCTCTTGCTTTTTCACCTCCGCGTCCTCTTCCTCCTCCTCTTCCTCCTCTTGCTTTTTCACCTCCGCCTCCTCTTCCTCCTCCTCTTCCTCCTCTTGCTTTTTCACCTCCGCCTCCTCTTCCTCCTCTTGCTTCTTCACCTCTACCTCCTCTTCCTCCTCCTCTCCCTCCTACTTCTTCACCTCCGCCTCCTCTTGCTCCTCCTCGTCCTCTTCCTCTTCCTCCTCTTCTTCCTCCTCTTGCTTCTTCACCTCTGCCTCCTCTTCCTCCTCCTCTTCCTCCTACTTCTTCACCTCCGCCTCTTCTTCCTCCTCCTCTCCCTCCTCCTCTTCCTCCTACTTCTTCACCTCCGCCTCCTCTTGCTCCTCCTTGTCCTCTTCCTCCTCCTCTTCCTCCTCTTGCTTCTTCACCTCTGCCTCCTCTTCCTCCTCCTCTTCCTCCTCCTCTTCTTCCTCTTCCTCCTACTTCTTCACCTCCGCCTCCTCTTCCTCCTACTTCTTCACCTCCTCCTCCTCTTCCTCCTCCTCTTCCTCCATCTCTCGCTCCTACTTCTTCACCTCCTCTTCCTCCTCCTCTCCCTCCTACTTCTTCACCTCCGCCTCCTCTTCCTCCTCCTCTTCCTCCTACTTCTTCACCTCCGCCTCCTCTTCCTCCTCCTCTCCCTCCTACTTCTTCACCTCCGCCTCCTCTTCCTCTTCCTCCTACTTCTTCACCTCCGCCTCCTCTTCCTCCTCCTCTTCCTCCTCCTCTCCCTCCTACTTCTTCACCTCCGCCTCCTCTTCCTCCTCCT